>JAOVYV010000024.1:18420738-18444379 GCA_025674545.1 Hassar affinis
CTGTGCACTCTATGAGACACATCCACCATATTGCTCCACCCTGTAGATGTAAAGTCAGAGACAGTAGCTCATCTATTGTTGCACAGTTTATGTTAGTCATCCTCTAATCCTTCATTGGTGCTCACAGGATGCTGCCTTCAGGATGCTGGTGACTGGACATTTTTGGTTATTGGACTATTTTCATTCTAGCAGTGACACTGAGGTGTTTATAAACTCCAGCAGCACTGCTGTGTCTCATCCACTCACACCATTACAACACACATTAACACACCACCACCACATCAGTGTCACTGCAGTGCTGAGAATGATCCACCACCCAAATAGTACCCGATCTGCGGTGGTCCTGACATTAGAGAACAGAGTAAAGGGCTCTAACAAAATATATAGAGAAACACAGTCTGTAATTGTAGAACTCAAAGTGAAGCTATATGGTAAGTGGAACTGAGAACATAGACAATGAGTTTAGCGAAGAAATTTCACGTGCTCACTGTTAATCTTTCTTTAAGAACAGAATGAACCGAGTCATAGAGGTGGAGGAACTCAACCCATGGTGACAGCAGCTAATTGGGCTTGTTCCTCATGTTCTTTGCCTTCTCAATCATAACACCAATCAGAGCCAGAGCAAACAATACCCCACGTTCACATCCATCCCCCGCATCCCTGCATGACCTCACTACTTCGGCTGCCAAAAACAATACACCTGGGGAGGGGACGGCCCATCCTTTGAACTTGAAGAACACCCCACAGAGAGAGCATGCTTTGGGCATTCTCTTTCCACTCCAGCTTGACAGCAAAAGAGAAAAGGGCTGAAAGGGATGTTTAAGAAATCTTCAGATCGTTTATATTAACCGTTCAATCAGCAGGGGCCTGAAGTCAAGTGCTTGCTCATATTTTCCTGCTAAAATATTTCTGACGTCCAGCTTTAGGTCATGGGTTTGACAAATTGCTGTAATTGCTAGTCTTCTAATGCACAGGATATTTAAAGAGAATTTATCAGAGCCCTGTGCATGGAATTAATTTGTGTGCAGCTAGCCCATCACATGATCAGTTACCTTTGAAGTTTTGTGTTGCCTCTTCTTGTAGACTGGCCTCAGGTTCAGAGAGGGGTGTGTTGGGTGGGGTTAGTAGGCAGGATGGGTCCAATGCCAGGCTCTTGTGTGAGCACAGATCCGTTTCCCCAGACAGGCTGTTCTGGAGCTCAAGGCTCTTCAGCTTCTGAGATAAGAGTGCTTCATTGGAACCTAGAGTACTGTGGAAGCCCCTGAGCTGAGGAGATGAGGCAGACAAACACTCCCGTTGCTCCGCTATATAACCACATTGAATAGTTGAACTGGTGGCTTTGATGGACCCAAGGCACTCCAGTTCTGAGCTGGATGGGGATGTTTGTGTAGCTTCCATCAGATCAGTGCTTTTGATCTAATTGAAATAAACATGAAAAACACATTACTCGAAGCGGCAAATACAACCACAGACTGAAGCCTAAAACCAAGACTGAAGTTTATAGAAAGTCAGAAGAGTGTATACGAGAGGTAACCTGCAGGGGTTGGAGCTCATTTTGTGTCTGGTTGATAGGGAGGCTGTGGATAATCTCCTGCAGGCTCTTAAGGTGGGACAAGAAAGCAGGGTCTGTGATGGGCTTCCCCAGCTCCAAATGAAAGGTGTTGTTGGGCAGGATAAGTGGAGGATGATTGTCAAAACGTTCTAGAATTTCAGCTAGAAAAAAGGATTATAATCAATTAAAGACTGGGTTAAGGGCTAGTCAATATAATGCATTTATTTATGTATTTATAATTATTGTAATATACAATAAATTACATAATGGACATAAGGCATCAGGCTATCCCTAGTTAGGCTTTATGAAGACATTTACATATATACAACATATTTAAAATAAACTACATGTTCACTTAAAGTTAGGCATTATACTATAAGCCAAAGTCTTACACAAGGGACAATGACTGCAACTAAGGAAAATTTGCAGTTTCTCTTACATACAACATACCAACTTACATAAATAACATTGCAGTTAAAGACTATGAGAGGTGCCTTGGTACATCAGAGCACTTAGTGTGCCACATCTACAGGATAATGATAGACTTGGCGTTAACTTGTCAGTCAGCCAATTGAAAAGAACAATGACATGGCAGAAAGAGTGACTGTGAAAAGCACAGGAGAAACAGGATCCTGTTTGTTGGCACCTGTAAATTCTCATTCCTCTTCTTCACTCAGCATTCTAGATCACATTGACACAGGTATGTATGTGCATGTGTGTGTGTTGGACTCACAGGTTTGGAGGGCAGATTCTGCTTCCTCTGGGGAGGGGGTCCAGCATGGACAGACCCTGCTGGAGCTGTATTCTCTTAGCATATGGTGAAGTTGTGCTGGATTGAGGTGAGGGAACTCGGCTCTAAGAGACACCCAGTAAGTCTACATACAGACACACAAAAAAAAAAAACAAAAAAAAAAACAAGCATATAATATACAGGAAATTTAACACAATTTCAAGTAACCATGAAACATCTGGCAACAAATCCATGTGTGCTCTATATGCCTTTTGTTCATTTATCGTGAAAAGAGAACTGCAGAGTACAGAGAGAAAACAACACCCTCTCCTTCTCCTATAGTCCTTGAGTGTCAAACATGCTCTATTACTTATTTGTAATCAACCAGACACTTTTCTTTGCTCATACACAAATCGTACAAAGATGTTTTAGGGAGTGTTCAAAGGTCTGTGCTGAATATAAACAGACAGAGTGATGACTGGGGCACATCAGAGAAGCAGAACAACTCTGGGAGGAGAAGTTGCCTCAACATGCCAACTCATCAGAGGTCTCCTGAGAAAAACTCCCTTTCACTTACGTCAGTCGGCACACAGAGGGGAGGCTATTGTGAAGGAGCTTTAATCACATGCTCTAATTTAAAAACTGAAGGTTTGGGTGTATGAGAATGTATATGGTAAATACTTACACCTGACAACAGTCAGCAACTAATGAATACAAGGTTGGTGTTTCCCTTTGCCTGATTTAAGAGCAGCTGTGTGGTTACACTTTATATGCTTTGGTTTAGGGTTGAGATTCATGTAGAGAACGCTGCACATTCTAATATATTGAGCTTTGGCTAAATCTGAGTAAATTATTTCTAATGGCAAAAGTACCACTAGTAAATCATTACTAATGCCAAAAGTGGCAAAGGATGTCTAAGACAGGTTTAGAAATAGCAGATGAGAAAAGAGTGTAGCATAAGTGGTTAAGCACTTTGCTGGATTAAAGGCAAACCACAAAGTGCCCATGCTACATGGGTGGAACACTTAAAACCAGTATCCTAGCAACTGGCCCACTGGCTTTTTCTTTTTTCCTGAGCTCAGCACGCCGTCTTTTGCTGACATGCAATATGATGCATGTTCAGTGACACGCAAGATGGCACAGATCAACACGCAAATGTATTAAACAAAAATAGCTTGTTAGGTGTTACATGAGTACTTATGACTTAGACCTGCATCATTCCTGAATTTGTGGCAGTATGTTACTTATTTGTTTAGACATTCTATCCAGATTCATGACTTAAGACTAAGAAACTAGATCTAAAGAGCATAAGTATCAAGGGACGATTAGTCATTCATGTTTCACATGAATCATTGTTTCACATGAATGACTAGGTACACAGGAGTCAAGGTCAATCACACTATGAGCTCATTTACAGCCCCTCCCTGGCACCTCTCTGACCTCAATTCCTCAGAGAAAATAAAGCAATTGGACAACCCCTGTAAATCTCTTACAGCACGGATGTGTCCTGGTGGCACCTTGTAACTTTTGTGTGGTCCTATTAACATGATCACTTCCTACAGTTGTGTGTATCTGTGGTGTGAAACTGCACAGGAATGCTTCTTAAAGTAACACATTTCGCATGGATTACAAGGGAAACAGGTTTAAACAAAATTACTGTTACAAGGCTCCACTATATTTCACTGAGAGGGTGGTTCCACCCCCTCAGTGTTCTTTCTCATCTGTTTTCACAACATAGGAACTGATAAATTAGCTGAATGAGCAATATTGAATTACATCACTCACAACAAATTGGTCTTTCTGAGAAACTACACAAACTACAGGCCACAGCAAGTCTCAGACAGATGACGTCAGTTTAAACACACTCTCGTCTCGGCTTTCAGTGTACACAGTCATAAGGAAGTAAAGGTATGAACTTTGTTATCAGAAGAAACCACAACATTATGTCATACTATAATCAACCTGACACATTGAGCAAATTCGTTTTTAGTGCTGCATGATCAGTGAAGCATGGGGGCATCTTTGTATATGCAAAACACCTCAAGGGCTTTACAGTAGTGTATTTCAAATATACTTCTGCCTGGGTTCCTACAAGATGACCAGTGGACAACAACCAACAACCAGACCGTGTTAGTAACATTTAAATTGCAATGTAATTTGTGTGCTGTTATGACACATTTAAGTGAAAAAACAATGCTATTCAAGCGCACAGGTCTGACCTGTATTAATTTTTCCTTAGGTGTGGCCAGTAGGTTGACTGCTGAAGAGAGTTTCTGGAAGAACTCTGCAGCCAGGTCACCCAAACCAATACTGTGGGTCCAGTCCATCAACAAATCGAGGCTGGCTCGGATCTGTACTCCTCTGGACCATTGGTAGAACCCCCCTCCTGAACCTTAAAACAAGAACCAAATTCACATCTAATCACTATTCACTTGGACACTATCTATTCACTGACTGTCACTTCATTCATGTATCGTTTTTCAACTATTATCATTTTACATAGTCATTACTTATTACTGATTGTGTACATTTTATGTTACATTATATTCTATGTTCTATTCTATTTCTATTTTATTTACTTACTTATTGTGTAGTAATATGTGTCCCTGTAAATTGATGTTCCTGATTACTGCTATGAAAGAATTTCCACCTCAGGGATCAATAAAGTATGCTTGCACACACACACATACTCTCACATACACTCATTCATTCATTCATTCATTCAGTCACTCATTCACTATGCTGAAATAAAGAAGGTTAATAATCCCTAAAGTTCACAGACTGTATTAGTCCATTAGACCATTAGTCTAAGTACATCCTTTGAAACTATAAAAATATCTAGTCATTACAGGTAAACTGTCTGTGCTTTCTGACTGTCTATAACAGAATATTGTGCACTGGACTTACCTCTCTCCATAAGGATGTTGAAGAGAGAGGCATTGGTGAAGAAGAACAGATAGGCCAGGAGCTGTGAGGATATCTCTGAGTGCACCTTGAAGGTGTTGAGCAGCTGTAATGCCTCCTTTAGGACATCCAGGATGTTGCTCACACCCACAGGCATGCGCAGCTGTCCATTCTCAGAGAAAGGGTTACTTTCTAGCAATCCTGGTAGCACTGCATACAATCTCTGCAAAAAATACAAAAGGAGAATGAAATATAGACTTTTATGTTGTATAATGTCTGGTATATGACATAGTGATGAACACACAGTTGAGAATGTAAAGGAACAGCTTTATTTCTGACTGCCACAAAGAAATGACACAAGAGACACCTTCTACAAACGCTAAAGGAAAATTTCATCACACCGTGATGCAGAACCGCTGACAAACCTGTCTGTGTAAAGTGTTACTCTAGAAACGATAATATGTTAGAATGAGTGCTTTAATATAAACCTTTGATTTACCGTACAGCCAACACTGCGGTCAGAGGTGGTGGTATAGAAAATGAAGGGATTGAGAATTTAATAGCACTGTGGTGTAAACATGATTATTAAACGTGAACTGATGTCTTGCTCATTTGTTCAAAGTAAGAAGAACATCAAATTGTAAATGTATCAGTCAAGAAAACAGCATACAAGGAGTCAAAAATAACAGTACTGAGGCTGAAGATAGTTCTATATCAGTATTCTCGGCGGTGTAGTATGATACAGAATCTACTCCAGGCATTGTATGTTCTATCTGAGCCCACAGGAAACACGGCACAAGCAGACTTCCTTTCAGCACACAGATTGGGGCAGCCCTGGGAAATGTCTCAGCTACAACAGTCCATTGTTACCACCACAGTAAATGTCTTGAGAGTTGACAAAGTAAGATGCTACTCCCAGCCTCTTGTACATACCCCACTGACCCAATCACTACATTCACAGATAAAAGATAATAGTCATGAGAGCAAGTAAAGGCTTTAAAGATAAAGGCAGATAAACAGACTAGACCCTGGTGGCATATTTTTTCTTGCAGCAGCAAAAGTGTGCAGAATTAATATAGTTCCTGTAGGAGGAAAATCTCATAGTATACAGGAAACATGAAGGGAAGTTCTTTGTTTAAACACAGGGGTATAGCACATTGTGGCTTGGCTTGGCCTGGCCTGTAAAAAAAAAACCCCATGAGTAAAAGTCTGTTCCTGAGACGCTTCTAACTTTTATCCCATTCATTTGAAGAGTCATGGATTCACTTCTGAAAGCACGCACATCTGACTTACTACATGGCCTGGAGACTGAAGTTGGACAGGGTAAATGCGCCTACAATTACAGTAGCACGTTAAACAGAGCACTGTTTACAGTATCTTAATTATATATTTTAGTGTATGGCTCCATATAAACCACAGAATCTTGGAAAACCATGGGCCATGTTTAAATAAAAAGTACACAGAATGTGTAAGAGGTCACTCTGAAAAAAATGTTTCATCACATTCCATTCATGGACAAGTTTATTTGTCTTTGTCCAAGAGCAGTACATCACCACATCTTAGTCAGACTTATCCAGGAGAGCAAGCCCCTGAAAGAATATGGTGACTCTTGAGGTGCTTTAATGAGCCAACTATTGAAATCACAATGACTCCACATTCCTCTGGTCCCTTGAGCCTTCATCCAGTACAAAGCCAGGATTAACACACTACTTACTGTATGTTTTATTAGAACTGAAAAGAGAAGTGCACACATTTTGGTAAATCAGAAAAAAAAACCTGATTTATTTATTTATTTGTAAATTATATATACATACACATATACACATACACACAAACACACACACACACACACACACATATATGTTGTCACTATAACATCCTGGCATCTGGTTTATAAACTCTTGCCTCACCCCAGTTTTACTTGAGTTGTGAGTCACCACACATCATCACCATACGGAAGCAGAAGCCAGTTTCCTGAGTTACATCTGTTAAATATTGTCACAGCGAGGAGACCATTAACCACAAATCACTATATTTTAAATCAGTCTGATTTGTAAGTGTCTCCAGTTGTCTATACTGGCTGTTTGGTAATGACTTCAGCTCTCTTCCTGAGCAGGAAACAGACTGCAAACTTGGGCCAGCGTTTGGCTTTATGGTCACAGGCCACAGCTGCTTCCCCATTAACTGAAAAGCAGGCGACTGATGAGCCACTCTGTCCTTCCTGTTCACTCTCACCATGTGAAACGGCTCACCACTCGGGAGAAATCGGGCCATACTGAAAAATCATTGCAAAGACATTTGCACTAGAATGGGCTGCACACATTTCTGGAAGCAACTAAAAGCTTTTCCACAAAGCAGCTGTTCAAGTTGGGTGTTTGTGTGGCTGCACAGCCAGCATAGTATCCAGACTCCAGTGTCTACATCATGAAGCTGGTGTTTGTGGTGCTAACCATTTAGCTAACAAATACTAGATACTGCTTAAGGATGTTTAACTCTCAAACATGACTTATATCCATTCAGTATCCCCAATGAGCATATAGTAATCTAATTTCCGTCTAAACAACATGTACCAAGAAGAAACCTCCAAGTAGAGTTTGGGAAACATTGCACAATTCATTCCAACCTTAAAACAATTCAAGACAACATGAATTTTTTTTCATTCTAAGGAAAAAGACTTGAATGAATGTGTGGAAGTGTTTGTGTGTATGAGTGTGTGCTTACTCTTGTAAGGTAATAGACAGTCTGTTGGAAAGTGAACATGATTACTTCCTCTAGGACAGTCATGGCCTCTTCACTGGCAGTACGTGTAGATGAGATCTGAGAATTTAACAATTCTGTGAAGAAGGAACAGACATCATTAAGTTCCCACAGAAAACCCCTACAGATTGAGACTGCAAAATAATTAAAATTTTAAACACTGTATTAGATGTAAAGCAATTTAAGAACATTATGTGCAATAATATGTTAACAGTATAACAAATGTATAATACAACACAACAATTCTAGTTAAAATGTCAGTCACTGATGGAAGCAATTCATTCTGATTTTATTCATGTGACACTCTTGTAATTCCCCAGTCATGTAGTTTTATTACTTTTATTACCAAAAGAGCAGGCTTTATGCTCATTCTATGCTGGTTTCTGTTTAACCCAGCAGCCAACCAGCTGTTGTTATACTTACACTTCATATTTATATAAAGCTGCCAAAGCTGTGGTGAAAAACTTTCACTGCTAGCAAAGTAAGGAAAAAGCTGACAAAGCTATGGAAGAAAGGCTTCAATGGTACATATGTGGACTTCCACCAAATTTAGGCTTCTACCAGACTGTTATTAAGATAACAAGAAAGGAATCCTGACAACCATTTCACTTCTACAGCAATAAAGG
Source organism: Hassar affinis (assembly GCA_025674545.1). Taxonomy (NCBI): domain Eukaryota; kingdom Metazoa; phylum Chordata; class Actinopteri; order Siluriformes; family Doradidae; genus Hassar; species Hassar affinis. The sequence continues at coordinate 18,429,308 of JAOVYV010000024.1, forward strand.
AGCAATAAAATTTGCAGTACTATAGGAAAACATTTTTTTTTGCTGTAGAATATTAACAATAAACACTTCTAAGACATGCAGTGGCATTACACAGTTGTATATTTAGGACATTGAAGGTAAACAATAAAAGACACCTAGGTTTAGGAAACTTGAAGTAATTCATTTAAAATTCATAAATGAATTAAATGAAATGTTAAGTCTTTTTAGAATGCTATGAATATACTGGATTAACCAAGCCTATTGTTTTAAGATTAGCAAATAAAAAAGGACAATTTGCAGCATCAAAGTGAGTTGAGAGGAAAAAGTACCTTTGTCCAGCTCTTCATCTTGCTGTGTCCATGGCAGGAGCAGGGGCACCTCGTGCTGAATGAAATGCAAAAGTTCAATGGAGTTGGCCATCCATAGCACGAGCGGCTGCAGGCCTGGGATCAGCTCAGCCATGCTCAGCAGACAAATCACTTCCGGCTCTGGCTGTCCGTCTATAGCTCCACTATAGCATAGAGGAAAAACACTTTTCACACACTAACATACTGTAGACTACAAAATATATGCAAGTAGTAAAACACTGCCTTGATAGGTTTTGTATACATACATGCACACATGCACCGATCAGCCATAATGTCAAAAAGAACCTGCCTAATATTGTGTAGGTCTCCTTTGTGCTGCCAAAACAGCTCTGACTCATCAAGGCATGGCCTCCACAAGAGCTTTAAAGCTGTGCTGTGGTATGTGGCACCAAGGAGATTGGACTTCTTTGTCCAGCATATCTGACACATACTCAAAGGGATTGAGATCTGGGGAATTTGGAGGCCAAGTCAACAGCTTGAACACTTTGTCATGTTCCTCAAACCCCTCAAGTACAATTCTTGCAGAGTGGCAGGGAGTATTATCCTGCTGAAAGAGGCCACTGCTATTAGGGAATATCATTGCCATGAAGGGGAGTATAGCTACAATGCAACAATGTTTGCCAGGTGCCACTGTAATGACATAATCAATGTTAATGTTATGGCTGATTAGTGGAGGATCCTTTAAGAGGCAAAAATGCAACACCATCTTCCTCAAACGTACCAAAACTAAAATGTTCCATTTACCGTTTTGCCTTCTGGTACGAATACTTTATGGAGGATCCCTTGAGAATCAAAAAAGACAATGAACAGTGACTTGATTTTTTTATTTGCTCATACGAGCTGTCTTTAGCCGAGGTTGCTGTGTGTCATTCAGCACTTTGTATCAGGATCATACTCGAACACCCATGATTCATCTCCTGTGATCACTCCTGTGTTCAGGAACTTGGGCTCTCCTGTTAAAGGATCCAACATTTGCTCCAAATTTGGTTGCATTTATCTGAGATCCCACTCTAACTAACCTTGAACCACCTTTTCCATGCATAAGAACTACAGAGCATGGGAATTTCATTCTCATTAATTTACAGACCTTGTATATATGTTTGCAGAAAGATTTCTGAATCATTTTAAGGCACTGAGCCATTTTCATTTCTGTACTCAAAATAAATGACTCTCTCAGCATGTGTTGAAACCTAAAAAGTGGCTTGGAGATGTGACACTAAGCAGTGATTAAAAAGAAACAAAAATACATGTGAAAAAGAAAATGTCTCACTTGTCTGGCTGAAGTGCTGCAAGTTGTTTTGTCCTTTCCTGTGAGTGAGAAGGAAAGCAAAGCTTCATGTACAGTTCTTCTGTTGTGTGCCTAATACTTTATTCAACCAATTGCGTACTGATTATGTTTTGTCATGGACAAAACTTACAATCCAAAGTACTAAATACATTAAATACAGTACTGTCTAAATTTGCACTCACCCACATGACAAGCTGGATCTGGTTTGTGATTTGCAGCAACAGTTTCCGGAGGTTTGTCATCTCCCAGCTAGCAGCCGAATGCTGAATGCACAAACAGAGTAAGAAGGCCGGAATAAGTTTAGGCTCAGGTCCTCCAGGGTCCACCATGGTGAGGATCTTCTCCAGCACCTGGTCCTCTTGGTGCAGTTCATAGGTAAGAGAAAGCACCCTTTCATCTGAGTCCCTCCAGCACGTTGGTACCCTCCTTCTGGTCTTGTGCCTTCTTACAGTGGAGTCATAGGTATTACAGGGTGAGGCTGAAGCTGGGGGAGAAAGACTGGCCATCCAGGTAGGTATGCGCTGGATGTGAGGTGCTGTGGGGTCCTTAAACATGAAGAGATAATGCTGGCCCAAACCTATTAGGTCACCTGGAAAGAGTTCAACTTCACCCTTTAACTGCACACCATTGTGAGTTACAGAGGCTTCATGGAGAGGTTTTAGTAGGGTTCGAGTTCTCCTGCTACCCTCAGCTTGGGTTCCGAGATCATCCAGGTGCTGTACACAGCAGTGTTGGGGGAGCACATCAGGTGCATAGAGCACCACGTCCACCTTCAACTGCTCTCCATCCTCACCATGCCCAGCACAGCGGCCAAACACACAGCTGTTTCCACTCATCAGATAGATCACAAAGTCCTACAGAGAACCAGATGCACAACACAAAATTATTTCAAGTACATCATTAAAACCACTTAACCAGCAATGATGATGTTATTACATATCCAATGCCAGTGGACTTTAAATAACATAATTCACATAACACTCTGTTTAAAAACAGTGGTGCAGCCAGAGGGTTGTCCAGGGTGGCAATGGACACCCCAGTATGTGATTGGCCACCTCGGGTGCATAAAATTCATATCCAGCAGGCACCTGTTGGTCAAATAGAGGCTAAAGAAAAGAAAATATTTCCACAGCTCATAAGTGGCTGACACAATTATGATAGACATGTGATGAAAGCACCATTTTTTCTACGTTTTAAGATTTATCAGGGCTCCTGAATGGCGCAATGGTGAGTCCAGGTGATGCTATAGCCTCCCATAGCTGGGAGTCGAGAGAGCACAACTGGCCAGGCTCTCAGGGTGGGAGAGGCAGCATACGTTCTCTCAGTGTCACATGTCTTGGAGGAAACATATAAAAGCCACGCCCCTCCCTGATTGGCAGTCATTGTGTGACATTGGAGAAAACATGGGAGTTAACATTTAGCAATTAGAATTTTTCATTGTGTGTGGTTTTTTTTTTGGTAAATATTCTTCCATAAATAAACTCAGATTATGCAGATTATGTCACACATCTCCTTGGTGCTTGAGTTTTCTGAAATATATTTTGGATGTTCAACACTTTTGGATCCAGATTATATATTCATCAACAGAGTGACAAGTGTCTCTCCGGTATGTGAGCACAGTGTGTGTGTGAGTGTCAGAGAAAGAAATTGAGCTGCAGTTCCGAGGTAGAGACACTGGCTATTAATAGTATGTTAAGAATTCTAGAGAAGTAATCCTAGTGGGCCACACTATCTGTCACACTGAAGAACTACTTCTAATCAACAACTATACAATTAATTCATGCCCCTTACATAGCAAGTCAAGACTACGTTCATATTTTCTGTCAAGGCCTATGGACCCCCTGACCACCCCATGAATAAAATTGTAGTTCTGCCAACAATCTCATCTTGTGTCTAGTGCCACAGACCTTTTAGACCTTTTTCCTTACAAACATACTTTACTTTACACTGACAGGCGAGTAATTATCAATACTTGCAATGGATGTTAATAATCCACATAATTTGCTCTTTATACCATTTACAGATCTTGGAACCAAAGAGACCAGACTTTTCTTTTCAAAACATATTTTATTTACTACTAAAATGTGGAAACGGGACTAAACAAACAACTCTCATCATAAAGAGTCCACACTAATTCATTAAAGATTTGTTTTGTCTTAGGTGACCTCGTTTTAAGTTCAGGAGGCTAAGCACTACCTGCAACAAAATTACAGGTAGGAGTGAGGCCTCATCCTTCTGGAATGTTAACTCTTGTTTACAGTGAGATCAGCCATCAGAAAACACACACACACACATGACATAATCATAACATAATGAATTCACCAAGGTCAAACAAACACACTGTGGCAGGTATGAATACATCACCAATAAGCGCTGTGTTAAAAAGTAACTCAGGCCGGCTAGGCAGTGTTTCCCAGTACAACACGCACCCATATCAAACCACACAAGCACACTTGCACACCCACACACTGCTCTGCATACTCAGCAGCATTCATAATAAAGAACAAACAGTGCAGTGACCGTTTCCTTCTCCTGTAAGGTAGCACCCAAAAAAGGTGATTGTAATATAAAGATAATCCTGTTTTTTAACTGTTTAAGCAACAAAGAGGAAGTAATGGAGTTATATATATATATTGCCTTGCGGTGGGAAAAAAATGTGTTTGTTCAGGTGCTTTATTATTCCTTCTTACATTCATTACAGGAAAACCTGCAATCTGTCAGATCTTGGCATGAGATCCAACAAATACGGAACATTCCTGTCCTGAGGTCTGCCAGAAGTCAGCTTGGCTTGTGTGCGAACTGAAATTATGACAGGGGTCTGACTCAAGCTGGGCTTCCCACCCCTGAGTGATGGGTGAAACACAGGAGGCCTAAAAATCACCTGTGCTCCTTACTTATGCCTGCTTGCTTCGGTTCAACAGCAATGCACTGCTCTACTTAGGTAGAGAAGCAAGGGATAAATCCCACAGGCACATCTAGCAGCAAGGTAATAAAGTAACATTATGCATAAAGTAGAAATCATGTCAGTGATGTCATGTCAAGTATAAAAAAATGAACTCAGAATTTCATTTCAAAATAAGTTGAAGATCACATGTTAATAATAATAGAGGTTAATAACCAAGTCAGCCAGGACAGATTTTCCACCAATATCTAAAGGAATCATGGTGATAGTAAACATTTTCACTAAGCTTGATCAAAATCACAACCTGATGGAACAAATGGTTACGTCTGAAAACTGTCCATCAGGCGGTATGCATAGATAACAGAGTAAAATCTGGTTTACATAAATCTGATAAAGGAAGCTTACTTGTCTGTGGCTGTAACCCTGAAGGAGAAGAAAGTAGGGAAAATCGAAGGGCGGGTGGATGGAGTACTGTGTGGTGGTGTCATCACTGCTCTCTGTTTCTTCCTTCTCTGTGATGAGGCAACGTCCATCCAAGTCAGCTTCAGGCTCTGGATCCTCCTGCAGAGTGCTTCCTTTATTAGCCCTGCAGGCCTCCTTACCCATGGCAGAGAGATCCATGTCACTCAGGCTCCTCCAGATACCGATGCTGTCCATATCCCCACTGCTTCCATCCACAAAGAGCGATGTGACCCGTGAATGGACTTTCTGTAGCTTACGTACCTGGGCATTAAGGCCTGGAGGCAAACATGGCAGAAAGGAGAGAAAGGATTAATGGCTCTCTTTTCCAACAATGTGAATAAAATCACTAAAGTTAAAAAAGCTTTTGGAATTGTTTTAGACAAATGAGAGATTTTGGGCAGAAACTGGTAGAACAAAAGAAATCTTTAAAATGCTTTTACTTTAATTATTTTTATGTTTGAGGAAATTCTCATTCTAACAAATATACCAGATTGGCCAGAATAATCAGAGGAAATCAAACTGAAGCAACCTCACAGCATTAATGTGTTCTATACATTTTAGAAACTCCTAACAACAATATTTTCAGCATGAGTGAGAGAAGTGCAGAAAATCCAAAAAAGACCTGATCACTTCCACCTAATAAAATCCATGTGTGAATGGGACTGGCCAAACACAAACACAGCTTAACCCTGGGGCCATTAAGCACCATGGAATGTTCAGAGGCCGTGCTTTCACACCGAGGGCGTTATCAGCTGTGGAAGTGGGCGTCTGTCCACATTGTTGTGCACAGAGCCGGTGGTGACAGGCTCGGTCTCTCTGGTCTCTGTTCCACCAGGGAGTCTAGAGAAAACTCTAAGTTCTGTGCCAAAGACAACTGGGACAAACATTCTCCAGAGTGCAGGAAACAAGCTCAGATATAAAGAAAAACAAGCAGGCACTACAAATGTTCTTGGCACTCACGCACAAAGGCCCAGGGTAAAATATATGGGTCTATCCCAATAAAATACTTCTGAGAAAAAGGATGTGCACGGGTATTTGAATAATAAAAGTGAATACAATCACTGAACTTGCTATTGAAGTATTTGGTATTCACGACTCACAGAGGAAGTGAGTGCGAATATATGAAAAAGAGAAGGAACATCAGGCAATATTCTGATACAGAGAGTATCATAATAACTCTCAGATAATACATTTTTAGCAAAATTCTAATTTTAACTGATGCCAGAGTGTGTGGCATTGAGAGCGTGACTATTCATTCAAATATTGAGATGACATCCTTTAAAACGTTTGCTGTGAGGTTTTCCTCACTCATTATGTCCCCATAACACATCTGTCAAACAATATGTGCACTGACAGACAGGAGGAATGCAGTGAAAAATAAAACTGGATTATTCCGCACTAAAGGTGCTTATTTTCCCTCTCCTTGAGGTTAACTGAATATCCATTCATTAACTCTTACAGATATTAAACTCCCTAGTCCAGACTTAAGTCAGAATGGAAAGATGCATCAGATGTTCAAACTTTAACTCTGCCAGAGGGCTTCTGTTGACTCTTAACCCTAATTTACTCAGATATGATTCTGATTCTGACAAGTGAGTAAAGGGACAGATTAAAAGTAGCTAATTCAAACCACAGAATTAACTTTAACCATAAGAAAAAACACACCAGTGCATTATAGTGGATTACCTGCAGTGATTGTGTCTCTGTCTCTGGCATTACGGTCTTCAATATTTGTTCTTTTGTGGATCTCAAACCTTCGGCAAAATCCTTCTTTGGGTTTCCAAAGGGACTGTAGGATGAGGGGTTTCTCATTGTCACCAATGACTCGAAGGCACTCTGTCTGCCACTGGTGGGCTATTCCAGTACGTCCAATCACATCACAGAGGACATATGCATCTGGATCTTCCTTTTCAATGCAGTATCTGTAAAAGTATAAAATCAAGTCACTTGTGACATAGAAGACACTATAGATTTAAAAAATCAGCTCTAATCTGGGGCGTAAGACAGGAATACACTTGCAGAGTACATACATGAGTGGGAACCCACTGGGCTACCCACTGTGCTACTCGTATTTGTAATCAGTAATGTATAAAAGAAGAGACGTGCTTACCTCTCCAGGGCCTCTTTAACCAGCTCCCTGGCACTGGAGCGATTTGTGGCCAGCACACTCTTGTAATTAGTCCCTTGGCAGATGTCATTGCCAAATATTTTTAAGATCCCTGGGGCAGACAGTTGACTGGACAGCTCTGTGGGATCATCGTTCAACTCCATATTTCCTGCAAGGCGCCCAGGTCTGCTGTCCTGTAGCAGCGGACTCCGGTTAAACACCGTGGCCAGCTTGTTGTTGTGGCGGCGGATCTTACTTCTGGCTGGCTGCCTGACACCAGCACTCTCAGCAGATCGAGTTGTGCATTCAGACGTGTTGGATCTAAAAACCCAAGTGAGGCAGAAGGATAACCTTTAAGATGTGACACCACCATGCTCATCTCCATCAATAGGAAAATAAGCACAACATTTATATAAAAGCATTCCTAAGACAGTGAACCGAGGACAGATTCCTTGGAACCATGAGCAGAATTTCTGTCCTTCAAAGAGCACTTTTGTTTTTCCTGCCAATAATAAACCCCCCTCCCATACAAAACACGTACAGTTTCGTTTTCTACAAATCTATGGTGAAACTATGAAGCAAATAAGCAACAAAGATAACAGTGTTCATGAAAAATGTGAAAAGCACAAGAACTAGATAGAAATTTGTAACCTTTGGAAAATTACTCATCATGGAAATCTGAAAAAGAATAAAGTGATCTATATCTATCTATATATCTATCTATCTATCCCAAACATATTTAATGTGTATTAATGATTTCACACTAAAACACTATTGGAAATGAAAGAAACACCCTGATGCTTATACTGACACTTTTTCCAATACAATTAGCACTGCTTTCTATACTCTACAGTAAACACTTGTAGAAAAGTGATTTTTATGTTCACTATCTGAAGTCACCCAGAAGATGGGTTCCCATTTGAGTCTGGTTCTTCTCAAAGTTTCCTTCACATTTTATCCCAGGAAGGTTTTCCCTGCCTCCATCACCATTATCATTAGGGATAAATCTAGATCAACAGGATGTCCCAAAAGTCACCGTACATAGGGAAAATAGCAAATTGTAGTTAAATGTGCCTTTATTTACAAATTCCATCCATCCATCCATTATCGTAACCGCTTATTCCTGTTCAGGGTCACGGGAGAGCCGGTGCCTAGTTGGCAGCATAAGGCGCAAGGCAGGAACAACCCTTAGACAGGGCACCAATCCATCGTAGGTCACAGACACACACACTCCTACACTAGGCATGTCTTTGGACTATGAAAGGAAACCGGAGTACCCGGAGTAAACCCACGCAGACACGGGGAGGACATGCAGACTCCACACAGACAGGACCCAGACCGCTCCACCCGGGGACCGAACCCGGGACCTTCTTACTGTGAGGCCACAGTATCGCCTTTAATTACAAATTATTACAAATTTAGCCAAATATTAACATATTCTCTACGTGTTGGCCACCTTTCAAATATTAAGAATACAATATAATCATAAATATATTTAATTATTGTATTATATTGTACATGTAGAGTGTAATATGAGTTTATTCATATTTTTCCTCTGTATGGAGACTTTGGGGACACCCTGTACATCCGGGCATCTGTAAAGCTGCTTTGTGATAATGTGCATAATTAAAAGTGGTGTATAAAAACATTTTTAATGGTCTTGTCTCGGTAATATCGTGGTCCAGAATCCTAGAGATGTGTCTCCTCTTCTAACCAACAATTCAGCTTGTGTCAATGCCTTGTATAAGTGTTTAAACTCTGGTGTAAACGCCTTACTCAGCACTACACACACATCTCATCCGCCTGTCTGTCAGGACATTAATATGAAGATGTGAGCACGCTTTTATACACTCTACATGTGTGTGTGTGTAAATCATGACTTACTGTAAAGAGCCATTGCTGGGTTTCCTCCCCAACGTCGCGAGCCGTTTTTTCGGGGAGCGGATTAATAATCCGATAGGAAAACCGAGCGCTTGCTTGTTAAACTGGTTACTTCGCTCCTCGGAGATCATTTTCCCCTCAAAACTGGGTCCTCGTTAAACAACTGACTGTAACTACAGTATGCCTGGAGGTGTAATAATTATAAATCTGATATAAACGCAGATTAAGATCCACTCGTTTGAGGATTCAGAGAGCGGTGCTCTCCTTTTACAGGCTTTTCCATCTCGACTGACAATTCAACTCAAAGAGAAATGATCCGTCCTGAGAAGAAGCGCGTCCAAGCGGATAGATAACACGGTTTGGTTATTAGAGAGTCGGTGAAGCGGCGGAGTCTCCGGGCTGACCGTTGAGGAGTGAGCGTCTCCGTGTGAGCGCGTGAACGTGTTTGAAAAGTCGCGTGAACAGCTCCAATAGCGCGCTCCCACCGTGACGTCATGCCTAAAGAGGTGGAGGCGAGAACCATCCGGTGTAAATAAACGTGAAGGCAGAAGAACCGAGACTTCATAAAATACTCAGAGTGAAAGATTAATAAGGAAACATGACAGGGCTGTAAGAATATGCAGTGACTAGAACACAGTGTCCGTTTCCCAACAGTGGAATCTGGGCTGTTTTGCGGTAAAGGGAAGGGTGGGAAAGGATATCCCCTGAGCTGGGAGGGAAAAAGAATGCAGCAAATGCAAAAAAAAAATATAGCATTCCTTATTTAGTCATAATTAATAACAAATCATATTCATTCTAACTACTACTACCAGGATCAGTATTTGGAGTCCCCCCCCCCAACAAAAGCAAAGACGTCTGAAAGAGAAGATGCCAGATATTTGTAAAGAACACCATCTACTGGCAAGACCATGTCAGGTTCATCCGCCTTGCAAATGCATAAACCTGTATACATATTAATCCAACAGAGTGTAACACTTTTAACTTAATTATTCCTTCACTTGTTTAAGGCTCATCATTTGCAAAAATAATGTAGTGTAAGCCAGAATCAGAAGACCATCTTAACTGTGGTTTTGAGAATATAGACTATAAAACAATACTAAGACAACACTGTCAAAAAAAATCCCAGTCCCCAAGAAACTTGATTTCTTAGTAAAATGTAATTTATTGTGGGTTACATGCAAACATACCAGTCACAACTGAACAAAACAGGGTAAACATGGCAATACTCATGTCTCAAAGGCTCCACAACACCACAACACTCGACAACTTGCAAGTGAATTCGTTTAGATTTTTTTTATTGAAGACAAATACAGCTTTTTAAAATTCAAACAAAAATCCAGTTTTTCTAAACTAAAATTGATCGAACATTCGGGATATACGCTTACAGAGAGGGAAGAAAGTTAAGCAACAGAGAGCCAGGGTCAGGGTCTCCGTTCAAACACTGTACATTACTTTCCAAAACTGGTCTTAAAATTCTAAAACGTGAAGTGAGACCCGACTGTGAAAAGCAAACATGTTACAGGTTCACCGAGTGTATATTAACAAAAAAAAATTGGCCCTTCGCATAATTAAAGGCTTTTAAGCTCATAACAGTAAAGTATGAAGAAAAACAAATAGAATATAAACAAGGTCCTGTGAAACAGCTGTAAAAGGGCAACAGAACAATTTTGACGGTTTCCTTATATTTTATCCTAATTAGGCCACTACATCTGGTTCACCTTGTTTTAAGCAGCGGCATATGCATGGCAGAAATCTGGAGGTCTTCAGGTCTTCTTCACTCAGCTCTCCCAGCACTCCCTGATGTGCACAAATAGTCAAGAGAGTCAATTAGTAATTGAAATCCCACTTGCTCAAAGAATAAGTGTGTCATTTACTGTAAACAAAACTAGGAAAAATAAAAACTTCTGCATGATCATGGTCACTTAGCTTTAGCATCGTTACAGCATTAGCCACAAAGACAAACATCAGTTTATGACTATAGTTTTTAGCCAATTAAACAGTGAACAGTACAGTAGAGACAATTTTGACTGATGTACAAACATTTCATTATTTCCTCATTATCTTCCTTACTAACCGCTTTGGACGGTGCTGTTCTTTAACCAACATGACATTACTGACTCTTAATTTGAACAAGACAGCAGGAGAAAGCAGACAAACAAAACCTTGGAATCATAAATTGTATAGCCTTTTTATTTCTTTGCTTGTTCTTTTCTTTGCCCTGGAAGACTAACCCGCTTGATATCCCCTCGTCTATGTGGATTACCATTTCCTGCGCTGAAAACGAGGGACAGGGAAGCAAGTGCACTACACTGTGACTGCCAAAAAAAAAAAAAAAACAAACAAAAAAAAAACAGGAAAGAGGTTGACTATCTGTTGCGCAAGCTGCTCAGATCCATTTTTGGATTTTATTGTATTATAGAAATGCTACAGATTCAACAGTCAAACTAAAAACCACAGTTAAAAAACCCATAAAAAGTAAATCTAATTAATCGGAAAAGCAGGCAAAAGGGATTAAGTTCTAATAAAGTTGACTCTGGGATATCAACCGGGTTCATCTGTAAATCCCAACATTTTACATGTGATTAGCATTTAAAAACCAAGAGAAAAGAACAGGAATCTGAAGTTCTTAACCATAAATAATAATGAAAGAAATAAGTATTATCAAAAGAAACCAAGAACATCAAGCTCTGAAACACGTTCACAGGTAACAGCATTCAAATGGATGTGGGTAGAGAAAGGAGTACCTTGGGTGAGTACCTGCACAGTTTGACAGTATCCTTGATTTTTAATTTGGCTTTTCATGGGGTCGCTCACAACACCAACGCTGTGTGAGGTATGGAAGTCAGCTGCAATAATTCATTAACCCTACACTTCCATCATCCCAATGCTATCGGCTCTCGACTTTAAGAACAGACTGCATTAAAGTGCAAGGCAAGGAAGCACACATCCATGAAACTGAAGAACAGAATCAACACTGACGGCAGTTTTAAAGGATTAAAAAAAAAAAGAAGCTCCTTCTGTGAATACCTCAAAGACATTACAGATAGAGCTACTGCTGCGTGCTTATATATGATGCATACATAGGCACATTGTTGTATGTATGTTTAGTGAACGAATTAATGAAATACCACAGTATACCCTTGCTATGAGCAAGGAGTTAACAGGTGAGGTAGTATAGGTAGAGGAAAAAAAACGAAAATTTGGAAGAGAACTTGTCTAAAAGACAAATATGTATGACCGATACAAAACAAGGTACCTCCAGGCATGTTTTTCAGGACTACACTGGCTTTTCCCTCTGGGTATGTTTCATTCTACCTTCTTCTGTTTCAGCCTCTAGTTCCATCTTCAGTGCATACTTACGATGCACTATTAAAAAACAGGAAGAAAAATCACAGACATAACTGAAAGAAAAAGGGGGGAAGGGAGGGGGAAAAGAGCTAAGCTGGTTAGGGAAAGTGCACTTACCTGGAGCTGATCTGAGGTCCTATCAGATCAGTTTTAATTGGACTGAGTGTCACCTTCAGAATGGAGGTCTTCAGTGGTGCCGTTCAGCTCTGCTTTAGGAGGCTCAACCTCCATAGGGTCGGACTTTTGGGGCTCGCTGGGTCGTTCATCACTTGAGCCCTTTCCACTGCCTTTTTTCTCTTCTGTGTCCTTGTGTTCTGAGGACACAGTGGAGACGCAAGACAGTATTTAACAGAACAGCACAAAACATTCCATTTATGTATTAGGAAAAAGTATTGTAATGTAATTAAGAAACATTGCACAAGCAAGAGAGATGTTGTACTGAATATCAACACGGCTGTGATCTGGTTGCAGCCACATCGTGACAATGACCAATTACATCCATTTACACATCCATGAGGGTGGCACAGTGGGTAGCGGGTGGCCCAAGCGTCTGAATGGGTTTATTCTGGAGGCTCCAGTTTCCCTCCCATGCATATCAGGCAAATTGGGCATACCAAATTTCCCCCATTGAGAAGAGCTTGGGATGCTCAGTTAATGCTTAAGTCATCCTACTCCCAGATAACACAGGTAGATTACAGTGCCAACTTGCTTGTGCAGACAAACATCACAGAGCAATGACAGATGTACATACACATCCATATGCAAGTCTATCCACGGCAGGGTTGTCACTATAACCGGTTTCTCATTAATAAGACTGGTTTCCTACTCCTACCTCCCACGCATTTCAAAAGCCTTGTCTGAATTTAAAACAATAACTATATGCTTGTTCTATCTAAATGCACCTTAAAACCTTTGTAACTCAGGAATCCACAGTACATCATATCATCCCTCTGCCCCACGTAGGATGCTGTGATCAAGTGTGATTCTGGCCACACTTTGGTCTCACCTTTGTCTCTGGCAGTTTTATCCTTCTCTCTGTCTTTGTCTCGGTCCCTTTCTCTGTCTCGACTACGACTGCGGTGTCGGTGGCTCTTGCGCTCAGAGCTGCGAGACCTCTTTCGTTCCTTGCTGCGTGAGCGTCTCTTCCTGTCCGAGCGCTCCCTGCTGCGCCTCCTCTCCCGGTCGCGACTCCTGATCAACAAGACGGTAACCAAGGTATGGTCATATGAACACAACACAGTACCAACACCAACAAGTCACAGTACAGTGCATTTACCAAATTAAAATTTGCGGTTACCAAATTAAATTGAGGATTGGCAAGTTAACCAGTCCATAAAATTGCAGCAAGGGTATAATTTGGCCTGAAAATGATCAGAAAAGCTGTGCATGTATGGCTAGAGCTTTAATATCTGTACCTGCTGCGCTTCCTGTCCCTCTCCCTGTCCTTGCTTCTGCTCCTCCGTCTGTCCCGTGATCGGCTTCTGCGGCGGTCAGAGGCCCGACTCGAGTGGCGGCTGTGTGAGTGACTCCGTTTGCTGCGCCTTTCACGTTCCCGCTCTCGTTCCCGCTCACGTTCTCTCTCCCGCTCGCGTTCCCGCTCGCGTGCTCTCTCTCGCTCTTTCTCTCTCTCCTTCTCTCGCATCTCCTCTTCTTCCTTGCGTCTCTTCTCACGCTCTTCCCTTTCGCGCTCCCTGTCTTCCCTCTCTCTTTCCCTCTTTGCCCGGTCATCTCTTTCTGGGTCCTCTGAGCGCCGACGCAGTTTTTCCTACATACATAAACAGAATACTAATGAATAAAAAAACTGTAAATAGTGAAAAAAAGAACCATTTAAAGAAAAATGTACCATGGCAGGGGTTTGAGGTATTATAACGAAAGATCTATTGACTCACCTTGAGTTCCTCAACAGTAGATTTAATTTTAGCATAACCCATATGCTGTTTGCCCATTAGATGGTCATCTACTCTGGACTGAGCATCACCAACAATGAGGAAAGCACCACACACCTCACACACCTCCATCTGCTTTTCCTGAGCAGCAAAGCTCTCAATTGTCTGCAAGTTCAAACAAAGCATGTCAAGAAAGTCTGTTTAAAGTTTGTGGCTAAAAACACTGTTACACTGAACCAGTGAATCCCATGGCAAAACACACAAGCCATAGATGCCAAAGTAGTGCAGTCAGAGATTTAGAACTCACGGATGGTGTTGAGCTCAGTTGCTCTCTCTCCTCCTTCAGCTGTTCCACCAGCTTCATCATGCCTTGTGCTTCCTCTACACGGCCTTCAGAGCCAAGCTCTTCAATCTGAGATCACATCACAAATCAATCATAAGCCAATCACACATCACTCTTACATAATAATCAGCATTTTCATTAATAATAGCAAAAATAAAATAATAGATCTGAGACATACAATCTTCAAAACCAGCTCACAGCAATGTGTAAAAAGGAATCCAAATCATTCATTTGGGATCAAACTAAATTTCATAACATTTTTCATTAGTATCTAAAGTCCTGAATTAAGACGTATTGTTTCCATTTTATTTAGACATGGTGTTAAGAGGCTTATACAGTCAAGCCCGAAATTATTCATACCCCTGGCAAAGCCCGCTTGACCTTTGCAAATGCTCATCTGGACAAAGAAGAAGACTTCTGGTCTTCTGTTGTATGGTCAGATGAAACAAAAATTGAATTGTTTGGCCACAATGATGTGTCCTTCATTTGGCGTAAAAAAGGAGAAGCC
>JAOVYV010000024.1:18465631-18477918 GCA_025674545.1 Hassar affinis
TTACAAAGAAGAAGACGGTGTCAGCAGAGCTTCTTTACCTCAACTACTTTGCATCATCCACAATGAAAGACACCACAATATGCCTGACTTTAAGTATTCCAATCCACACCTACTCCATTAGGTTCAGATAAAATGCAAGATAATGTATCCTGCTACTTTAGTTATGCACCACCTCTATTTTTTTTTAACTTGCAAGTGTATGTGAAGTGTAAGCTCCACAGAGATGCATTAAAATCTCGCAGTTTCACTTTCTGTATGCTGTGAATTTTTACTATGATACAGTATGATGTGTTTGTAAACTAATGATCATGGATTATAATAAAATATAAGAAAAAAACATCCTCAATCAGAACTTCTTCATTGATCATATTCCAGCGACAGAAGGGTTAATCATTTCATGTTATCTTTCACATTTATGCCTGATTCCCCAACCAGTAATGATCACCGTGGATGAGATTACATTTCAGTGGTGAGTGCTTTTCTTAATACATTTCTTTTTTCCTTTTTTTTAAATTTCATCTAATTTTAATGGCACTACTGTCATTGCTTATGTGAAGTTGTTATGCAGTGACCCCAGTGTGGGGCATGGCCATGGGCTATAGTCCTGGTAGCCCTTTGGCCCTAATATTATATGTTTATTAAAATGTAGATATATGTTCCACTGCTTACCTCTGATCTTATGGACAACCAGATCCACCTTGCCATAAGTGCCTTTGCCCAGCTCCCTAATAACTTCATAGTACTTATGAATGTCCAGCTTCTCCAGGTTCTGGGCCGCAATAAGCTGCAGCTCCTCCAAGATGTCGATGGAGGCACGAGAACCAATGGGGGAGGTGCTCATTCTTCCAGTGATAAGAAGCAGTTATGACAGTTAATAAGTCCACTGAAAGTTCTGAAAACAAAAACACAACAGAGCTGTGAGATCTAAACAGAAGTTGATCTAAGATTATAGAGATATTTTCACTTTGAGTTTAGCAGCATGAACCTTGTTCAGACCCTGCACACACACAAAAATTTATACTGAAGATCAAGAAGGTGAAGTTCAGAGAAGTTAAAAATATAAGCCAAGTGATTTCTTATGTAACCTTCTTTGTCCTGCAATAAACAATCTGGTTTCTCTTCCCTAGATCCCCTTTCAAGCCCTCAACATTACAAGCCTTGCTTCATACCATCTGAACAGAAGTAGAGAACAGAGCAAAGCCAGACGAACCCCCTAATGAATTGCTAAATTTCTTTGTTGCACCCTGCTTGCCATTTACTTTACTTCTGCATCGCAAAAAAAAAACTTGCGAGACAATTTTTCGCACATTACATAACACTAACATTTGGCTTTGATAAAAGGCACAGTCAAGCTTAACACAAGGAATGGGCAAAGACTCTTTCTGCATCCAATAACAGAAGGAACAAAGTGTGGGGGTTTCCACTGTGCAAGCTGGTGAATATGGCTGTACACTAAAGTACCAGAAAAACTGGTACAAAATACATAGCAATGCCACCTATGCATGTCATTGGTTGTGTCCGCCAGTGCATAAACAAAGCAATAGACATCTGTGCAAGCTTCTAGAGCTGTTTCCGCCATGAAAATGGCAAATTATCAGGATAGTGGTCGGAGCTCATGAGATGGGTCATAGCATTTCGGAGGTAGAAGCTTAGTTTGGATTTTCACAAAAGAGCATTTCAAGTGTGTACTGTGACTACAAAAACTCCAGCAAAACCTTGAACTTACAAGTATATACATACAAAAACCCTGGGTGAAATCCTCCAAGATCCCATGGGGACCTACCAAGCATTAACTGGTATACCAGTTTTTCCTGGTACTTCAGTGTACACAGCAGATTTAGTAAAATAAATCATACTAAGGTAAGCATACAAGTCTTAGGGTGTTTGCATACAAGTCTTAGGGTGTTTGTAGTTTGTTAGGTGTTCAAAGATGCTTAAATGGGTTCTTCTTACAACCCTATCTTACAGGGAAACACGAACAAAAGCCTTTTGGGATCTAAAAAATGTTTTTCTAGGTGTGTTTATTTTTTCTTGTTGTACACAGCTTGTCTAGCTTCAGGCTGTAAGAAGGCAATGTGTAGAAGCGTATATACACTCTATAAGTGGACAAAATGATGAAGCCTTTATTACTAGTTTGCATTAAATCTACATTATACAATTCAGTTCAAATATAGTTCAGGACTGCACCAAAACATGATGATACACTAACATTGTACATCACTGTAAATCATAACAACATTTTATGCTGCTTCTGATGCTAATGCAGCAAAACTGCTTTTGCGCTTTGTCAAGCCTTCCTGTTAGAAGCGTCTCTACTTGGGGACGGTCTCAGTAATACAGTGTAACAAGTAATTTTTCTATGCAACATTGTTGCGTTTATTACATATGACAACAGTAGCACTGCCCGATACATTTCAAATACCTTGATCAGTCATAATATTAAAACTACTGACAGGGGAAGTGAATAACATTGATTATCTCATTACAGTGGTACCTGTCAAGGGCTGGGATATATTAGGCAGCAAGTGAACAGCCTATCAGTCTTGAAGTCGATGTGTTGGAAGCAGGACAAATGGGCAGCCGTAAGGATCTGTGTGACTTTGACACAAATTGCGATTGCTAGACGACTAGGGTCAGAGCATCTCCAAAACAGCAGGTCTTGAGGAGTCCATGCCTTGATGCGTCAGAGCTACAATATTTTGGTGGCACAAGGGGTATCCACACAATTAATATTATGGCTGATCTGTGTATCTTTTTGTACTTGTTGCATAAAGTTCAATACTTCTCACAGTCTTCGATTTGGTGAGCATGGGGATGTTTTGTTTATACCGTCTAGGAATGTGTTTATTTTTTCTTGTTGTACTATTACATATAAAAATACAGACAGATGACAAATCAAAGGAAACTCCCACATAAAGTGTTTTAGTAAGGTGTGCATGACCACGAAGGAAGACCATAGCATTTGATTTGCATTGTTTTCATACTCATCAAACCATTCAGTGCCCTGTTGACATTGTCATGGGGACATGGGAAAATGCCACCTCTGTGGCAGGGTGGTACAATGTGTAGTGTTGTTGCCTCACATCATGGAGCACCAGATCCCTAGGTGCAAGTGTGTGTATGCATGTGTGTGAGAGAATATGACCTCTCCAGGGTGCCTCCCTGTTTCTACCCAATGAGGGCTGGGATAGCCACAAGGCTTCGATAATGAATGTATGGATAATGCCAAAAGCTGTTTTGTACTATAGGATGTCAGAATAGGAATACAAAAAAGATTAATTTTTATACAATACCCTTCCAAACTAAACGCAGATATTTACAGTTGCAAACCATTAATCAGACAGACTGGATTGATTAAATAATCCAGAATTCTTCTCTCTGCAGTGCTCATTTCATATCAGGCAAGGGTTTTTTCCACTCTTCATCACACACAAAGGCAAACTCAATGACCTGGTTAATAATGATAAATTAATAACAGCAGTAATTACAAAGCTGGCATTCTCAGTTTTATGTCCTTGCCGCTGGCTAGGCAGTACTTCGGTCCATAAGGTCCTGGTCATGAGTGCAATGTTCAAAACTGTATGCTTCAAAAGGTTTGTATGCCTTAGGTTTTTCCTTTCAATATAGATGTTCCACAAGATGTTTGGCTACTGAAACTTTGGCCATATATTTGGATCCTTGACACATTGACCCAACAGTGAGTAAAGATCAAGAAACCCTTTCCTAAGATTTAGTTTATTTCTATAAGACAACTAGTCTTCTGCTGGCAAACCATTAAAATAACTGGAGAAGGCATCCAGATGATCAATATTCCAATGTTGCTTACCGACACCTGACACCGCAAACTGTCACTTTCGACCACCAGTTTGGCTCTACCCACAAAACACGCCATTGCTGTTTACAAACACAAAAAAGGTCCATAGATGCCACATTTAAATAAACCTTCGAGCATAATGTTTCACTATCATTAGCTAATGGATTATTTACTGAGCTATTTTATCCTTCAGCATACTGACTGGTGTGATTTCTCAATGACTAAATAGACTTCACACTCCTGTCAGGCTGCCAGTCCTCGTTAATGGAGACAAATGTGGTGAATGAGACAGGATGCATAGCACATCCTGTCCATAGACACCATCTGGGGAGAATTGATACTATTTGATGTATGTGCAAAAAAATGTGCTATATGTAAGAGACTGTCTGTTTGTTGGTCCCAATTCTAGTCTTAAATTTTAAATTCACAATGTAACCTCAAAAATGGTAACACCCCACCTAATCTAACATTAACCACAATTTTGAATTTGCTTACATTTTCTGCCTGAATATTAAGCTTTGGCCTATTGCCAGCCCAGTTGGTGGCTTGGTAGTTGAACCCACAAATGTCATGATTAAGTAACTCGGTAAAAATTCTGAGCCCGGTAATACAGCTGAACTACTAGTACTACCACTAAAGCCTTACAACAGTTACTGGTTGGTTTCCCAGAATAAAATGTGCAACCATGGACAGCAACCTCCATCTGTGATTAGGTTCTGAGCAGACTTTGAAGGTCCTGTTAGTGCTGGTCTTCATGCTGTGTCTCTTCAAACAGCACATGCACACACCTACACATACAGATTGCATACACAGTGTTCACAGGGCATTAATGGTTTGAAGGAAATGGCTTGTTCAATGAAATCCAACTTGCCCCGAATAGTGTATTGATGTCCGTCTCATCTTCCAAACGAGACGCAAATGCAGATGTGCAGAATAGACACAAAGGTTGTGACTGTAAAAGTAAGCAGACTTAAAAGTCTATTTAATGGCAGTTTATATTGATTATCCACAAACTTCTTTCAGTTTGGCCTTGATCAGTTCACATATTTTTGATTACAAATTAAGCTATAAACTATTAACAGATTATTAGATTACAAAACTACACAGGATGCATACTCACCACCCTATTTCAACCTGATACCTCCTCAGTGCAACTAAACTAATCTATACTTGAGTAAATCAATGATTCGGTCAAATACGTCAAAAGTCTGTAAGGTGGTAAAACACTCTGAATACAGAAAGTTGACCACTGCAGCATAATGTGAAATAGCTCTTCAAAGGTCCACGTTGGCTTGCTACAGCACTACACAACGGAGGTCTCACAAGCTAAGGCATTGTGCATTGATTTACAAGGGATGGCTTCACGCAGCTCTGCCTGCAGAATCGGCTAATCACCTCTCAACCACCCCCCATACCCACCACCCCCATCCGTGCTTATCATCGCAGACCACTTGCTTGCTGCTCTTCTATTCCTTTCTCACCATAGCTTCTACTCAGTCAGCATGGCTGCAGGCATTTCTCGGCCAACAAATCAATGCCAAATCATCTGCCTAGCATTTTGCAGGTAACAATCATTCCTAATGAGTTAATCCATGTTGCAATGACAGTTCACAAGGCTGTACACAGCCAGTCTAGCTTCAGGCTGTAAGAAGTCAATGTGTAGAAGTATATATACACTCTATAAGTGGACAAAATTATGAAGCCTTTATTACTAGGTTGCATTAAATCTACATTATACAGTTCAGTTCAAATATAGTTCAGGACTGCACCAAAACATGATGATACACTATCATTGTTCATCACTGTAAATCATAACATTCTGTGCTGCTTTATCAAGTCTTCCTGTTAGAGGCTTCTCTAATTGGGGACGGTCTCAGTAATACAGTGTAACAAGTAATTTTTCTATGCAACATTGTTGTGTTTATTACATATGACAACAGTGGCACTGCCCCATACATTTCAAATACCCTGATCAGTCATAATATTAAATCTACTGACAGGGGAATTGAATAACATTGATTATCTCATTACAGTGGTACCTGTCAAGGGCTGGGATATATTAGGCAGCAAGTGAACAGTCTATCAGTCTTGAAGTCAATGTGTTGGAAGCAGGACAAATGGGCAGCCGTAAGGATCTGTGTGACTTTGACACAAATTGCGATCGCTAGACGACTAGGGTCAGAGCATCTCCAAAACAGCAGGTCTTGTGGAGTGGAGCTATTTTGGTGGCACAAAGGGGATCCACACAATATTATGGAGGTGGTTTTAATGTTATGGCTGATCTGTGTATCTTTTCGTACTTGTTGCATAAAGGTCAATACTTCTCACAGTCTTCGATTGGTGAGCATGGGGAGGTTTTGTTTAACCAAGTAAACAGTTAAACATAGCGTGCATGTTCAATGTGCATCAATAATGAGCTGTGGGGCACAACCATGGTGGCACAGGCAATAAAAAAAAAGAATAAAATGATATACATTAATAAATAAACATTTAATAAATATTGTTTATTTATTGCAGCCAGCCATTGTTACTCATCACAGTTATGTTAGCCACTACATATTGACAAATTTGCCCAAATGAAAAACTGTTGTGCGTTTTATTCTTTTCAAGCAATGGACATCACTGCTTGGTCCATTTAGCAGTATTATTATAATTATATATAACGCATGTTATTTTGGCTAGTGGTCAACGCCCAGAAGCAGTGGGTTTCCCTGCTCTGAAATATTGCTTTGGATGTGTTATTACAGTTGCAGACCACCGTGATCGTATACTGCTTGATATCTCTGGATTTGTAATGCGATGCTGTATAACAAGGGAACATACTAATTTTGTGGGAGCAAATACCATTACTTAAGATGTCACTCATATCCCTGTGTCGACTTACTCTAACTCTTACGTCATCTTACATTTATGTGTGCATTCGTAATTTCACTGATAAGATGTGTTCGGATTCAATAAGCAAGTAGGTCTGGGTGTATTTTTTTTCATGAGAAGGATGCTGTCCATACAGAGTTTTTTGTGCCCCACTAGGCTTTTCATGCCCGAGAGAGTGAGAGAGAATTCCATTTCAGCCAAACCAATAACCAGTAACAAGCAGAAATGTTCACTGAGGCTTGCTGTCTCACTGATCTCGCCACTCTTTCAATAAATGTCAGCTCATATTACAAGGTCCTGGAAGAAACTAAGTATGCTTGTATGATCTATTTATCTATGTTTTCTAAAATCATTTATATCCCTTAGAAGTAGCATTCCAGGAGAAACGATATTGGGTTTATTAGTCATTGACTTTGCTGTAACTGGCATCTGGAATGATGACAAATGTGGTATATTCGGGTTAAGCATAAAACTGCTCAGACCACCTTGAGTTTGTAAGTGCAGAAAAATTCACAGTCCAGTAGTAGAGATGATATACTGCTTCTACCAAAGCCTTAAAACAATTACTGGTTGGCTTCCCAGCATGAATGTGCAACCATGGACAGCAACCTCTGTGCTGTAATTAGGTTCAGAGCAGACCTTCGAAGCCCTGTTAGTGCTGGTCTACATGCTGTTTTGGTTCAACCTGCATGCACACACACTGTTCATGAAGACTTGAAGCACATTAAAAGCAGCAGTGTCTTCAGTCAGCCGGTCCTTTGTATGATCTAAGCTCATTTTTGTATTGGATCTGCACAAATACCACGGGCAGCTCTATGCAACGGCTCGCTGTGCAAACTCAAGCTAATGAGTGCACTCTACAAGCATAACACCTCCCTCTCAGCCAACTGCTTGGCTAATGTCAGGCTGCAATAATGACAAGGTGTGAAGTCAAACACGGCTTGCTCACAAAACACACTCTTCCCCTGAGGAACAGAGAGAACAGGATGAGGATATTTCAAGCTGAGATCATCTCAACACTCCAGTGTGCATAGTCAGAGAGAGAGAGAGAGAGAGAGAGAGAGAGAGAGAGAGAGGAGGAAGAAATATGTTTATTTTGGTATTTTGCTGCCTCTTTTAGAGGTCTTGGTAATAACATCATTGCCTGCTATCAGTCAGTGCACTGACCAGCTTGTCAGGATTTGCACTGGCATTGATTTGTGAAGGTGCCTGATCTGGTAGACATCTGGAAGACTCTGTCTCTATGGATTAACTGTATGTGTGTGTGTGTGTTTGCATCCTTGAATATGTTCCCCTGTGAACATGTGTGAATCATCTCTGCAATAGCAAACAAAGCACAGAAAACCTGACACAATGGATGCAATGCTCGATATGCCATGGACACCTATAATTCCTGTCAATTCCTGTCTTTCTTCATATAAATGCTCATGTCAACACTACAAAATAGGAGAACGCGGCTTTTGTGTGTTTGCCAGCATTCTGCAACATCAATACTGAGCACAAATACGGGTTTGTGTTTCTGAACTGAATGTGCCTTCACTACCACCTGAGACAAATGAAATCCTGTTCAATTACACGCATCCATGCATTCAAACAAATGGCTCCCTACCTTTTTTTTTTTAAAGCGCACTGCGTCCACCAACTCCCGCCGTCATTGCGTCCCGAGGTCAGCTTGGATTATATCATTGGGAGTAGATTTGATCAATTCTTGCTTGCAGAGGATCTTGTCTCTGTATTCTCTCCCTGATGCACCCACACGAACACCTGCTCAGTCGCTCGCTGCTACGTCCTGTGACTGAACCTCTTGTCTATTTACTGCTGTGGCTGAGACAGGGAGAGATTAGACCACGCCCACTGCACCAAGCAGCCAATCAGAGCTCCTCCAAATGGAGCGCTGAAGGCATGCTGTGTTCCAAGCCAAACAGCTTTACTAAATAATATGTCACAATAATACCACAAGTATCGCAGTATTTTGACTATTTCTCTACTATCGTCACGACTTGTGACGTGGAAGTCATCTCTGCGTCTCCATACACATGCTCTGCGCGTGGCATGTTCAGAAGAGCACGTGCACAGACAGGTGATACGATCTCAGTCTCAAACATGGCATTGTTGCTTCTCACTAAGCCAAAAGCAACAAAGTATTTATCCTACCATAACACAGTGGATTTACTTTAGCAGCTAATCATTAATCCTTCAAGTTTTAATGATTTACATAAGGAGTTCACATTAAACTGTGCAGCCCTGCAGCGCCCATGAACCTTTCTGGTTGTTCATGTCTTTCTGAGACATTGCAAATAATGATCAAGCAGACATCAATAGTCCTAACATTTCCAGTCTTTATCTTAACCCTAAACAAAAGGTCAAGCCACAATACAAGCTAGTAAGAATATAAATTACATCTATGATAACAGTATTAGTATAGTAATGCTGAGTGGTTTTACCAAAGCTTTGTGTCATGGTATTTTGTTAAGATTCTGACAGAGGATATATATTTTCATATATATGTACATATATTTTACTCCCTACTGAAGAGTTACAGCAGTTGTGTCAGTTATGTGCACTGCTGTCACCACTCTGTGATGGTTGGCTGCACAAGTGGGTTAGCGCCCTAATCCGCCTGTGCTCTCTGGGAGTAGGGGGACTATCTGAACATCCCGAATTTTTGGCAGTCTGGGGGAATTAGTATCTCCAATTTGTATATTATATACATATATTTGGACTGTGGGAGGAAACTAGAACTACAAGAAGAAACCCACACAGACATGGTGAGAACTTGCAAACTTCACACAGGACCCAGGCCGCTGTGCCCGTGAATCCCGGGACCTTCTAGCTGTGAGGCAGCAGCGCTGCCCACCGTGTCACCGTAATGCCCCTTCGGTACTGCAGGAAATTAAAAGATCAGATAAGATAAGACTTTATTGATCCCAAAGGAAATTGCAGCATCACTGTACATTACCACACAAATTACACTAGCATAGATGTACATCAATCAGAACTGAAAGGGTGAGGGTTACCTATCAAACATAACCCAGCCATTGTGAGCTCATGTCATAGCTAATATCGCAATGTCATCCAGTTGCTTTAATTTCAGTAGTAGGCCTACCTGTTGCTTTATTGTGCTACTCTGTGGCCGACTACATATCAATTTAGTTGAGAACTTCTTCAATATTCCAGGAACCCTTGTCAAACATAGTGCCAACAGGTTTGTGAAAAACGCATGAATACTGTACCGAGGAATATGGGCCTTAATTAGACTGGTACAGACACTCTGTGTGAATGAATTTTTAATAAACTCCCTTGAAATTTGAATAATGAGGTCCCTTGGTCCTTTTGCTTGGCATTTGTATTGATGTACATCTGTAGCCATGGTAAAAGAACAAGAAATTCACAACACATGCACAGTTGCTGCCCCCAGAGCAGCTTTTGCACATCCTCAAACAAAACAGAATGTCTCTAATTCTCTCATTGGGGAAAGACTGTGAATATAATAGTGTATGTAAAACTAGGTCAGTGCTGTACTGTTCCAGTACTGTTGAGATCTTGCAATTTGTGTAAATGATTCATTTTTTTCTCTGTCTCTTTCTCTGTCTGAAACATAAGCAGCTCCAGGACAGGATACAACTCAAACCACTTGTATGCTGTATATCAATGTCTCATTCAACCCTTCTTTAATCCTTAATTAAGTTGTCTGGATATTTAGACAATCATTCCTTTTTTAAACAGCCCTCACTTGTTGAGAGACTTATCATGCCACAATGAATACGGTATCTTAGGTGCTTAAAACACTGGCTTTCATTTTGAAAACAAAAATTAGTGTATGCCTTATTTTGATAAATGTACCACCACATGCCTCATATTTTAAGGCAGCAACAACCAATCACATAGAAATACATAGAAAGATAGTAGTGCTTTACTTCCTCATTCATGTTCATCTAAGAAGTCAAGTAATATCTGAGAAAACGACTATCTTCATTTTGTGTCTGTGGTGCAGGCAAACCAATACCACACAGTCACATCAGTTCCACAGTGAATCTGAAACAGAGCCAGACTTTACTGCAGAGAACAAGTTATACAGAAAGATTATTGCCATGCAAGCAACAGTTGCCTGTTAAATTATGGTGATTTGTGTGGTAAAGCTCATTACTGTCACTGACAGACTCGTTTTCTCATGCTACAGTTAATTTACAATCCACAGGCTCTTGGCCAGTGTCTTGAAACAAATGTCTACTACTCTCCCATGCACCATTGCTTTTCAGTCCACTGAGCACTTTCCCACCCCCCTCCCTCTATTCGTCTTCTTATCATATTCTGTACTCTCTTCTTTTGGGCAAAAGAGAAATGTGTGCTGACATACTAGAATCTGATACAGGAACACTTTGTTTATGCATAGACATGCTGTCTGTGAATCTGTGTGGCGTACAAATCAAGTATTGAGGAACAAATTGCTGACATCATCGACTCCAGATTAAAAGTTGAAAGTCTGATTGTATCGGTGCAGTACAGTCCTGACCCTGGGCTCTTTCACAGAGGAAAATGAAAGAATATAAAGTGGTAATGTTATGTAATTGAATGGGGACATTCACAGGTCAGATTGGTACTGGCAATCGCACATGGATTGTGTGTGGGGGTTCACGTGGTAGACAGTCAGCCCCTGTATGGTCCAACACCTGGCAAACCTGACTTGGGTTGTGGACATTAAGTGGCATGACCCATGCGTAGTAGAGAGAGAGAGAGACAGAGAGATTGAGTGAGTGAGTGAGTGAGGGTGCTCAGCACATGCCACTGCACATGTTTGAGTATCCCACCTAGATAGACAGTCTTTATTCTGTAGCAATATTTCAGACTGGCAGGTGGCCATGCTGTAGGATTACTTTGGTGAAATCGCAATTCCTAATAGAGAATAAAGATGAAGTACAATACTGTGTAAAATCTTAGGCACCCTATTTTTGTGCAAATGTTGTTATCGATTTTTTTTATGAGTTTTGCATTATTGAGTCAGTACAAAAACATTTTAGGTTTAAAAATGCTTTTCCAACAAAAATATAAATGTTACAGAAACATATTTGTGTGTTAGTAAAGAAAGAAACACATCGCATAACAGACCATGTTTCAGGCAAAAAACATAATGAAGGCTGCTGTGACAATCAATGTTAGACAGTCAATAGACGATTCAGTAAGACATTCAGTAAAATGTACCAGCTAATTACGTTATAAAATTGCACACATTGACACTGTTTAAGAAAAAGCACACCAAATAATGACTACCTTTAGTCAATATGTTAATTGACTAACAATAATATGACTGTTGACTGCGTTTTATAGTATTGTGTTTAATGTAGAAACAGCATTATTTCTAAAGGCGTCTTTGCTTCACAGCAAGTCTTTGCACACTAGTCTACTGTAATTAGTTGGTATGTTTTACTGAGCATTTGGAGAATCTGCTCAGCAGCTTTCATTATGTTTTTTTGTCTGGAAAGTGGTCTGTTATGTAATGTGTTGCTTTTGTTATTCATTCATTCATTCATTCATTCATCTTCTTGGCCGCTTATTCCTTTTCAGGGTCATGGGGGAGCCGGTGCCTAGCTGGCCACATAGG
>JAOVYV010000024.1:18480642-18494241 GCA_025674545.1 Hassar affinis
TTGCTGGTTGAATAAAAGTAAATTTAAGTCAAAATTTGCCAGGGGTATGAATAATTTCGGGCTTGACTGTATATATATATAATATAATAATTTTTCCATACATTTTAAGTGTGCTTATAAAGAAATATTTTTAATGGTGTTTATTCCCTAAGCTTATTCCATAGGCATTTGTTTTATCTGAAACCTAACATTCATTATTCTGAATTCAGTTGGGACAGATTACAAACCAGATTTCCATGAGTATTTCAGGAATATTAAAACAGCCACTAAATGATTTTAATTAGGTGTTTTCGGTGAAACTTATGGTGGCCTCATAAAGAGCCTGCTCTTTTCTGACAGCTCCCACCTGGCAGTCCATGTGAGCAGCACCTCAGGCAGTTCACTCCTCTTATCTTCATCTGCCTTTGTTCCTTTGCAGTCACTGCCTCTGCTTTTCTCTCTACACACACCAGCGTTCACACGAAGCAGAAAGCAACAGCAGGTGCTATTGTTAGAAGAAGAGAATGATTGACAGCATGGTCACATGTGAATCCATGTGGTTAAGAAGATAAATGTGATCTGTTATGTGCAGTTTCTGGATTGTGTATGGGGTTTAGAAAAGGAGAACTTGCTTAAAGCCTACAGAAAACTGCAGACACATGGTCATATACATTACGTGATCCAAGGCAAACATCTATAATGACCAAACCTTCATGGCAAAATGTGTTAGAAATCACCAACAGTCTGGAATCTAGAGACCCAAATAAATCTTCAGGTTTACTGAGAACTCACAGAAGGCCAACATACTGTCAGCATTATAATCAATCAGTCTTTCCATGTGTAGTACACAGAGTTGCTAACAAGTAAAATGTCTACCTGTCATCCTTTTGGAGGTTCTGAAATACATGAGCTTCTTTGGCATTCAAATATTCAATATTCAAATATGCCACCTGCTGGAGAAACAAGATATTAACAAAACAGGTGATTTAAAAAAAACAAGCGTAATTTCAACCTACAGAATATACCATATACCTACCTGTTCAATATTAATTATGTCCTTCTAAGCACATTGGCTGTTATAATGAATCGACTCTTTACAAAGGTTTGAAGTAGTTTGTAGCAGCTTCTCAATCTCTAACACTGAGAAAGTCACCTGTAGTCTACTCAACTAAACAACTAAGCTTTAAACAAAATTTAATGTGTTCATTCTTAATATTTTTTTATTCTCAAAGCTTTTTAAGATGGTTGGCAGTTTATTGCAACACCTGATGTATCTGCTGTGAAAATTTCTGAGATGTTTTTGAGCTGATTAGAACTGCCTGCCTGGGAGAAAACAGACATCTTCAGCATCACTTTGAAAGCACTTGGCCCTTCTAGCTGTTTATCCATGTTTTTGCCTTCGGCTCTCCCAAATTTCGTGTAGTTTTCACTTTTGTAACAACAAGGATTCATACACCCTTGCCTTTTCTTCTGCTAAATACTAGCCATAATTCTCCAATTCCAAAAAATATATACATTCTCACACTTGTTAGCTATAACCAGCAACCACTGATTCCTCATTTTTCATCTTCATACCAAACTGCTATTTAAAAATATAACAATGTGAAATTCTGTTCACCACCATTAGACAGAGTGGTTATCTGTGTCCTTTCTGTCAGCATAAACCAGTCTGACCATTCTCTATTGACCTATGTCATCATCAAGATATTTCTGTCCTCAGACCTGCTGCTCACTGGATGTTTTTTCCATATTGCACCATTCTGAGTAAACCCTAGAAACAGTTGTCTGTGAGAATCCCAGAAGATAAGCAGTTGTGAATACCCAAAGCTGCTGGCCTGAGTTTGTGCATTGCACTGCTGCCACACAATTGGCTGATTAGAAAATTGCATTAATGAGTAGGTTTACAGGTGTTTATAATAAAGTGCTCAGTGAGTGTACTATATGAACACTAAAATGATCACACAAGAATCTTGTGTTTTCCTCCCTGAATTTTTCACTCTAAATTACCTCAAATATGTCCTATTAATAATAAATAATAATAGAAAGCAGAACAAGCAAAATAATTAGAAGAATTTAAAGAAACTTTAATCAAACTAGGGCTTTGTGCTGGGTGCAATATCACCATCAGTGTATCCCACTGTATTATGTCTCATTTACATGTAACAAAACACCTGTAACAGCTGCACATTACTTACCGTTTTCACCTGTGTTATAGCTGTGATCAAACAAAACCAAACCAAACAAAATGATTAGGCAGATTTTTGACAGCCCTGTGACTGTCACAGATATTATTCTTTTTAGTATCATAACATTTAATTTATTGCTTGCTGTCGGGAGGTAAGAAGTTTTTTTTAAAAGGCAGCAAAAAATGCTGTACCTTTAACCTAGAAAATTAAAGGACATAAAACATTTTTAAGAAGTGGAAAAGCTTACAGCACCTGGTATTCCCAGGCGGTCTCCCATCCAAGTACTAACCAGGCCCGACCCTGCTTAGCTTCCGAGATCAGACGAGATCGGGCGTGCTCAGGGTGGTGTGGCCGTAAGCGAGAGATTACGCGAAAACATCCCTATTTATAGAGTCTAACCACCAGTCCCAAGGCACCAGTCCCCAGAAAGAATTAGTATGGAGGTTAATAAGGTGGTATGAAATTATATGCATCATATGAATTAAAGATGCGGCAGGTTTGGTAAAATAAATGATCTTACAGAATGTCACCATTGTGCCACGTGGCTCGGACCCCGGATTAAAAAAGTTCTCTTTTATTCCATATATCTAGCGTATATAATTTGTAGTTGTATTAATATATTAGAAATATATTAACATATTGCTATATTTAATAAAATATAGAAAACGACCAGTTCACACTATCAGCTATATACAATCAAATATAAATTGAAATCAAGCGGGCGGTTGGGTGACATCTTTAAATAGGGATGTTTTCACGCCATCTCTCGCTTACGGCCACACCACCCTGAGCACGCCCGATCTCGTCTGATCTCGGAAGCTAAGCAGGGTCGGGCCTGGTTAGTACTTGGATGGGAGACCGCCTGGGAATACCAGGTGCTGTAAGCTTTTATTTTTTAATAATAAAACTTTTTTTAGGCATTGATAATATATTTGTCGTCGATTCTTCCTGATTTCTTTGTTTATAGATTAACATGATCAAATACATACCAGTACAATTTTATAAATATACTCTTATTAGACGTCTTATTATGCGTTATTGGCCTTAATAGCGTTTTCATGTGCTATCTATCTCCCTTTTAAAAGAACCCTACGAGCCATCTTACCTAAAACTGGCCCAGGGTAAATAACGTGCTGCTGGTCCCAATGCACAGAGAAAGGTAATGGCGTGCCAGTGGCGCCCCCTTGTGGAAGAGTTTCACCCTGACACACGTCAGTGAGTTATAAACAAGTTCCATGATCTGAAACTTGGAAACAATCAAATGTTCTCCTCTTAATTTTAACATTGTTAAATGTCAAGAAATACAATAAAAATGCCACATTATCACTATTAAAGCATGGATAAATATGAAAATTATATAGCAAATTCTTACAAAAATGCTTACATTTACATTCAAATGAAAAATCTGCACATATGTAAATGCAGCAGACACAAAAATGAAGCACTAATGAATATTTCTACAAACAAAACTAATTTAAAGCATTTTTTTTATAAATGTACATAAGAGCATAGAATATTGGAGATGTAGCCTCAGATTTGGCAAAAACAGGGAAAAAAAAATGCAAAGCGCATCAAAACTTAAACTATTTATTTCATGTTTAGCCAGATACAGAACAGCATTGAAGCACTCAACAACATCTTTATTAGAATTTTTACAGACTGAACCAAACAATTTAATTCAGTTTTCAATGTTTTATTAACTTATAAAACAATTGATCTTTACTAAATTACAGTTCAGTAATAGGCTTGTGTGGCCAATATGGATATTTCTCCTTGTCCAGCTTGGTCTCAGGGAAAGCTTCATTGAGGTCTTCAACGGTCATCTGGTCAAACGGAATCATGTTCTTGAACTTCTCCAGCTGCCAGGGAAGAAGGAGAATACATCAGTTATTTCTCTAACAATAATATTTCCTGCCAAGATTAAATCCAACATGGGAATGCAAAAAAAAAAAAAAAAAAAAAAACCCTGCAGCACTCCAGATCCAGAGTCGCCATTTCTGCCTCAAACGCCTGAGTGCATAAAACATACTGATTTAAATGAAGAGGTCAAGAAAACAACTGAACTGATTTCCTCATTCCACCTAAATTAATTTCACAACACAACGTGCTTCCAAATCATTTTAGACAGTGTGACTTACATCAAGCCCAGCACACAAGCACCAAGTTGATCCTGTATTTCAGATTGCAATCAAATCAGCTGAGGTAGAAACTGGGGTGCATGTATACACAGTGGTTTACGGTAACTACCTTCAGGTGGCTACGCTATGGAGCTGTGAATTCTGGATGACGTGGAAATTGTTGAGAAGTGTACCTAGTGTGTAAGCAGACTCTCATAATGAATATTCAACAGAAATCTCACAAACCAAATTCATCTACTGTATTGAGCTGCTAAATTCCAACGTTCTTCCAGATTGCTGACCTCCTCACTGAGCATAGGTGAGTATAGGAGAACACCTTTACACCTTTTCTTCAGCTCAATCCCAGTCATCATTACAGGGAAAAACCCCTGAGCTATTTCACTCAAATAACTCATCTGAAAAATCTGATTTTCATTTACACATTATATTAACAGAATAACACCACAGCTGATGATGATAAGAACGCACCAGCAGTGATTATTAGCCACACACCAGTCCAATCACTACATTGGTTTTGAATGGGGAGTCCTATAGTACTGTGAAAAAGTATTTGCCCCCTACCTGATTTCTTCTTCTTTCGCCAATTTGACAAATTTAAACGTTTCAGATCATCCAACTCATTTTAACACAGGGTAAAGAGAACATGTGTAAATACAAAATGCAGCTTTTAAACAATCTTTCTATTTCTAATTGCCCCGACACCTAATACTCTTAGCAGTAACGGCTGCTATCAAATGTCTGTGATAACTTGCGATGTGTCTTTTATATCGCTGTGGAGGAATTCTGACCCACTCTTCTCTGCAGAATTAAATTCGGCTACACTGAAGGGTTTAAGTGAATTCTGGACATTTTCGATAATATGCATTTATGAACATTTTGTAGAGTTAAACATACACCAATCAGCCATAACATTAAAACCGCCTGCTTGTATCTACACACACTTTCCATTTAATCAGCTCCACTGACCATACAGGTGCATTTCATAGTTTTACAGATAAACACTTTAGTCCATTTGTTTTTCCACAGACTATGGTATCCCCATTTTATGCTGTTCTTCAGTGGTCAGGACCCCCACAAACACTAACACACCACCACCACATCAGGGTCACTGCAGTTGTGGGAACCATCCACCACCCAAATAATACCGAACCACTGAAGAGCAGCATAAAAGGGGTCTAACAAAGTCTGCATAAAAACAGATGGCTACAGTCTCTATCTGTAAAACTACAAAGTGCACCGAATGGACACAGAGTGTAGACACAACAAGGTGGTTTTATTCTTGTGGCTGATCGGTGTATTCTTCTAATTATGTCATAGATGATACCTCAAAGTCTCACACACCCCCTTTCCCTATGATACCCGATTTCTGCCAAAAGCTGTAGCATGAAATAATTTCCTAACAGCAGGTATGTATGCACGCACGCACGGTACTCATCAATCCAGGAGAAAATGTAGGCTACAGCTTAATGGTGCGTCACTGAAGTGGTTAGTAGAGCATCAATGCCCACTTAATTCCATTTGAGATATATAGGCATAGTTCACTTTGTATTGGCTATTACCCACCATAGTTACTATTCCATCTGTCAATCCAGCTGTATTGGTAGCTGCGTTATAGTTGTGATAGCTTGGCACCCTATTTGGTAAATACTAGTAAAGGAGAGCTGTGCGAGTCTTTTAGCATAGTCATCACAAAAAGAAAATCAACATTAGGGGTTTAACAATAGATCGTGCCACGATGCAAAAATGTGATGATGTGCATTGTGGAATTGGACGATATCACGTGCACTCTTTATAATGCCATCTAATGTATGCAATAGCATTTTTTGAACAGCAGAGGGCTCCTCTCTTACTAGCATGTCATACGTCATGCTCTCATTCACCTCTGTCTGAGATGCAGCTTCAAAACAAAAGCAAACATGATTCAAACTTTGAAATAGGCAGAGAGTGTAGTGATAAACACAGATGGGTGGACTACAAGGGCTAACCAGAGCTACAGTATGTCACTATAACAGCACATGTGATCACCGGAGAGCAGGAAATGGCAAGCTTCACACTCTTTTCGAGTCGCACACCGAGCTAGACAAAGCCGAATCAAATCTGCTCTTTCGGAGTGGAAGCTCGAAAAAGCCAAATATTATTATGGAGTTATTCCGCCTACAGAAAGGATGATGTTGATTAAAAAAAAAAAAAAAACAGGTAATTTGTTGACAGTGCCTTGCAGCACAGGCAACACGAGTAATTTGATAGTCCACTTAAATCCGCACCACAAAGACAAGTGTACAAAGCCAGATCTGGATAATATCCAAAGCAAAAAAACGCTTTCTGATGCATTTGCCAGTGTTTCACTGTATGAAAAAGGTTTTAAACGACAGAGAGAAGCCACCGGTGCAATAACTTTTCACCTCATGAAAGTCGAGATGGTACCAGTTAACAGTTCAGTATAGCTTATTGCGATTGTTATTTACTTTATAGCAAACTATATTTATTCCAAGTTGTATTTCTGTAACCCTCTTAGAGGGCTGGGGTTTAGCTGCTCTTTTACTTCTATGGTTTTGTTTTAATAAATGTCTAACATGAGAAAAGACCCACTTCGTCATTCATGTTAATTCCCTAATGGAACGCCGAAGCTTCGTTGTTCAATGCTCTGGTTTAACCACATGTAAGCTTCTGTATCCCTTCTAGTCACCATGCTTGTCTAGAGTACCCACCTTAAATATGCATTATTAATATCATGACATGTTGGATTATTGACTTCTGGTGAAATCCCCCTACCCAAACCAGAAGGTCTGCATATAAAATAGATTTACAGACTATATAGATTTATTATATAGATTTGCTAATTCAAACACTCACAGCACACAGAAGCAGAGGGAGTTAAAACGACTCACACTGGAGCTGCGATTAGGAACAAATAGGGTGAAAAAAATCTGAATCAGAATCGCATTACTGCTTCATGGCTTGCCCTGCACCAGTGACACAGCTAATGGCTGAACTGCCTCCTGTGTGAGTGCAAAGTAAGATCAAACATTTACCGGTACATTCACTGTGACTCAACACAACAGCCATGTTTACCTCTTTTTCATATTGAGAAATGCGAGCCTTGGATGCCTCAATGTAGGCTGCAGCACTTTTGTTCTGCAACAAAGGTGACAAAGGAAAAAAAACAACATTATGAGCAATGCAAACTCAAATATGAATGATACTATGCGTTCAGCAAATACACTCGGGCGTCACTTACAGCCTCCTGCTCCTGCGTATTGATCTTAGCCGTCTGGGTGTCCGCCGGCTCGGGGACCGTCAAAGCCGCAAACTGAGAAAGATTTGGGAGCAACGGAGAGACGTCAACACTTTTTTCCTACTACAGAAAGGCTTAGGTGTTTTTCCAGAGTAAACCGAACGAATGTGAAAAAGCATTCAGGCGCCATATCAGAATGAATAGCGAGAGATTCATGCGCTGATAAAAAGAAGTGGCTTGATCTTAAATGGTAGCAGGAACAGCCTGTCAAACAACTATCAGACTTTGGATGAAGGTTCGCGTGACAGATTCTCATCACCAAGCTAATCAAGCAGCTGACTGGATAGTAGTTACAACCATCGACTCGGATAAGCAAGGCGCAAGCCATCGATAAGGTAAGCCTCGACAAAGCTGAAACCTTTTTTGGTTGGGGATTAATTCCTGTGGATGTTGACAATAGCGCCAGCACATAAAGAAAAAATATATATCTAAATATAGCCCATTCTATTTTACAACTACAGAAATTGCTAAACTAGTGACACATATATTCATGTACTGAAATCATTTACATTCGCCACCTGAGCTAAATAAGGTTACATACAATAACTGGCTCAGTAGCTAAACAAAGTTCAGCTGTATTCATTGAGCATTCAAGTATTTAGTGAATATGATCCTTGTGACCACACACAACACTCACAACGTCTCTGGAATTGTCAGTAGCAGTGCTCGACATCGTCAGCTGTGTTGCAGTGGTGGCCTTTCAAATGTGTTTTAATACTTTATCTCAGGATTGTACTTCAACACCCATGATTCATCTCCTATGATCACTCCGTTCAGGAAACTGGGCTCCCATGTTAAACGATCCAACTGTAACTGACCTTGAACCACCCCCCCATGCAAAACCTTACGGAGTGTGGGAATGTCATTCTCATTACTTTCCGGACCTCATATGCCTTAGAAGTGGATGGCATGTCAAGGCCAGCAGAGCATACCTTCTTCTCAAAGTCGTCCACCATGCCTGCTTTAGCTATCGCCTTCCTGTAATAGCTCCAGTCAATGGAGGCCGGCTTCTCTGGCAGTGAGGCAAGTCTGTAAACAGTTTAACAGATTTTTTTGTCTCACAATCAGGTACACATACAAAAAAAAAAAAAAACTAAAGCTAAATCCCTAATTTTCTCTAAAACAGTAACCTTTCTATAAATTATGAACACAATAAAGATCTTTTAACCAATAACAAACCGTGTGTAAACTAAAATAAAGTCAATCAAGTGTAGATGATTACTGACTTAAGCTCGATCCATCTACCATCCAACAAAGAATACTCTCCTGGCACTTACTTAGCAGCAATGGCATCGCTGCGGGTCTTCAGGTTGTTGAACATGGTTCTCTGGTTAGGAGGAACCCTCTCGGCAAAGGCCAGCCAGTCGATGGCCTTTACAGCAGCACGTCGCCCAGCCATCTCT
This sequence comes from Hassar affinis, assembly GCA_025674545.1. Classification (NCBI taxonomy): domain Eukaryota; kingdom Metazoa; phylum Chordata; class Actinopteri; order Siluriformes; family Doradidae; genus Hassar; species Hassar affinis. The sequence continues at coordinate 18,489,644 of JAOVYV010000024.1, forward strand.
CAATACCTGCCAGAAAAAGCAAAGTAGAAATGATATTTAAAACAGCTGATGGTCACACAGATGGTTAAGTGTTTAATATGCAAAGATGACTCTTATCAAAATAAAAGCACATTTAGACACATCTTACAATTTTAAGAAGAGATAAGGGCTGTGACTTTTGATTAAAGTGATACAGTAACAGTACATTACAGCCAATTAATCACAGGCTAGCTAACTCTATAAACATTAGATCACCCTAAATGTTTTTAAAGGCCATGAATCGTTTTAAATAACACAATGGTGATGATTTACTTCCTAACTGAATTAAATGATGATAAGTCAGGCAGAAAGGAGCACAGAACGAGTGAAGGTCCCGTCATAAGCAACCCGGCACAAGGTCAGAAATACACCGAGCTCACATTTATTAACATACACTCGAGATCTGCTGTTTCACCAAATATTAAAGTCTGACAGGAGGAACGAGATTAGAAAGATTTACAAAAACACGAGAAACAAGCTTTATGAATAAAATATCTACTCATTCCGTTCTTACTTGTCAAGGATCAAGCTGCTGCAAAGACAGGGAGCGTGATGGCCGCCGCAACCGGAAACAGTGAAGCCGAGTGTGACTTCTTCATGGGAGTTAAAAAGAAAACCACACACACAAAAAGCATCACCGCCACCTAGCGTCCAGAAATAAAATCGCGCTTAGCTTTTCGATCCACAAGATCTCTGTTCTGGGAAATAATAATAAAAAAGTAATAAAATAATAAAGTTTGTGCTTTAATCCACACTGAACACCAGGGCAAGCAAAACGCATGCAGGTATTTTCAATGCATGCTTACAAACTATTCATTATTTATTATTTATATTATAATACACAAATATAATATTAATATAAATTAATATATGTTAAATAATTATCTTTCTTTGTGTGCATATATGTATGTATATTTGCAGCATAATTGCAAATAATTTATGTATTGCACCATCTACAGCTCATAATATCATGAAATGTTTTAGAGAGTCAGGGGAAATCTTGGTGCATGAAGGCCAAGGGCGGAAACTGCTACTGAATGTACAGAACCCTCGAGGCCTCAGGTCTTATTGTTTGAGAAACCATCATGGTATTGTGATGGACATATGAGCATATATCCCACATGAGCTTGGGAGAAATCAATGTCACTTAACACAGTCTGCTGCTTCATCAACAAAAAATGCAACCTGAAACTATATGTAAAGAGGAATCCTAAGAGGAAAAAGAGGACTGTTACCAGGGAAAAGGGCAAAAACCAGCACCAGTGACAGCATGAGTCATCTGCCTATGTGTGAAGGTGCCATTAATGTGGAAGCTTATATTGGTATTTTGAAGAGACATATGCTGCTGTCAAGACATCATCTTTCCCGGCCCCATAAATTCCATGTCTATTTCCATGTCCTATAACATGTAAAACCTTTTTTGTTGATAGGTGTGGCTTATAGCTTATAGAATATATTATAAGATCAGCAATAATATATATAGAATGCCACCATTGCACCAAGTCAGTTTGTGAAATTTCTTCTCTCCTACATATTCCACAACTAACTGTGAGTGGTATTATTTATAAAGTGGAAGCATTTAGCAGCACTTCAGCACAAAGCAGCACAAAGTTACACTGTGGAGTTGCTGAGTGCTGAGGCGCATAGTGCATAATAGTCACCAACACTCTGTTGTCTCATTTCTCAAAAGAGTTCCAAACCTCCTCTGGCATTAACATCAGCACAAAACCTGTGCAGGATGCTTCATGGCATGGATTTCCATGAACGAGCATGCAAGCCTTACATCACCAAGCACAATGCCAACTCCATATTAATGCCTATGGCTTTAGAATGGAATTACATAAAAACTCCTGTAGGTATCATGTGTAGGTTTCCAAATACTTTTGTCCGTATAGTGCATATGTGCTTCCCTTTATGACCATACAGAGCTTGTTTTGTTTTCAGTCTTTGGTTTCAGCAAACAAGTTAGCCCTGTCACTAATGCTGTACCCTGTCACTTCTTTTAACTGTTGTATTTTCCAGCATTTTTATTGCATAGTTACTTCAGTATTGCACTAATTAATATTATGTTACACAAATAAAGAGGTTCAGATTTCTGTGTAAACCTTTTTGGGTCTCTTGGACTGCCTTTCTAGCCTTTTGGATTACACCTATGATCATCTGCAGACTATTGACATTTTTGGCTCTGTTTCTTTTCTGCAAGCCATGATATATATACTGAGGATGCCAAAATAAAGAATACAACAATACAACAATCGTTATGCTTCAGGGCATTTTGCAGGCATTGTATTTGGTCCACTTGTCCTATTAGTGAGAAGAGTCCCTACAAATGTCTAGATGTGTGCTCCATACAGCATAGAAGAGCTGCCCCCTCAGGCCAGTACTGTGTGGTTTATACCCACCTACAGACCAGTAGACACTCTTTCAAGGATGAAGATATGCACATCCTTGATAGGGAGGAACGCTGGTTTAAACAGGGAGAAGGAGAACACCTTTCTCTATCTTACAATGCCATGATTACAGCTATTCCTCAATCCTCTGTGAATAGCACACATGCCTGTTTTATTTGCATATGAAACTGATCAACAGATTCATTGTTATGCAAAGGTGTTGGTTTTCATTGTTATGCAAATGAACTGCATATAAGGTTGGGGTTATTTATAACCATCTGATCCTGAAGAAGTCTTGTGTCCAAATGAACTGATTCACCTTCTTGGGGGTCATTACAAATACAGAGTTCTTCTGACTGAACACCTTCAACCTATGATGAAACATCTCTCTCCTGACGGGGGTGGACTCTTCCCGGATGACAATGTCCCCATCTATAGGGCACCAGGCCTCACTGTAAGCTTTGATGAGGATGAACATGATGTGAAGCACTGCAAGTCTCTTACAGCGTGCAGGTTTTTCATTGTCATTGTCGCCTGTCAGTCGGTGCTGGATGATCCATGAGAAAACGAATGGTGTATATTGCAACATCCAACTTTGATGAATGAGTGTGTGAGTGTGTGTTAGTGCACAATGGCATGTTTCCCACCTCACGCCCAGTGTTTGAATCCACTGCAAAGCTGACCAGGCAAAAGTGGACCTTCAGATGAAGGAATGAATAAATGACACTGATACATGAAAAGCAAAAAAATGCCCCTACTTAACATTACTACCCACTACAAAATAAACAGAAACACAAGAACGCTTTAAACCTGTTGGTGATTTTTTCAGTATTAAAAAATAAATGGTGAAATTGTGTAACATTGTATTGTCCAGATCAATAGGACAATCTGCTTTACAGTAAGAAAAGCTTTAAACAACATAATCTAAGGGATTTTTTTGTATTTCTACTGACTGGTGTGTTTCCCGCTGCTCTTAGCTAGTGGTTATGTAGCATGATTATGTTCTCCACCATCACTCAGCAGTCACGCGCTCGCGCCCGCTGCTCTAATCCAGAGATCATGCGCGCGAGCGTGCGTGCTGTCATTAGTGTTGGAGTTCCCTGGTCCAGCACAGGGGGTCACGCAATGCTACAAAAGAAGGAGACTTCAGGGCCACTTCATGTCAAGCACATATGTCATTTTCCTGCTAAGCTGAGGAGACTATTGGTGTTGCATCAAAGCAGCGCGAGACAGTGAAAGCGATTATGCACCGGTTTTGACCGCAAGGTAAGGCTGTGATTGTACCGTTCCGACAGGCGACAGGTACCGGTGATTTTCTGTGTGTTTGCTTTCTGGACAGTTCTACAGATATGTACAGATGGATGTGAAAAAAGGCGGAGGCTGTGCTCCTGCCTGGTGTTGGAGATGCTGCTGTGATCCGGTGCGATTCCCCGGAGTGAGAATGTAACAGGTGCGGGCTGGTGCTGCTGCTCCACTGGAGAAAGTGACAAACCCCAACAAACACAGCGCTCAGCCGTTTGAACTGACTGATAATAATAATAATAATAATAATAATAATAATAATAATGAAACCCGTGTAGCAAGAGAAGTGCCCGGATTATAATCCCACCAGGAGAAGATTAATCAGTTTAGGCAGTAATGCTGAGCTTTGTTCTGTGCGCTGCCTTCAGTGCTGAGTGCTGAGTGCTGAGTCTCCGGGAAAAAAGCAAGAATCTCATGAAATTCACCTGATGAAAGCGAACATTGTTTTAGACCACTTGTTGAAGCCAAGTTGTGTATTAAAACTCCTACACCCGTTCTGATACGATTTCCTGAAAGATGTCGCCAGTGTAGTAGCTGTGGAGCGAAAACCTTCTGCTGATCACCATAAACATCTTCTCACATAATGCACTGTACTTGTTTTTTTTATCATAAAGTATCATACAGTGTTATTATTTAGAGGCAATACCTCGTTGTTTCATCGTAAAATGAAGTATCTCTAGATATTATGCCGTTATTTTATCTTAATACCCCATTATTTAGACTTAATAACTAATTGTGTCTAATAACATTTATGTCTTTTTTATGAATTCATTTTTTCTCATGAATTTAAAATATAACACCTTATAATCACATGTACAGGGGTTAGACAATGAAACTGAAACACCTGTCATTTTAGTGTGGGAGGTTTCATGGCTAAATTGGACCAGC
>JAOVYV010000024.1:18524083-18536385 GCA_025674545.1 Hassar affinis
TGGTCCAATTTAGCCATGAAACCTCCCACACTAAAATGACAGGTGTTTCAGTTTCATTGTCTAACCCCTGTATATGTCTATATGTCATATTATCTATTCCACCTTGTTAGAGATTTAAGATATTGAGAACATACAAAATAATTGCATTTAGGATGTATTTGGTTTTTTTTTTCAGATGCACAGTTATCTATGGTACCCCAACAATGTACATTGACTTGCTGAATCAGGGAAACTTTGAGAACGATGACTTTTCCTCACTTGAGACGGGTAAAAGTTTATTTTATAATTTTGAAGTTAACATTTACTCCAGTGATGATCATAGCAACTCTAACAGGAATCTCGAACTTCCAGGTATCATGGGTGGATCCTCGTGCCCCCCTGAAATCATTCACAGAGTGATAAGTGACATGAAGGTTAAAGAGATAACGGTAAGTCTTTTCTTGCTGTGTTGTTCATGCTTGAAATACAGACTCACAAGCATATTGGAGTCCATGTTTGCATGATAAAGCTGTTCTTGTCTCCCTGCTTTCCAAATATCAGGTGGCTTATGGAACTACAGAAAACAGTCCGATCACATTTCTGGGGTTTCCTTTGGACAGCCCGGAGCTGAAGACTGACAGTGTTGGGTACATCATAGACCACACTGAGGTCTGGTGCTTCCAATCACTTAACTTCTTTTGATGCTTTATACATATACACTCTTAAGAACTGTCACTTTAATGGTAATATGTATGCTGGAAATTCTTTTGTTCTCTCTGGCATCACACTAAAGAACAGATATAAAAGTTCTTCCTCTATTCATTTGTCTAAAGGTGACCAGATTATTTGTGTGGTAGATCATTCTCAGCAGAGCAATGACACACATGGTAGTGGAAAGGTTGCGTGTGGTAGGGCAATGGTGCCAGGATTTGTAACCAACCTCAATATCAGTTCAGGGTCTAGAAACTGTCTACCATACAGAAATCGTCAGTTATCTGTATATCAGAAACTGATCCTTGCTGAATGGTGGGAGGCTTATGGAAGCTCCCATGTGAGCTTTCTATTTTTTTTATTGCACGCAGGTGAAAGAAAGATCACACTAGTATATAGGGAAAATAGGGCTCAGGTGTGCTGTATTAGTCGTTACACTGGTAGCTCTTTCCCCCCAAACACCTCCCTCTCATTAAAACACCTCCACCTTTTAGAGGATTACAATTAGTACAAAAATTGCACATGGAAAAATTCGGCCTGTAGTCGTTAGGTTAGATGGTGTAATAAAATGGCAAATATGTGTACAGACTAAAACAACAAATGCATCAGTGCAGCTTATATGATAGGCACACACAATAAAGAATCCAATAAATGTAGGTTTCCCTAAAATCTAGCAATGAATGCCATAATTTGTGACTAAACATTTTACACACTCAAGTTCTATTCTTCAGGCTAAGGTGGTGGATCCATCGTCTGGGCAACTGCTTCCTCTGGGTCAACCTGGAGAGCTGCTCATTCGAGGTTACTGCGTCATGCAGGGCTACTGGGATGAGCCTGACAGAACACAGGAAAGCATCTCAGAGGACAAGTGGTACAAGACAGGGTGAGATTTTGCCAGATCTGTCCTTTTCATGCCACTGAGGATAGAGGATTATGAAACAGATAAGGGAGGGAACAAGGACATGCATGGTAAAAGGTAAAAGGACCTGTTTTCTGTTACTCTGTCTAGCGATATAGCCAGTCTCAGTCAAGATGGCTACTGTCGCATCGAGGGACGCATAAAGGATATGATTAACCGTGGTGGGGAAAAGATCTTCCCTGCCGAGGTCGAACAGTTTCTTCATACACATCCAAAAGTAAAAGATGTTCAGGTGAGCCTGGTCATTGCTTCATTATACCACAAGGAGGCAGCAGTGGAGGAGTAAAAGACAGAGTAGCCTATAGAAGACTACCTCAAACATTTTCTTTTTTCTCTTCTTCCTGAAACTTGCAGGTGGTTGGTGTGAAAGATGATAGGCTGGGAGAGCAGGTTTGTGCATGCATTAAGGTAGCAGAAGGACAGCACTGCACTGTAGAGGAGATCAAGGCTTACTGCAAAGACCAGGTAACAGGCATGAGCACATTCTCACACAAACAAACAAACAAACAAACAAACACCCAAGTGATCCATTTGTGTGTTGCAGATCTCCTACTTCAAAATCCCACATTATGTGATATTCGTTGAGAGTTATCCACTTACTGCTTCAGGGAAAGTAAGGTTCAGTGTATTTTGTTCTAAAATGGTATCATGCGGCTCAGTGAGACAAGTGTGTGCTACTGACTGACTAATACACATTTGTTCATCACCTCAGATCCAGAAGAATAAACTGCGTGAAGAAATGGAGAGGATACTTGAACTGTGATGCTGTCTCAACTCTATTTCCAGAGAACAAGGATTCATATAGCTAGTTGTACATTTTAGCATGTTAGAGATTTTTTTTTATTAATTAAAATAGATGATCAATCACATTTTATACTGACATTTTAACTTTATTGGACAACTGTTATTATATTTTGAAACAATATACAATATGTAAAATTCACTCTTCCCCTCAAAAACATGCCTTAAGGAATTTGAAATAAATTAATGTACTGTAAGACCCAGTCTTGATATGTACAAAATTCCTGGGCAAATTTTTAATGCTTACAATCTTATATACATGTGACAAGTCAATAGAGTGCTCAATAACTTAATATACTGTGTGAAATTAAATACTAAGGGGCAAAAAAAAAGTGCTCCAACATTGTGTGGTTTACAAAGTGCTGGCACAGGCAAGCTGAACTGAAAAACCGTCAGAAAGACAGACCCGTGCAGGTCAAACCAGAACAGTGAAGGTCAAACCAACCAGCAACATCAAGAGGCATGACACACATCCACTAACAATTTCTCAACCAATATACTTCAACTCACGACACCGCATCATAACCAGGTTACATAGCCATATAATGTACTAGAGATAAAACAGTATCATTGTCATTATAACCATTCTAAGCTAAGATGCTGGCTGGAGTAAACATGTTAAACATGTACTGGTGGTAAACGTGCCATAGGTGGAATTAATAGCATGTTTTTCAGAATATTGTTACACAAACTGTCTACAGCTAATATAGTGACCGTGAGGTTTTCTATGTCAGTTGCTATCCAACCAGCCTGCTGAAGCAGCATACAGAACAGACGCACATGTGTGAATAATTCAAAGGGCCACTACTGAGAGTAGGGGATCTTTCCAGGCTGTTTTGAAAGGGCAAAACAGTACATTCCAGGTCAACCCCCCCCACTGCTGTCAGTAGAAAATAACCTAATTAGAATGTGACTCTGGATGCAAACAACATGGAATTCAGTTAGAGGTATATGCTGCTGTATGCATCGCTGATATTCTACATGGCTGCTGCTCAGATGTGTACACACACAACCAACCGACCTCACATATATTTCTGACCTAAAACAAAACCCCATTTATTTTTTTAAACAAAGAAAAATTCATTTGTGCGACAACTCGGAACAAGCCAAAACGAAGCAGGGGCCTCTTTGGGCCCTTTTGTCATTTTGTTGGCTTCAAGTAAAAACAAAATAGGCAAAGTGAAAAATGAGAGCTCTGAAGAACTGGGCTCAGCCAACAGAGTCACATGTGCACCAGTGTCCGACATGCATCTGCCAGACACGCACAAGAGACTTGGCATCACACTCATACTCATACACAAACACACAGAGTGGCAGGGTTTCCCAATTTCCTTTCCATTTTGTTTCCGTGCTGTCCATGTTCTTCTGTGGAGGCAGCTATGATACTTTCACACGCTGAGTGGTAGCATGCCGGGAGGAGACACGTTTCGCTGTGATGTCAGTGCACTCAGAGTGCCAGGATCCAGGCCATTCATAGTCCTGCACAACATAATCAATAATTCCACACAGTGTGATCAATATGCAATTACCACAAACAAATTAGCTTGGGTTTCAACATAGCAAAAGTTGACCTTAATCATAATCTGGGATTTCTGGGCACACATTTTTTTTAATTTACCAAAAACACTATGACAAAGCAATGCAGCACTCCGAGTTGACTCACGTTTTATCAAAGTACGTTGTGTGAAGAGAATGAGAGAACTTGGTGGCGTTGCTATTTATCAGGTTCCCATTTTCTGTGTAGTTTTTCCTTGCTGCCTGATCTTTGGCAAAATTCCTACAGGCAGCCAGCTTGGACTCCAGAGCCTGTAGATATTGGGAAATGCACACAGAGTTTATGTCTGCCCACTGTGAGGACACCTGTCCTCTACAGGCTTGTACTATGCGAGTAAGAGGCACAAGGTTTTATTTAAGCATTGTGCATGCAGCCAGTTTAAAAAGAATTTCACAAATTACCCCAACTTTCCGTAGCAGATCACCAACAATGTTGAGAGCAGAGATCCTTGCAGATGGGGTGAGAGGAGAGTTTCCACAACCAGTGGTTAACACTAAATCAAGAAATAAACAAACACAAATAAGGAAACCAATGATTCCTGCAACCAATACAAATAAAGAGTTCGACAGGTATGGATTCACCCCTGAAGGGTTTCAGAAACTAGTTTATGAATGAGTAAAACACAGTACTGATAAAGTAAAAACTTCGAGCTTAAGCTTTGTATACCTTTCTGAGTCACAAAAGGATAGTCTATTGTTTTTCCCACTGGTGTCGCTGGAAGGGAAAGGGAGGCTTGAACAGCTGTGTCCATTTTGTCAGTATCCAGCGTCGGAGAGCTGGGCGCTGACATTCTGGTGGAGTCCGAGGCTCTTTCCCGCACAGCCAGCTCCTGCCTTAGGTCTGCAAAACAGACAAATAACTCAGTATGGGCTAAACATGTTGCACCACATTGGCAAAGAGGGCAGTTTTTAGCAGAATAGCACAGTATACCTCTGGCCTCATCTTTTAGCCTCTGCACAGACACCAACAGAGACTCCTTTTCATCCAGCTCACTCTCAAGGAAGGCATTTCTCTCTATGGCCTGGTTTAACCGCTGCTCAAAGTCCTCCAGAGATGTAATGGTTGCCCTGGGCAATTCAAATCAGGTATGCAATGTGTACATTTAGATAAGCATTTGTACAGGGTTTGTTAGTGACCATTGTTTGTGTAAACAGGGTTACAATGGGCAAAAAAAAAGAAAAAAGAATGCTTAAAAAGCACAATACCTTTTGGCCCTCTCTAGGTCATCATTGGCCTGCTCAAGTTCCCGGACATATTTGTGCAGCTGCTCCTTAATGCAGCGTGTCTGGGCCAGGTCATCCTCCAGCATGGAGATCTGCTTATAGCTCTGTGCATACTGCTGCTCCAGTTTCTCCTGCACAGCACAAGCAAGCACACAAAAGAAAAAAAATAACTCAAAGTCAACCATGGCAATCTTTTAATCTTTTAGATGTTGATATCTAGAGAAGGAGAACTGAAGGTAGCCAGCTTTCAAAATTCATACAAATACAGTTCCATGCTTTAATGTTCCTTCAAGGTCACAAGACTGCTGTTTCCACTCTGACTGAGCAGATATTTTAACTGACATTTTCTATTTTAACAACCGACACAACTGAGGTTTTCTATGAGGAGAACCTAGACAAATTTGAATAAGACCAGACACTGATGTGCGACATCTTGTGTTATGTACGATACCTGATCAAACATTAAAATACCACCTTTATGATATTTTGTAAGAAATTGAAAATTAAGGCTGCTTAAAGTGAAGCATACATGTTCTGTTTCTTCTGCTCTGCTTTCACAGCATGTACCTGGCATGTAGCCAGCATAGATAATATTTTCTGCCAGTCTATGCTCTAAGTATCTATTTCACCCATTTCCTTGGGTTAAATGTCAAATCAATGACCTGGAAAAAGCAAGAATACTGCAATAAATGGCTGACAATGTGGTGGCAAAGTAAACTCATACCTTCAGGTTATCCACCTCACTTTTCAGTCGTTGATTTTCAGCTTGCAGGTCGCGGATGCGGTGTTCTGCCTGCCCGAGCTGAGCCTCCAGCTCTGCCTCCAACTCACGGCTGCCCTCCTGGAACTCCTGCAACTCTTCTTGGGCATCATTATAACTGAGGAGATAAACACACCCTAAGCAGATGGGCCTCATACCCAGGAAGTATCGCTGTGGTCCATTCCATTTGTGACTTCAGCACTTTGTCAGTCAGCTTTGCATGCAGCGAGTCAAAAGTGGTAACATGACAATTTAGAGACAGGCAGCCTTCATGAGTTACAAATAATGAATGATGAATTACATACACTAAATTGCCAAAAGTATTCACTCACCTGCCTTCACACGTGTATGAACTTGAGTGACATCCCGTTCTTAAGCCATAGGGTTTACCATTAGCATGGCCGGGATTTCTCGATCCTGAGGACACCACCCCTCCTTCTTGCCAACAATTAGAGGGCCATCAGCCAACTTTTATGTAAACTAATGAGAGAGGACCACTGAGTCGCTTCCACTTTGTTATTATGCCACTGACAGTTGACTGTGAAATATTTAGAAGCGAGGAAATTTCACAACTGGACTTTTTGCACAGGTAGCATCCTATCACGGTACCACTGCATGCCTAGGTACTTGATTTCATACACCTGTGGCCATGGAAGTGATTGGAACACCTGAATTCAATGATTTATACGGGTGGGTGAATACTTTCGGCAATGTACTGTATGATTCTCAGCAAGAGGCAGCCTGAATTTATAGCAAAGAAAGGAATATTGATGAATCAGGAATAATATACAGTCCAAACAAACTCAAACAAGGAAACACAGTGCTTGGTCAATACATACATTTTCTCTAAAAGAGTACACTGCCTTGTGTTAAGTTAAAAAAGGTGTTAAATGACTGAGTTAGCAAAACATGTCCATGCTGACACCAGATGGCCAAGAGACCTCCTGTTTCAGTAGGTCAAAAGTCAGAGTTCATAAAGAAGCTGAGTGTGGATAATGGAAGTATGTACCCCTGCAGGAGACAGGATATTAACTAAGCAGGCTGAGTCCATGACTCTGATAATGTTCAGCACAAGAGGCTGTTTTTAGAAGGTGTCTACTGCCAAGCTGCCAAGTCTGACAGGAAGGGTGCATGCATCACATGAGTGGTCAAAGTCTTCAGTCCATTGCGGTGGAAGTTCCGCCAACTAAACGTCCTCAGCACAAACTCAAACAACACTTATGCATCAACAGGTCACAACATCAAAACCTCACAACATTTTCTGGTTTTAACATTCACACAGCATACTGTTTTAACATTTAACCATTTCAACCAGAAACACAACATTACTAAAGATCAATGTTTAAAAAATATTGTAGGTTGGCAAGTTGTACTTCTGATCATTTTCAGTGTCAACATGCAGGCTGAGTATTCTTCAGATCCTTCACATTGGTATATTTTACCATATGTTCTGTTTTATGGCTTCCTCATTAAGACATTCCTGTGGTTTCAATACTTCCTGTGCTTCAGAAAATCTTAAGTTAGGTTTGATGTTTAATGTTTAACACCATGCCAGCATCAAGGAATACATTTATGGCAGGAGCAATAAGTAAAATGAATACAAATACAAAACTAAACATGTCTAAACAAGTAAACAGGCACACTAAAATCTAAATAGGCATAAAAATAACTAAAACAACAGTTATAAATGGGGCCTATTCACCCATTATGACAATGTCATGTATACACAGTCCAGTTCCAAAAACTTGCCAGTCTTCTGCTAGTTCTGCTAGAATTCATGTAATCTGTTGACAACAAATCTTAGAGGTGATGCAACAGTGAAGCTTCTAGCACATGTTCAAAGTATCAAACTGAAAAAAACAGCGGTAGCTACAGTAGGGCAATCCTAACACTCCTGCCAGCAAACACAGTGTACTCTCTATTTCAGGATATTACCACAATGCTAAGGAGCTTTTGACTGGAATACGGCACAGAGCCCAAGTACAATTACAGATGCATCCACAAAGTTCTACAGTTACATAACTTAATTTGTGTTTAAGTCAAGCATGGCCAGAGGTCATACTGGCAACTTAATCTAATAAAGAGCAAAGGGAGTTTGGAATCTACTGAAAGACAATGCAGAACAATCTGAACAGTTCAGCGTTTCAATACAATCTTATCACAGGACAAAGACTCCAGTATTCCAGTATCCCAGTACTCCAGAGCCAGTATTTTTCTTTATTTTCCTTTAACACCTCTAAGCGGAACAAACCTGGTTCCACTTGTGTAAATCAACTGACTTCTCAGGAGTTTTTCCCCAGATGTGCTTCTGTGTAATTAAAGCCTGACACAGCAACACTAGCACAAGTGAATCATAAAGCATAATCCTGGCTGTTGCAGTGCCGTGGTGTCTTGAGGCTGTCGCTCACCATGCTGTGTGCATTAACATTTCTGTAACTACATTTTCATCACAGGGACCTCCCAACCCCATCAACATGCCATTCAATGCTAAAAGCCATCCACAAGGCACTCTCAGCAAGGCTTCTGCCAGGTTGGCATCTGCAGTTCTGCTCAGCTGAGACAGAAACAGCATTTGAAATGTTTACCAAGTGTGTTAATTATCCTGTACAGATGCTTCACCATCCATAAACTTGCTTGACTTGTAAACCTTGTTAGACAGTTAACAGCTTACCTTTTCTGGTATTTCAGGGACAAATTTTTCCAGTATTCAATTTCCTCATCTTTTGAGCTGAATTTTGGCATCATCTCTGTGTCCATGGTAGAAGTCTGTAGAATAGAAACAAAATAAGAAAAATTGAAATGCTATTTGTGACCAATATTTATTTTATTTGCAGCTCACCAAGGATCGGACCCTGATGAATCAGCTAACAGATCAATAGCAATAAGAGTTTGGCAGAGTAACAGAAACCAAGACTATCCTTGTATTTAAACTCAAGACAGGGACAAGGTTAAATCATTGGAAAAAGTCTTGACTTTTTAGCAGTCAATGCATCCATCACAATGAAAATAACCAGAAGCAATTACAGATTAATGTGCCTACACATTTCAGTGTGTGACTGAAGAAGGTACCCTTTAGAAAGATGAAATTCACCTAAGCCAGCAATTAAATATAAACAATATTCTTATTGACTAAAGATACAGGCATAGAAAAACCATAAAGAAATTGTTTTTGGTGACACAAAAGACCCACGCTATGTAAACTGGCTTCTTAGCCTGGCACCACTACTTTACTGTAACTGTTTCACATACAGGTTTATAAAGGTGAAATACACATATAGGCTTCTACAACATATTCATTGCTGTGTAACCGGATAAAATCCTTTCTAGTGACAAACATCCTAATGAGTTTACTTTCCTGGCACTCTTAATATATGTATGTTGCTAAAATAATTTTTGCTGTTACTATAAATATACTGCTAGGAATCACATGACAACACGGTTTTGACTTCCAAGCACAACGACTCCAGATGCACTAACGCAGTGTAGGTCACAGGAGGACACAGTTCACCCTACTGATTGACAAAACTTCAAGAAATGCAGCACACTTTAGGTGAGAATATGACAGCAACGGAGGCAACATACTCATACTCATACGCTACAATCATTCAAATCAGACAAGCTGCTAAAAGAGATTCAGGAGAAAAAAAAAACATGCTGAAGGGACAAAATGTTAAATAAAGCAAATGGAAAAGAAGAAAACTAAGCTTGCTTTGTAAAAGTCCAACCTCAGCACATTCTTTTTATCTCGTCTGATTTATTCATCACTGTATTTCGTTAATGTAATATTACCGGCTGTAGGTGATTTTGGATCGAATAACCGACCACACACCTCAACCACACAGCTCCTTTCAAATCTGACACCGACTACACTGCAAAACAGAACGCTCACTGCAGACTCACACACACACTTAAGTCCTGTATCCAAACCAAACCAATGAATCCAAACAGGGGAAAAAATGTTCCCAGTCACTTTCCTCTCATTTCATGTCTGCGCTTCTGAGTCAATGTCTAACCAAAGGGGAAGCTTTAGAGAGGCCAGATTCTTTGTCTATGACATTATTTCCTGGAAAACACAGAACACACACACACACACACACACACACACCATCCTGCAAGAAGGAGCCTGCTACCGGTGTTTATAACAAACCAGATACTCAAACAAATGAGGGTTAAAACTAAACCCTACAAACTGATTAAAGGCTTGGTTTTGAACTAAACAGACACAAAAGATTATATAAGCTTGAAGAAGAGGTTGTCAGCTTCCTGGGTTTAGGATGCAGGTGTGGGGCTGATAAACAAGAGGTTTAGGTTTCAGTGTACTAAAATTGCACTACTTCATTGTATTTCTGCAACACTATACTTAGCATTATACTTCGCAAACAAGAAGCATCTCAAACTAGATTTGATCGATCAGTGACGCTGGGTGGATCCTTATTTCATTTTTCTTTTGGGGTATTATATTATCTACCACAAACAAGATCTTGGTCATACCATCAGTTTTTGCTAATGAGCATCAGTGTCCGGATAAAGACTGGATATAAAAGCAAGTAACTCTATGAAGTGTGAACAACCAAAAGCCAGGGTCAGGGACAGTTTGCTGGAGATATCTACTAACTCTGGAAAGTAAACTGAGATCAATCAGTGAGGAATCTCTAAACAGTGGTGGTGAAACAGAGCTCTCTGCTGTAATGGCTGACCAAGAGACAGTTACGAACATTAACATTAAGAAACAATACATCAGAAGTGTGTTATTCAGAAATGTCAATTATACAAATAGTCATCTTACAGGTTAGTGGTGTCTAGCTCAATCAGTAACACGAATAAAAAGTGGTGTATAAGTAATGAAGCGTGATAAAAGAAGACTTTATAACGTTACACTGTAAATCAGTTTGTAACTCTGCTTTAATCAATCTGGGTGGTTATTTATCTACCCAGCGGTTTGATAAGCTAGCTCTCGACAAGTTAAATTACGTTACTTAGACAAACAATTATCACCTAACCTATTACATGACATTTAATACCGATACGCCTATTTAATCCCTAATATTTTGTTTGTTACACTACCAGTTCAACAAGCTGTATCCGAACATGAAAACAAGCCTTGTGACTGCCTGAAAGGTCAAACTAACTAACGTTCCCAGCTAACGCACCCAGGCCCTGCCGACCGGCTAGTCATCAAGCTAAGCCGCTAACATCTAACCAAACGGCCGGGAGGGTTTGACGCTTAAATACGAACACTTCAAAAACCTCATTTCAACATGACAAGTAAGCATTTATAAGTAGTTTACCTGATAATCTAGCTCAACATGCCCAGCCCGTGAAGACAGGTCTCAGCACACCAGCCCAGTCTCCAGCTCTGTCACTGAAGGAAGCGCCAACGCGGCTCGAGAGATTTTTTTATTTTTTCAGAGGAAGGAGGAGGCAAGACGATTTCCGGTAAGATGACGTAATGACGCCAGTGATGACTAATCGGTTGCACGTTGATATCCGTGTTGCCTAATCAAACATGATTCAAATCTATTTCCAATTCATCTGTTCAAGTCACCCTTTGGCCGAATTGTTTGGTGCATAAAACAAGACAAATGAGACAAATGGATTTTTTAATATCAGAAATGATCATTGACAATATTTTTTCATGGCACACAGGCTGTTATAGTGTTTCCTAATCAAGTGCTCTGAGAGTCTAAATGGACTCAAGTACAGTTTAATACTAAATTCTGCCGTTATGGCAGACACGCTTTTCATATTGGCTATACTTACTTAAAATAGGAGGTCTGTGCCATTCCAAAGCACAGAAGTAAAAATTCACAATCTTTTCTTTACCTGTTAATTAACAGTGACGGAGAGCACAGTAAAACTACTGACTGTGCATTCATTTTCATAGACGCTAATAATATGGATTATAAGATTAAAAAATCATCATTCCTTACTCTCAAAATTACTGTAGTCAACATGTCCTAAATGCAGACGAATTAGATGGTTGTGTCAAAATATTTGGGAAAAAAAGCCACAAAGGCATTGCTAAGGCTTTGGGACTCCAGCCAAAAATAGTGAGAGCCATTACCCACAAATGGAGAAAACCTGGAACAGTGGTGAGCCTTCCCAGTAGTGGCCAGCCAAAATTTTACCAAGAATGGATTGACAACTCATCCAGGAGGTCACAAAAGAACCCAGAGGAACATCTAATGAACTGCAAGCCTGAGTTAAGGTCAATGTACACGACTGTACAATAATAAGGACACAGGGCAAAAATGACATCCATGGGAGATTTCAGTCAGTCAGTCATTATCTGTACCGCTTATTCCCAGTTACGGGGTCACGGGGGAGCCGGTGCCCAGCCGACAACTCTGAGCG
>JAOVYV010000024.1:18555379-18566985 GCA_025674545.1 Hassar affinis
CCTCCCACAGCCCAAAGACATGCAGGTAGGTGAATTGGTGATGGGAAAATTGGCCCTTAGTGTGTGAATGCGAGTGTTAATGTGTGTGTGTATGAGCCCTACGATGGATTAGCGCCCTGTCTAGGGTTGGTTCCTGCCCTTGCGCTCGGCACCGGCTCCCCCGTGACCCCGTAACTGAGTAAAGAAAAGCGACAGTCCATCATTACTGTAAGAAATGAAGGTCAGTCAGCTGAGATGGTTTGGGATGAGTTGGACACAGAGTGAAGGCAAAGCAGCCGACAAGTTACTCAGCACCTCTGGGAACTCCTGTTGGAAAACCAGTTCAGGTGATAACCTCATGAAGCTGATTGAGAGAACGCCAAGAGTGTGTAAAGCTGGAATCAAAACATATTTTGGTTTGTTTAACACTTTTAAGTTTACTACATGATTCCTTATGTGTTCCTCCATAGTCTGGATGACTTCAGTATTCATTTATAATGTAGGGGAAAAAATAAAAAAATAAAAACATTGAATGAGAATGTGTGTCCAAATTTTTGAATGGTACTGTAGTTGTGTAACATCCCTGTAGAGTAATAGAACTGCATGTACTGTCATGTAGATCAATATTCTTGCAATATTCTTCTTGAGAAGAAACATACAAGAGAAAGGGTTTCACTATCATCTGTATCACCACCTTTTAACAAAAGCACTTGTCTTTAAGCCTGATAATAATCATGGATAAATAAAAGATAAGTACTGTTTAAAATTTCTGAAAATTTTCATCAGTAGTTATGCCTAAGATATAAATAGTTGTGTGCAATTTCAGTATTAAATCCATACATAAAACAATTCCATTTTTGACATTATAGGCTATAGCCTATTTTGTGGCATCCCAAAAAGCCCTGTTTGTGAACAGAAAAATGTAAATTTAGCTCTGTGTTAAATGAAAATGTTAATCCAAGCCACCCAAAAGGAGTTTTGAGTGGAGTGATAATTGAAGTGTAGGGGTAATTAGAGGAGGGGGGGGGGTAAACTGAGGGGGGAAATGATAGAAAGAGCCAAATTCTGACACAATTAGGTAGAGTCAAGCATCTGGAGGTGTGAGCAACCAGGCCACATGAGCATCTGGCACATTCCCTTGCTGTGTAGCTATTAAGTCTCATTAAGTCTAATTACCCCCTAATTCAAATTCTTTGGACAGACAGATATACAAACAGGGCAATTCTTTGACCTTAAAACAAGAAAACAGCTCCCTTTAAAATCTGGTACATGTGTTACTTTTTATATCATAATACAAATATTTTTCAAAGCACAGAAATAAGGTAGTATACTTAAAAATAAACTTTGATAAGGATTCCAACCAGTGCCTTCATATGCGGTAGTTTTCCACCTGTCGACGCATTGCAGGAGGAGGCTGAGTCTCCCAACCTTCAGCAGCAGTGAATGAAAACTCAGCTCTCGCCTTCCATCACATATCAAGCAGGTTGCTATAGAGACTGCACCAACCCAGCAGTCTTTGTTTAAAAAATGGAAGTTGTGGGAGTTTGGCGTCTAAAATCTCACCACAGCAAATTGGAACACAACACAACAAAGTCACTCATCGAATGAATAATCTATGCCCCTGTCCAATCAATCCAATCTTGTCCAATCAAAAATGACCACATTACAAATTACTTCTTCCCTTTTCTTTCTTACTGTGTTACAAATCTTGGCCTGAAATAAGCTATTGGCAAGACTCTACTTGAGTGATGGAGACTTGAGAGATGCAGAGAGACACTGGATAGAGAGAGTGTGTGTGGGAGTCGCGCAGTTGGAGGGAAGGAGAGGAACAGCTTGCACAGGGGAAAAAAATATGAAACCCTACCCATCCTTTTTGTAAAACTCCAGCATCATGTTGTCAGTGGCAACGCTGAGGGGGCGTCGGCCTTGGTCGTGTGGCTGCTTGCGATCTGATTGGTCCATGTCTGGCGAGGGCATGGAGCTGTAGTTGGAGTTGTGGTTAGTGTGGATTGGGCTACCATAGCTGCCTGTCAGGTTGAACTCAATATCTAAGAATAGCAGAAGAAAACCAGTTCAAATCTCTCTCAAGGGGTAGTCCGGTATGTGTGAATGTGTGTGCGTGTGAGAGACAGAGCGACAGAAACAGACTGTGTGTCTTTCTCACCTCCTGGGAAGAACCAGTCGGCGTGCTGGATGATAGGTTCAATGATACCAACGATTTGCAGAGACACTGTGGTCATCATTTCTGTCATGTTCCTTAATACAAAAAAGACCCATTTAATCTTAAAAAATGACCAATCCATAGTTTTATTTTTTTTTGGATTTTTCCCAGATTTTTCTCCCTAATTTAGTCGTCTCCAATTCCCACCCGTCAGTGCTTTACCCCTTGTCATACGACGAACTGCCAGTCCAGGAGGGCGAAGCCATCGCATGCTTCCTCCGATACACGTGATGCAAGCCGCCACCTCTTTTCAAACTGCTGCCCATGCAACTTTCGGGAGCGGTTAACACACTTGTAGGAGAGTGCTCCCGCCCACCTCTTGTATGCATGAGCTCACAGACACCCGTGATTGGAAAGTGTCGTTCTGATTGACATGGGGGAAGACGAGTATGCTGCCCCTCCCACCCTGAGAGCACGGCCAATCTTGCTCTCTGAGCTCCCGGCTACGGGCAGCTATAGCATCACCCGAATTCGAACTAGCGATCTCCGGATGATACAATCCATACTTAACGTGACGTTAAGTAACGTGTACTGTTGGAGCTGTGGTTTTACTGGATTTTTTTTACTGTGGTTTTCATGAAAAACGACCAGTTATCGTATCAACCTTCAAAAATTGGAATCTGTAATCATAATCTGTATGAAACAGGCAGGGCAGAGACTCACCCTTCAGAATTCGTCCACAGCAGATTGGGTCCCAACACTATTGCAATATTACCAGGTGTCATTTTGTTGGCATCCTGGTACTCAGTGAGCTTGGCTAAGAATTTAATCAAGTATCTGTAAAAGACAGAAGCAGAAAAGGAAAGAAGTAAATATATTTTCTACATTATTTATATAGTACTTCAAGTCTACATCCTTTTCTTTAATTTTATATTTTGTTGTCTGATTCCTATCAATATCTTATATCAATATGGTAACAATAGGATGCAAAAAGGGTTCAAGCACAAGAGCTCTTTTATATTTGGTGGCACTGGTAGTGGATACTATGCTGTCTTTCAATAATGATCTCCGAAAGCACAGCTGGAGCCGAGAAAATCCACTAAAGCATGTGCATAAGTCTACTATGTATAGTATATACAGATGACTTTACCCACACAATATTAATATAACTTCTGAATTGAAGTTGTCAGGTCTGAATATAGCCAATATAGCCCTGTATGAATAACCTAATACAACTGTATGCTTAAGCACAATGTCTTTATTGTCAACTGAATAACAATATATACTGCATTACTGCAATATATACTGCAGCCATACTGATGATTAGGTCATTGTCCTTATCTTGTGTTGTGGTACTCATTAACTCTCATATTGTCATCGTCACAGACTCACAAATAATAATAACTGACAAACAGCCAGAGACACTGACCTGAAGTTGTTTAAATTGACTGTTGGAAGTTTCTCACATGCAGCAAGGAGGGCTTGCAGCCTCTTGTCCATATCTTGAATACTTGTGTGGAAACCAGAAAAAAAGATTATTTGGATACTGTAAGAGCTGGTTCATAATTCAGAGTTGTGATGGCTCTTTACGTTAAGTTCGAAAGTCTGCATTCACTTCGGATGAGATGAAACAAGCAAAGGGATTTATTAGGTTCCACAGATGTTCCTTCAACATAAAAAGGTATTTTAACATTTCTCTTTCAAAAGGTGATATAAACATTTTCCAATAATTATATGCCCTTATAAACATCTGCAACATTTTATCTGCTGCAACATTTACAGAGAATGTTAACTACATACATATTATAAAATAATCATAATATGAATTTTAACAGTTGTCCAATAGGGTTGTCAGCTGTGTAGTAACCTGAGTTCTGCACAACACAACTGATGGTCCCAACCCCATTGATAAAGCAAGTAATTCCTCTAATTAACCCTGATAAGGCACACCTGAAAACCATTTCAGGTGACTACCTCTTGAAGCTTATTGCGAGAAATCCAAGAGTGTGCAAAGCAGTAATCAGAGCAATGGGGGTTTAATTTTTAATCTAGGAATTCTATGTTTCCTGCAGAAGTACAATCCATTCAACTATATGTACTGTATGTCATGATAAAAATGACTTGTTAAAACTATTCGGATGTTTATTTATTCATTTATTTATAATGATATTAACTATTAAATCGTGCTGGCTATAGATTCAGTACAACTACCACTAATAAAGGGTCATTGCATTGTATTTTTATGCTTAAACAGTGTTTCAGTTGCTTATATTCTTAATGCACTGTTTCTAATGCGCCATTGCATTATATAAGGAAAGGCCTATACTCCATAGTGCCATTAGGCTCCAGAAGTCAGCTGATTTGCCCTGGTTGGAATGCTGGTACTACATCATTTACTTACTTTGAAGCTTGAATCCACTCATCATAGAGCTGAGAGGTCATTATAGGTTCAGGAAGTTCACGGAGATATGACTTTAGAGCTCCTGTAACAGAGAGAAAGGGGGGAGGGAAAAAGTAAATAATCGGAAGTAAAAAGACAGAAGGTAGACACTTAATGTTAAGCACTGAAATGAGGCGATATTTTCTTTATTCTATTGACTGATAAGGGGTGGAAAGAAACAGAGAAAGCAAGAAAGAGAGAGAGAGAGAAATGCCTCTGAGGTAATAAACACCATCTGTAAATGCTGCTGGTCTGCTTCTATCACACTAATCATGGAGCAGGTGTGTGGTCAAGGAGGTCTGGCTTACCTGCTATAGCATGTGGATCTGCAGAGTATTCCTGGACATCCAGAACCCCGCAATCCAAAGACGCCTTCAGCTTCTTCAGCTTGGATGCTGAAGGGGCCACACGGAACAGACCCTGACAGCGCAGTGAATCTCAAGTTAGAAACTCATTTCTACTGCAATGCAAAGACTAACACATATGAGTCTAAGCAAACAGCAAGCACTAAAATAGAACAGAAGTGTCAGGGAAAACTTGGTGTTGTGAAATCTCATGTTTTCAGTGTGAAATCCACCAAGGATTGTACATCTCCCAGTTTTATTTTTATTGCTAAAAACTATATTATAGTTTATTCAAATAAATTCTAATTATGAAAATTCTTACATATACTATATGGCTAAAGGTTTGTATACCATCACACCTATATGTGTTTTTATACATCCAATCCTTTGCTGTTATAATAACCCACTAATAATCCACACTTATGGGAAGTCTTCCACTAGATTTTGGAGTGTGACTCTGTGTGACCACTTGAGTTCTTCCAATCCAACCTTCTTCAGGGACCTCACTTTGTGTACTGTGGCATTGTCATGCTGGAAGAGGTTTGGACCTCTTCGGTTCCAGTGAATGTCAATTGAAATACTACAGCAAAGACATACAAAGACATTCTATACAAATGTGCCCTTCTGAGTTTGGAGAAGGCCAGTATATGGGTATAAAGGGTAGGTGTCCACAAAACTTTGGTTGTATAGTGTATTTTTTTACATGGTGACACCCTGCTGACTGGAGTTATGTCAAAAAAAATGTTGATGTGTTTTTTTATAACCAGTGCAGACTGAAAATCCAATTTAATAATAACTGTAGCTCTGCCTCAACTTGTGATGCAATAACGTGGATCTGATCCTGTATTGTGTAGTAGCATGCTGCTGAATGTGAAAACAGCTACATGGATTTGAGTGCACTTCTTAGGCAATCTTTTCAATCATAGCCATTTTTTGTCTATTATACTTATAGTAAATACTTTAGACTGTGCTAGGCACCTACACATGCAAAGTTAAATCTCAAGCCATTCAGGGATATGAAAGCAACAAGACCCTGCTGTCTTTCCCCACTGACCTGCAAGTAGCTTACGGTATTAGCCAACTCTTGATTTTTTTTTTTGTGCCAAGCATTTCTCTCGCATCACACTGATGAGCGCTCCAAAAATAAAATAATGCTGATCCCCCCTCTCAGCCACACCTCTATTCTCTTCACGCACTTGGAACATGCATCACAAACCGTGAACGGATATCCTGTCCAACCAGCAGGTTCTCACCTCCTCCTGCATGCCACACTCCAGCAGCATGGTGACACATGCCTCAATGGGAAAGGCGATCTCTCTGCCACTGAGGGTCAGATGCTCCTCTAAAGCCTTGCCATAGGATGGTTTCTCTATCCAAGCCTCTGACATATACCATAAATCACACAGTGTTAATGCCTGTACACCTTCAATATCAAAGTAAACATGGATATAAACATATCCACACACACACATATATGCAAGGTTCACTGATATTTCTTCTGCCTGCACAAAAACTGAAAGCCAACATGCTGATCTTGTGAAAAGCCAGATGGAGGGACTCACCCTGGTGAGCTTTGATCTGTGGCAGCACACCCTGCAGAATCTCCAGAGACTTCTTATGATACTCTGCTTGAATCTCTATAAGCTACAGAAGATTTGACAGACCAAACAAGTCGTTAACACCTGCATTACTGGCTATTGCTTATGTTCCAAGCAGCCAGTCTATAGTAGATTACTACAGTATATCCAAAAACGAGCACTTGCCGTCTGAAAGGTGTTTGCATAGTCTATTTCTTTGGCCACAAAGTTGTACATGTCCGCTGACAACTGGTCCTAAACAACGAAGTAAAGCAAAAATATTTAATAATTAATTAATGGCCCATTCAAAAATTACATTTTTATCACTAGTGGATTTACTTTTAAATAAATAAAGTTAAAGAGTAGATACTTTTTTATCATCTGATCTTTCAATTGTTTTTACATAAAGGTGAATCATTTTAAACAAAAAGAATAATCAAAGCATAATAATAATAATCAAAGATTACCCTGCAGATCTCCATGCGATTGGCCGTCTCCTCCATCTCTTCTCGGAGTGCGTCTGCTTTGGCCCCAGCTGGGGGAAGGTTGCTGGGGTGACTGGAGGACTTGCATGACTGCTGCCACCTATCAGTAGGAAAAGTAGCAGACACAGTGAGAACACAAACCAATATAAGGTACAAGCATTTAAAAAAAAAAAAACCTTCGCACCTTGTCCGTGCCGAATCCATGTCCAAAACAAGCTTGGCTAGATGTTTCCTCTGTTTCTGTATGTTGGGAATGTCCACCTATTTCGATTTAAAAAAGCACAGCTGAAAATTAAATATCTTTACATCTTTCCAATAAATCAGTTCACAAAGCTTCTCACAGCTCCAGGTTTGATCCTGAGCTCAGCTTCCTGTATGTGGAGTTTACTTTCTCTGTCTCTGTGGCTTTCCTTCATCGATTGCACAGGATGTGAATGAGCATGTGAATGTATGTGTGGTCATACATCATTCAGCGTGTGTCCCCACCGAACACCCAGAGTTCCTGGGATATTCAGGTCATCCTGGGATATCCTTTATCCAAAATAAAGTGGTTACTGCTGAAGAATGAATGAATAATACATTATAAGAACAAGCAAAAAGGTCTTGTTTCATAGTTGGGTGGCAGGGTGTCAAGCACACGGACTGATTTAAACAATACTTTGAGATGAACATGAAACTGTTTTCACCCTACTCTCTGCCTGCTGTATCTGTGGTATGGGGCAATTGTGTTTATGAATGTTAAATAGTTTTGCTCTACTGAGAAAACAAATGGCAAAACACTTCTTCATTTATATTTTCCTGTGCCTGATTTCCACTACCATGCCACATCTCTCTGTTGTGCTGAGAATGGTCCACTACTCAAATAATATCTGGTCAACAGTAGTTCTATTTTGTTCCTTTTCCACTGATGGCTGGGGGAGAAGAGGATCACACATGGTGCATAGTAACATGTGGGCTGTGAAATGCATTTTAAATATCTAATGTCAGAATGTTACAAGTGCCCGTAGGCTTCCGTTCGAAGTACGTTTCCATTAAATGCATAATTTGTTCTTTTCTCAGTACAGAAAAATGTCGAAATACCTATCCGTGGTAACTGATCATACACGTCACAGCATTTGAAAAACACTGAGGTATCTTTTTTTATTTGGGGTCATATAATGCCGAAAGAGGGACAAGTTCACCTCAGCCAGGACGTAGAGAGGTTCCACCACGTCTCTCTCCATCTGGAGCTCGAAGACAATGAGCTCCTGGGCCAGCTTCTCTTCCGTCTCCCCGCATAGCTTCAGCATCTTACTGTGAGGAAAACACCAGTGTAGAGGGTAAGTCTAAACTGGGAATATTGAAACTGTTGAAAAAAAAAAACACAACACCTCATAAGGTCTTACCCCAGCAGAGAATCATCCCCTAATACTGCAGCGCCCTCTATCATACACTGAGCCAATGTGGTCAGGGGCAACTTTTTCTGATTAGAGACAAAGACAAGCAGGAATGTTATGACATATTTATGGTTAGACATTCTGCTGAAATCTCCTTACAACACAGCACTGCTGAAACTTTGTATCTGATTGGTCAGAAGGTGTTGATTAATTTTCTATAACGGCAGCTCGGACAGAAGTTTCGGTTGCGATTCATCCACAATTTATATTATCGTGCTCTAATACACTTTTATAGCAACAGCTCATTCATAGTGACTGGCAGAGATCATGTTAATCAATGGATTAAAAAAATGTATTTTTATTTAACAAAACTAAATATTTAATCATTGATATGCTGATGTTCCTGTAAGGAGATTAATATTTATGAAATTAGTCTCCAATACAGCAATAATGTAACAGTTTCTGACATGGGAGAGTCTCCAGGACAGAAGACTTTGTTTTCCAGTTTCTTAGTAATGTAACAAGTTTTTTTTGACAAGGTTTATTAATTAATAATGACTGCTTATATCTGTTATAAAGTAAGGGATAATAAGAACTAACGTGTGGACATTCCACAACCTTAAAGTATGAATAAGTAACTACAAAGGGTTAAAATCTATCATGTGCTGTTCATTAATAAATGATAAATTGCAAAAGCTGGGAACCTGCTGTGGTATAGGAGGAATAAAACACTTCAAGACATGCTGTTACTGGAAAGCTTTGGCATGGTCTGCTTCTCTTCTTTGAATATTTTCCTATAACAGCACGCCCTGTTGGGCTTTATTCCTTACATATCAAAGCAACAAACCGAAGGTGATTTGACTGATCTCTTGTCCACATCGGCCCCTTGCTGTCCCTGCAGGCAGGCTGTGAGCTTCTTATGTGTGCTGTGGGAGACCTGCTTCACCAAGTCCAGACGCTTCTCCACCTGATTTACACAGAAACAGAGCTGAGGGCGTGCACAGACCCAGCCACCCACCCACACAAACTGCTGAATGAGTCACCCAACACCACATGCATACCCAAATACACTCTGCATACATATTTATGTGTGAGAAAAACATTTGATATAAAATACCTTACAGCAATATGACCAGAAAAGGCACACAAAAAATCTATGAGATAGAAATATATCAGAAGAATAATATATAGTGCCTTACCTGGAGTAGATCTTCACTTAATACTTCTGTTTTTTCTGCCCTGTAATGTGGAGAGAGGAGTAATTAGGGCGGTAGGGAAGCAAAGCATGAATAATTTAAGCAAAACAAACTCGAACAAGCCACTATGAGGATCATTTTATGTTTCTCCAGTAATTAATGAGACACAACTGGGTTAGAGTACTAATATACTTCAGATGTGACTGTTTATTGCATTTCATAGCCAAAAAACCTATGAAATCTGCCTTGATCTGGACATAGACAGAATGATCATTTCTAACAACAGTGTTCATAAACTGGAAGACATTCAGCAATAATATTGTGCATCAGAATAAAGTGGACATCTCCACCCTCCTGTTCCCTGGCTCTGCTAAAGGATACATCACTTCTCCTCCTGGGATATGACCCATCTGGACGAAAAGGGATCCTCGTTAACCGCAGAGGGTCCCACCACACCTATTCGCATCACTTCACTGTTTTAGAGTGAAGTCATGCAGCCATGGGAACCTCACAGGGTGTTTAGTAAGCAAGAAGGACAGGCGCTCGGGACTGACAGCTGCCCTGTGAGCTCAGACACAGCCAAAGCAACAGTGACCCCAATGACTGTTCAATCTGCATTCTGATCAGTTCTCACTCCCAGCGCCTGTACCACGGACAGTGTGAAATGTACACGTGTCAAGAGGACATGAGCTAAAAAGGCCATGTGGGGTCGGTTCTCACTTTCTCTCTCTCCCTGCTCTGGATCTGTTTGCACTGAGCCTCAGTCTACTAGCATGACCTATATGCCTTACACAGACACAGGCAGAAGATGTTGCCATGGCAGCAAAATGTCTCAATGAAAATAGACAATAACACATCTGGGCTAGGACAGCAAATATGTGTTATGGTTAGACAGATGCTGTCGGGGTTAAAGAAGGTGTGAACTAAATGTTGAAAAAGAGCAAGTCATCTGCATGAGTGTGATGAATGTGTAGTGTTTTAAAGGAGCCATATAGTTGTGAATATCTTGTTCAACAAAAAATGGTTTCTCTATTATTATTGTTATTATTATTATTATTATTATTATTATTATTTGCCTGGAATGATCAAGTTGACACAATTCAGAGTTGTAATGATATCCCAAACACAAATATAATGTAATACATACAGTATGACTGCGATGTCTCAATAAAACAGTAAATTTTGATACTCACCTTAGGTTTCCATTTTCTAATTGATTAAAACGTTGAACATTATAAAAACTCACTAACTGAAACTTAATGATGACACAATGTTTGCACGATGCATGATTTAATGAAAGAAAAGCTATACGTTAACATAAAAAATAAACATGGGTAAGCATTTACTGGTGTGACTTATAAGGGTTATGTCTGAAGCACAGGGCGTTTCATATTCTGCTTGCTATGCTGTCAGTCACATAAATCTCTGTAGCCCTAGATGTGTTTTTGAATCCTGTGTTCTTCATTACTGATTATGAACTGCTGGGATTTCTTTAGCTCAGACTGCATCAACAAGGAAAGGCCTACTGAATACAGCAGAGAGTTTGCATAGTGTGTGTGTGTGTGTGTGCTGCTTCATGTTTTGTCTACTTTTAGAGATGCTGAAAGGTGACATGAGGTGTGTAGGGGTCTGTGGTATTAGCACCAGTGAATTGTACACAGATCTGGCAGATTCAGGATATGTTTCAGTCCGCCACTCATCAGTGTTGGAACTTACTAGGAATTCAAAGTGCTTCCTTAAACAAGAGCTTAACTTTTGGAACGGCTAATAATCTAGCACTCTAGTATGCCTATTATCTCCCATAGCCTATGCTGATTTAAGATAATAAGGACACTGCTTACACAACACTATATTCTCAAATGAATTCTGTGATTCTAAAAATGTTTGTGTGCTGGAATATGTGTATGTGCATATAGATGCAGATGGCAAAGCCCTTTCTCTTTTATCTTGGCCAACATTAGTTGAAAATTCTCAAACATACAGGGGTTAGACAATGAAACTGAAACACCTGTCATTTTAGACCACAATAATTTATTAGTATGGTGTAG
>JAOVYV010000024.1:18583052-18600202 GCA_025674545.1 Hassar affinis
CCCTACACCATACTAATAAATTATTGTGGTCTAAAATGACAGGTGTTTCAGTTTCATTGTCTAACCCCTGTATGTTTTAATTCTATGGAGTCATATTTAAAAGGCCAGACTGTAATGGAAGACATCCTCAAAATACCAAGGCCACACGGCACATGTAATATGCTGGGTAAATGAGGTGTTAATTATATAATAAACCTTCAAGTCATATTTTAGTATTGCATTGATTGCAGTTTTCTTTTACTACACAGCACACAGTTATAGAAAAGATGATCTATTATCGTACTATCCGCCATCACCCAAATGAGGATGGGGTCCCTATTGAGTCTGGTTCCTCTCAAGGGTTCTTCCTCTTAACAGCTCAGGGAGTTTTGATTATTTGGGATAACAATTAGGGATAAAGTACATACAGGTTAAAAGTTATGTCTGGATTTTATGTCTGTGTAAAACTGCTTTGGGACCATGTCTAATGTTAAACGTGCTTTTGAAATAAAACGGAATTGAATTGAATTCATATTCATATAAAGTCAAGAGGTCAAATTCCTTGTGGTGTATGGGAGCAATTCATTTAAAAAAAACACTGTTGGATCAGGATTTAGTGTTTCTTCTAAGGGAATACAGAACAATTCAGCAATTATATTTTGGACTTGGATACCAGTTGGATTTATGTGACATCATAAAAAAAAGAGAAACCTCCATGCTCCCAACCCAAATCTGATTATTCAATTTTAAAAATTAAAACTAATTTTCAGCTCTGAGACAGTATATACTAGGCACAGGTTTATATGCAGTTGTTCTAATACATCATCATAATCATCATCAGTTTGTATGATAGATGTTTCACATAAACAAGTCTGAAAAGTAATCATTGATATTGTGATGTTTATTTTTTTAGCATTTTGTCAGGGTCAGCATTCTGTAACAGAGGTAAAGAGGTCAGAGGTAAATCTGTGTTTACTGAAATTCTTCATTATGGGAGATTTCTTCAGTTTCTTAGTAACTGCATTTTTGGAAAATAAATAGCTGTTATAATGTATGTTCTACAATATTAAATGTAAGTAAAAACAGCTAAATGTACAATGTTTCATCGTTTAATGTGTTTTTTTATCCTGGCATATTTCTATGGAATAAAAGGAATAAAACACTTCCGAGTGTGCTCTCATGGGAAAATAATTACCACGGGGTAATGTCCCATCATAGTTCCTTCCTACTGTATATGCTGAAAATTTTATACCACTCTAACCAACACACACTGTCCAGGCATGTTATAAACTATTAGTGTTTAAAATCGGTTTTCTTCTGAGCATCTGCATCATATCACTAATGTCATGCAGAGAAGCCCTCAGGTGTTTATGAGGGACTGTAGGTTGCTGCTGACATTGCATACCTGCAATCCTCCTGTGTGGGAGGAAAAGAGAAGAGAATATTGAGAATATAGAGAAGAGGAAGAGAAGGAGGAGGAGGAGGGACAGAGAAGAGAGAGGAGGAGCTACTGAGAGATTTAAAACTAGGACACTGCAGAGCGAGAGAGGTGGCTGAAATGGCTGAAAAAAGATACGGTCCCTGTGACATATCAGATATAGTTGAAAGATGTTGTAGCCTGCTTTTCTGCTTCCTCTCACTCCAAAGGTTGGGACAGAATAAAAGAGCATTTCTGATCCTTCGATCTAGTCATGTGGCATTTATTGCTAAAAATGTATTACTGGAAAAACTCAAGTCTGAACCTATCCCAAGCTAACCCTTTCCCAATTCTGCAGTTGACAATAATCAGTTCATTTAACTGATCCAAATCACATTTACTGAATTTAAAGCTACAGTAAGCTGATTCATGTTGTTCCCGGTGACCTTCAAAATGTCTAAAAATACACCAAAAGTAAAATAACTAAAGCAAACCTTGGCAAAACCAAGTAAAAAACAGTGTCTTTGACAAAAACGGTACATTTTTATTTAAGGACATTATTGAAATTCTGCTTATTTTTCTGCTTGTATTTCACCTTGTTATTTCAATTTCATGCTCTAGGACACAACCAAATAGGACAAGGGAGTTTACATTTACATTTATGGCATTTGCACATTAGCTCATTTGCACAGCTGAACAGGTGAGGGTTGGGGGGCCCAGCTTGGCTGTGGTGGGATTTGAACCCATGACCTTCTGGTCAGTAGTCCAGCGCCTTGAGCTAC
Organism: Hassar affinis; assembly: GCA_025674545.1. NCBI lineage: Eukaryota > Metazoa > Chordata > Actinopteri > Siluriformes > Doradidae > Hassar > Hassar affinis. Next base: position 18,585,231 of record JAOVYV010000024.1, read on the forward strand.
CCCCCCCCAGTTTATTATTGTATATATACACTACAAGGCACACATGCTGCATTACAACGTACTCCAAGGACAGTGACACCTGGCCTGAGACTAAACCTTAGCAAATAACACACTCACACTCTCATTCCCTCATGCATACTCCCATTTAGCATGTTTGTAAAGTCCTTGGGTGTTTGCTGTGTATTTTTCTCTTATAAATCTCGGGAAAGGGGATAAAAGAGAAGCTGCTGTGAAATAAATTGTTTATAACTGTTATAATGTATGTAATAAAATAAACTAACGTGTTTCACGGACATTAAATCTGTCTACAAATCTAACTACTAGCTAAAAAGTTATGTCTTCTTCAATGAATAAAAAATCCATATTATCAGAATATGTGTGCAATCACTAAAAACTGGATTTTGTCTAGGTATCACTTACTCAGCAGTAACTGTCTCCTGGTTTGTACCATCTAGCAACTAAGGTGCTTCGTGGAATGAATAAAAAAGAATTCTCTTGTAGTGTGTGAGGAGGCCCTGCTGGGTGAACAAGTTCACCACACACACACACACACACACACACACTTTTCGCTCCAGCCAAACAAGACGCTGGCTGCCACCCTTCCTGAGGGAATGAGTACACCACAGTTCCTCCCCAGTAATCACACAAACACCAGTAACAACACATGAGTGAGAGCGAGGCCTCCTAATACATGACCAGTGAGGTCACTGTGAGCAAAAGCAAAGTCGCAAACTTTCCCTCTGTCATACTCACACAGATCCTCTTCAGGAAATTGTGATTTTCTTCCCAACGGGCACGAAGCTCGGTGCATTACAGATGACAAGGGACGTATGACGGGAAACACTAAATGCAAAGTACAATTATACAACAGCTAGTTCCGGTCCGCTAGTCTGATTGGACGAGTGGCATTCCAAGTGCTTATATTTAGTATAACCACATGGGACATTGAACTCGTTGTATCACTTCACTTAGTATCTGTGTTTGCCATATAAAAAATTCTAGCAGCAGTCCCTCTGCAACCTGCAGTAGCATTAGTGACATCAGCAGCAACCATGGCGAACAACAGCCTACATTTTCCATAAATATAACTTCTGATTTAAAATCTAAAGCTTATCAGATGAAAAGGAAGAAAGGAAGCTGATTTCACAGTAAGGTACGAATCATTGTGAGCTAGCTAGCCAACTAGCTGATCGGCTTTAAGTGAGTGTGATTTCTTTGGGATTGATTTCTGCTGTCATACTGAATATTGGCACAGCCATGATTACCTGTGACGCTCAGCCTCCGGGCTTGTGCCTACAGCTGAATCACGGCTATGCTGATATTCAATATTTATTGCTTACATATTTACAAGCAGCACATCAACATCCTATTATCCCATAAATAATTTTCATCATCCTAACAGTTTGCACCACATGTATAATCATACTGTGTGCACGTGACATGACACAGCAGCTCGAGCTGCCGTACGTGCGTTATCCAATGAGATGAGCCGAATCCTCAGGAACCTGTGTGGTGCTAATGACCAGCAGAAAACGAGCACAATACAGCATGATTCATTACCTCGACACTAACGTGTCACCCACCAATCCATCAGCTAAGGTGTTTCTTCCTCTTCAGCATGCAGCCTAATGACTAACAAGCCTGAGGTGTTATATGTCAGTCATATAACTATTTGTTGATGGTGACCTCAAAAGCACTTTTTGTAAGTCGCTCTGGATAAGGGCATCTGCTAAATGCCTTAAATGGAAATGGAAATGTAAAATGGATAAAATGTCAGTGAGGGTCTGAGGGTCATAATGTCAGCTACAGAATTATTGTTGATTTAAAAAAATGATTTAAAAAAAGATTATAAAAAATTGTCTTTGTGATGAATAAGCTTAATGGCTTAACGGAGTGATATGAGAAAAATGCATCACGATTCTCAGAATCCAACCATAATATGTATAATGATATATCTGTAATTCCTTCCAAACTGGCAGTAATACAACAGTTTAGAAAGATCCAGTTATTTTTATAATGTAGTTTAAAGTCTCCTTATAAATAAATATGGATGTAACATCATTTATCATGATATCAGTATTATACTGTCATATGACAGTCCTATGACAGCCCTACCTTTAGCTGAAGTTAATATATTTTCTCATTAACCACAACAAATTTTTTCATAACCTATGGCACCCCCTCCTTTTTTTAACTAAAGGTTCCAATAATCTGGAATAACATTTGCTACAGCTCTGAAAGACTCTCAAGGTCACAAATACAAAGGGCAAGGGCAGAGCCTGTGTGTCAGTCATATAGATAATTCTTATGAAGAGATATCTAGCTCTGTGTCAGTGCCATGCAGTAACATGCAGGACAGTGTCAGCTCTAATTCGCACAGTAATCTCATCTCTCCCAGTCTTGACCTTTTTATTAATGAGACTGGTCAGTTTGCTGTTTAAAGAACATGCTGTTGCTCATTACTGTGCTGCTGTGAACAGAATGCCCCAGCGGGGTGATGCCATCGCTCCCTGGACACAGCCGAGAGAGATGGGTAGAATACTAATGTGGGATAAAGATACACGCGCAGTAAAAAGCCAAGAATAAAGTTCTGCCAAACGACCACCCGGCTTGTACACAGTAGGATGTTCAGATCGTGACCCACAATCCACATAATCCCCCAGCATGCCAGACCCTGGAGCAGAGCACACCTGGTCCCATGCACCTCATCCTGCATAAAGCGCTTCCTCCTTTTGCACAGCAGCTCATGCGGGGGAGGTGTGAAACACAAACCAAACACAGAATGATCCAGCACCACAGCGCCGATACGTGGGTTAATCATCCACAAGAACAATTTAGAACCTAAAGCTTCTACATAAGAACAGATTACACAATTGATGTGGACTTGAAGAGGATGCTGCAGTCTTGATCCTCATCCAGGATTTCTTTACTACTTCTCCTTTCCATCTTTAAACAGATTTAAAATATAACCTAAAAAAAGATGAGAGAGAGGCTATGCTGACGGACATTCTGTACCCAGCCCCTCCTTTTTCCCCAACACTGACTGCGTGATGTGATGGAAACGTTACATCTCTTCCATTTTCTCGCCTCTAATCCGTGTTGCCAGATTGACCATAACACCTTCTCAGATGAACTATTAATAACCAGGTTTATAAGATACAGTTTACCTCAGGGTAGTGGATACAAATCTAACTGGTTACATTTCGTCTTATCTGGTCATCTGCTTGGCTTGGGTGAAGTAGCGATTAAACTAGAAACACCCTCAACTATCTGGCAACCCTGCCTCACGTCGCATCCACTGCGTCCGTCTGCATCAGATGGAGGACAGCTGACGCCGAGCGCATTACAGGCTCAGTCTATCTGTAGCACAGAGAAGCATTACACTACATTAGTCCATTGTGTTAAGAGATTCAGGTGCTTTGGATCGGATTTCGGAGGATGTCTGAGGTCACTGCGCATCTGCAGTATCCTAAACACCCAGGAAAACACACACACACACACACACACACACACACGAAAACCACACCGTGCCGTTCTTCTTACGCGTCTCACAGAAACGCGTGACAGCCGCTCCAGCTCAGGCATTGCGTAATCACTAATACCGGTCCGAATCTGAATCTGAATTAGATCCGATCAGGAAAAAAAGACCGGTTCCTGTTCAAACTTGAACCCAGTCGCAAGAATCTTTTCTTTTTTACCTTTTCTGCGAGGACAAAAATGGCTCTTAGGAAATCGTTCTTACCTGCCAACAGTCTGGTTGGCGAGCTGTCGCATTCGGTTGAATTGTTTCTTCATTTTCTATAGGCTATATGTGTGTATTTTTTCTCTCTGGGTTAACAGCTCCAGCTAAAAAGATTCCGCATTGCTTTCAGAATAATGGCCCGTATTCCGGCACGGCTCACGGCGTCAGCTACATTGTCCCAGACCTTCGCTTTCATTGCCAACACAGAGAAAATACAAATGGACTGTTTCAGTGCATTTTGCTCTCCTCCGCGTTAGGCTGCTCCCCGTCAGGAGATGCTGGGCAATTCTCCACGATGGGCAAAACGGCAGCGTAAAAACGTCAAGCAGCCGCTGCGCCCCGGTGCACTCTGGGAAAGGTAGTTTTTTCCCTCACACGCTCTAACGTCCGTCCTACAAGTAGACTGCATAAGTTGTAAAATTGCAACGAGTCTGTGATCCTTAAGCATCTAGTACATTTGTCAGACACCCTTATCCAGACTGACTTATTTATGTCATTTGTCCAGCTGAGCAGTTGGGGGTTAAGGGCCTTGCTCAGGGGCCCGGCAGTGGAAGCAGGTCGGTGCTGGGATTTGAACTCATGACCTTCTGATCTGTACTCCAATCTTAACCAATGAGCTTCCGCTCTGATAACGCAGGCTACAAGAAGGGCTCCCCAAGTAGCCCTTTTGTTCCACATTGGCTGAAAAGTGCTGAAGGTGAATCCAGCACCAGAGCCGCTTCTTTGGCCCCAATGACAACACTGCCACCTTGTGGCTATATTTATTATTTATACAAAAATACAAATATACTTTTTAAGCCAAATCATTTTAGAAAACAAATAGACTTACGTACTGTGTTTACCTACGATCTTTCGTAGAATAGTTTATAACATTTCTTTTTAGTATCTATCTATCTATCTATCTATCTATCTATCTATCTATCTATCTATCTATCTATGAAAACGCCACTTAAAAGCATTATTTTCATTTTCAGTAATATTCATGAATACAGAGTACAGAGTCAATAAATTTGATTATGAGTTTAAAAAGGGCATTTACAGTTGCACCTGTCACACACTATAACTCGTTACAGCTCAGTGCCCATATTTAACCCATATTTATTTTTCTTCTGATTGTGTAATTGTATTATTGACATGTTGCTTTACCCTCAGCTTTCCACCAGGTGGCAGTGTTTCCTTAATTACGCCATGCTTTCACTTTAAAGCAGGGGGAAATGTCGAAATGGTGTTTGGTACTTTTATTTAAAGGAACAAATCTGTTCATGAACATTGAATTGAGACATTGAGAATTGAGAATTGAACTCACGTTTACTTCAGGTTTCTTCAGGTTTGAACAATATTAATTAATTCATTCATTCATTTTCCTAACAGCTTATTCCTTTTCAGGGTCACAGGAGAGCTGGTGCCTAGCCGGCAGCATAGGGTGCAAGGCAGGAACAACCCTAGACAGGGCGCCAATCCATCATAGGTCACAGACACACTCACAAACACACACACTAGGGCCACTTTAGAGACACAATTCAACCTAACATGCATGTCTTTGGACTGTCGGAGGAAACCGGAGTACCTGGAGTAAACCCACACGGACACGGGGAGGATATGCAAACTCCACACAGAAAGGACCCAGACCGCCCCATCCAGGGATTGAACCCAGGACCTTCTTGCTGTGAGGCGGCAGTGCTACCCACCGAGCCACCGTATCGCCCTGGTTTGAATAATAATGCAGATGTATTTAGTACTGTTTTGTATGTTGCATGTAGTTTTATTACATATTTTGTAAGCAATTAAATATTAAGGATTACAAGAAATCGGTAGGAAGACAATCAGTAGCAAGAAATGTGATTTTCAATGCTAGGGAACAAACAGATTATTATTATTATTATTATTATTATTATTATTATTATTATTATTATTATTAGTGTGTGTATGTGTGTTTATACCAAGACAGTTTTTCATCAAGAGGCTGAGCGAGCAGGAAAGAAGTGACTGTACTTTCTGGGTGATCTGGATGGTGGATTCTGATTGCTTTTTTTTTTCTCTGAAAAAATATATAGAGCAGAAATCTTTTACCTTAAAAACAATCATGTTCTTTCTTTGGAAATCAGTAGTAAATATACTAGAGAAGCCACAGTTAATAAAGCTAACTTCATTAGTTGACAATAGCTTTGACAATACTAATTAAACTACAGACAATGAGTGATCAGAAATGTGATATTTAACTATATGAAAGCAAAGCTCCAAAAACACTGGGATCATTTTTGGTTAACGAGGGTACTTTGATTAAGGCAGTGGTGATAAATTGCTAGTCAAGTAACAATTCGATTTGAAATGTTAGATTTGTGGCAAACAAAAAAAAATTTGGATTTTGGATAGGTTCATTCAGTGCACGTCAGGCATGCCTCGTGTGCCGTGCAAATCAGTTGGCTGGCTAGAAATATCAGAGTGTGAACAATCAGCTGGAGGTGTGCAAGCAAAGTGCTGACATTCTTCAGGGTGGAAAGCTGAGGGCAGGAACAGCTTGAGCGACTGTTAATCACCTAATAATGCTGTTTGGTAATCAGACGGCAGAGCTGACTACACCCATCAAGACACACATGCATGCAAACAAACACAGAAACCTTAAGCACAAATAAGAGAATCATTTATCAGAACAAATTCACGCTGATTTCTTGGCAGGCTACATTGTCAAAGCATCCTCACGTGAAATTGTAACACACAGGTGTTAAAATTGTTCAAATTCAATACCTACAGCAACATAGTTACAAAACCGCGTAACAAATGACTGGAACCTGTAAGACGAACCCTGTTAAGCAGTAGTGCCCCCTGGCTAGTTGTTGTGCAGTCTATTAGGACGTAATGAGACAACAGGTGGACAGCAGCCTATGGCCTTAAGGCTCGGTGGCCCCCTTGAGTAAGTGATACTGAAAAATGGCTCCTCACTGCTCAGACCATTCAAACCTCATTAATCTGAGCTGCTGGAAATGGAGAGGAGATTCACAGAGCCTTGATCTTGCCCTTCTGACCTGACCGCAACATTATTTTTCATTAGCTCAGACTCAAACACTAAGCCTGGCCCAGCAGCAATATGGCTTTTTAGTGTCTATGAGCCTTACAGTTTCATGTAGAGACCCTTTGCTTCTGCACCTCTGTAGACGCCTTTAAATCAATATGATGGGGAAGCTCGACATCTGTGCTCTTCGAAATAGACCCCGCTGCTGAACTTCCTGTGAATGTCTCTCCATTATCCTATCCTACTTGTAAAAGGAGGAAAGAATGCAAGGCAAAGAGGTCAAAGAGCAACGGAGGATATTGTATCGTTTGTACTCCAAATGCGAACAGCTTTCCTGTTCCCTGTCCACTCAGCAGGGCAAGTAAAGCTTTATTATTCATTAACCCCTGTGATACAGGTCCATATGGAGTAACTGACAAGAGCAAAATAGAGCATTAGAATAAATAACACCTGATGGATTTCCTCTGGTTCCAAATGAATTATATTAATATTATAGACTTTTATGTTATACATCCTCATTTGCACATTTAATGTATGATCAGTGATGATCTTCTTTTGGTTCCTCTTGTACCTGTCCACCTGGGATCCTTCTGTACAGCTGTTATGAAGCTGTTTCTCTCTAACCGTGACCTCTGCTGCTGAGCTGATACCTGATCTGGACTTTGGCAGTGACCCCTTGACTTCCCTACAATGGGTTTTCACAGCTCTTTAATACGGTGCCTCTTTTATCTGACCACTGTCATTTGTATGATGTGGCTTTTTTTTTTTCTTCAGACAGAGAGGTCTGTGAAAATTGAAAATGCATGTTATGTATCCTTTCAGAGACAGGACTACTTGTTTCCATAGGAAAGAAATGAATATGGTTAGCACAAAACCTCTGAGAAGGTGTGAATAATCAGACTTATTAGCTTATTCACTTTATTGCTCCAGTGCTGGATAGTTGCATATAACAGTGCAGGATCAGCTTTAGTCAGACATTCTTACACTAAAGAAAAGATCGTATTCTTCATAAGACCTATTGTTAGAGTGTGTAGCTGTAATTTTGCATTTTCTTTATTATATGTCATTATATACCATTATGCTGCATCATACACTGTTGAATGCTTGACTCTGATTGGTTAAGGTGTGATATGTCTTATGGTTTTCTGTGTGCAGAAACTTATTTATGATTAACAGCTAAACCTCTTAAGTGAACTGTTCTAGTTGGGACACTTTCTTAAAATGCAATAACAACCAAAATCTGTAATTTGTTAATTCCCTTGACAGACAAAAGGACACAGAAAAGATTTTCATTGTTTTCAATGAAGAACTTAATTCTATTTGTTAAATACTTCTGTAAATAGGCTTTGTAGCTATAGCCTAACTAGTGCCATTTTATTTGATTTATCTAATAAATTAATATATTTAAAATGATTTTCTCTTAATTTGTGTGAGAACAATGGATGATCTTTGATTATTTTTATATAACTACATGCCCTGTGGTGTTTTATTTTTAATATATTTGGAATAGACAGGGTAAATAGCAACATCTGCCCTATGTCCCATACATGATGATTTGAGTGAATATGTTTTCCCTTTTTTCTCTACAGGGAAATATATTGAAATTCTTGTCTTTGACAATCACACATGTTACAGATGCAATGAACAGAGATTATGTACAAACTACTGAGAAACACTGGAGTATCCCATGCATAACCTTTAAGGTTTACTGACTAGGCTCTTTTAGGGGCGGTATTAGCTTACAATGAGAGTCGTATGTTATCTATCTATCTATCTATCTATCTATCTATCTATCTATCTATATATATATCTATCTATATATATATTAAATAAACCTGGGAATTTCACACAAAAAATCTCTAGAGTTTACACAGAATGGACTGTCACAAAAGGAGAAACAACTGGTCTTTTTCCAGGTTTCAACTGTCCAGTTTTGGTTTGTCTGTCCCCAATATAGCCTCAGGTTCTTGTTCTTGGCTGACAGGATGGGAGCATGATGTAGTCCTCTGCTGTTGTAGCTCATCCACCTCAAGTTTTGACACGTTGTGTGTTCTCATATGCATTTCTGCTCATCACAGTTGTAAAGGGTGATCATTTGAGTAACTATAGATTTTCTATCAGCTCACAGCAGTCTGGTCATTTTCCACTATTCTCTCTGATCAACAGGGTGTTTCAGCTTGCAGACCCTCCACACACAGGATGTTTTTTTGTTTTTTGGCTCATTCTAGGCTCATTTATGTGCAATTGCAGCACAAGTTGTGCGTCATTATATTGGCAAACTAACATGGGCCATGCTGGAATCTTTTATAGGAAAATCTTCTTAGACAATACAATATTAAAAACTCCAGGCTAAGGTTCAAACTCGGATTCTGGTGTTTAATTCAGGAGGCCGAGAGGAGTTGCTTAATGAAAATACTTCTGTAGTGCTTAAACTGTGCCACTCCTTCCATCTTGTCCATTCAGAATCAGGCCTCACCCTGGCACAAGCCTGCACAGATTCAAACCAGAGGATGCCATCACGATGCTTGTTAAATCCCAACATCAGTGGAGCCACAATAGTCCCTGAGACCAGGCCTAATGAAAACATTGGGCCTTCTGAGGGGCGGATGTATTACAACCCTAAACTGCGAGGGTTGTTTCTACAAGCCTGTAATGGTGTAAAGTGATGGCTCGACACCTTAAGGCACTAAACACAGGTCTCGGAGACTGACCTGATTGTAGCCCTGAGACGAGCAGCACCAACTCGTTACAGCTGTTTACATGACCCCAAACACACATCTCTGCTTTTTTTTAGCAGGAAACATCAGGTACACAGATTGTATAAAAAAAGAAAACAAAAAGTAAGTAGAGTTCATTATCAGTTTGGATTTAGGTTCCAGTTCACTGGCTTATTACATTGTAGTCTGACTACATCATACGAAAAGTTTTGACATTTCTCTTTTGGAGCAATTAATTGATCATAATCTGTCGACTCAGAAGAGTAGCAGTAGCTAACATCCAACAAGCCAGTGCAGAACAGAGCTAATAAGATTCAATTTCACATTTTTCATGCTGGTGTTTACATAGTGTTGTTATTCTATCTAGCTTTAATAATCTAAGCCTTAATAATGTTATTTAATTGAGAATTTTCCTACTTAAAGGGACTCTAATCGTATTTTGACTGGCTCCAACCATTCTACAACTGGCTTGTCAAAGAAAAAATGCTTTCTAAAGGAAAACCTCTCTGAAATGAGTTCTACTGATTTTACTCCTAGGAAAAAAAAGGAATTAAAAAGAAATGAACATCATTTCTAAAAAAATTAATATGTTAATTTGGCTATAAAAATAAAGAATGCTTGTGAGCTACAAAACTTTGTAGTCCTGTCCTTGCTTCTGTGCATTGCTTTATAATAGCAGTGCCCTTGCCTTGTCACAGGTACATCACATGACACACACATACACTGGGGATAATGTGCTCACCAGGTGTGCCTGTTTTGTGCCAATATCCTGCGTGCCTGTCTGTGTGACAAAGGTGTTAATGTGAGAGGCTTGCATGCAGATGTGCAAGTAAAACTGTGACACACTGTAAGGCAGCTGTTCAGGGAGAGTGTTTGTAATCAATTGCCAAAAAAAAATATGTTGAGTTGATGTACTGGCGGGTGAAAAGGCAGGGATTAGACATCTTTCTTGGTGCATTAGACTGAAGCTATTCACTAAACCACATGAAACATTGTGGGATCAAATGCATAGTCAGACCGTTTGTCTACTGATCTGAAGAACTGTGTGTTTTTGTGTTTTGGGTAAATAAGAGTCCATTTTGCTATCTGACTTCAGCTGAACTGGCAGTTTGGCTTAACAATAGCAATGTACACACTGATGAATAGGGACTTAAACGATTTAAAAAGTACTTATAGGTTTTTATCTGATAGTTTAAAAAAAAACTATGATAGGCTAAAGTCAGTTTGTTGAACTTGATGGCAAGAAAAAGAACAGTATATTCCTTATATCAGCCATGGACATGCTTTGCAATTAAAATAGATTTTTGAAATTTATGGGCCTTTGATGTACATCATATTTCATAAACCTCTGTTTTTGTCTTCATGGTTGGAAGCTGGGTTTTATATGTGAGTGGGAGAGATTCAGTAGAACTGAACCTCAAGGCTAGAGTCCTTGAAGGAGCCATGCTGTCTCATCTGCAAACTTATGAAGAAAAACATTGCGAATCAGGCTCGAATTCATGGGGTGGCGGCATAACAGTGCAACTCCAGGCCATTGTTGGTACTGAGATTTACTGCCAAGCTTCCGCAGTAGCAGATTCTGTCAGAAATTCAATCTTAAGATGGATAGCCCAGTTACAGGAATAAAATTTCCAGAACAGTCCTTGGAAGGGTCTTATAGTAGTCTTATTTTAATCGCTTGCTTCAGATGGTGCCAATTTTCATTACAGTAGACAAGTACAAGATATACAGTCATACAATGTAAAGTTTTCTTGGTGGGAATCTGGTACAGTTGCTTTGGATTTCCTTCTGCATGCCAGGCAGAACAGGGATGCTAGATACAGTTTGGATTCCCTGTTCTGTTGGTTAATTATAAGCTTATTGCGGGCTCTTAGCAATGTCTATATGTCTTGAATTGTAGATCAGCTAGCATCAAAAGTATTACAGACCTAAACCCGTACAAACAAACCCTAAGTGCCATTTTAAGGATGTCATGCTCAGGGGCACTACCACAAATAATAATCAGCTTTTATTTCTGTTTGACGTTTGTCATTAGGAATGCAGGTTGGAGTATGGACTGGGTGCTTTAATGGATGACCTTATTTTCCTCAGCCTCTGGATGAACTCCAGTTAACGTTGACAGTGCTCTGTAATTTGAGGAAGCCTCTCATCATGCCCTGTCTCTACCTGACCTGAGGGGACGAATGATTCATTCAGTGTTCAACAACAGTAAGAAGTTAGGATTGAGACAGACTGTGTTTCAGTCCATAACAATACATTTCATATGCAATCCCTTTATAGACCTGAGAATAATCGACAGACAGATAAGCATGCCTTTTTCAGTATATTTATATTCAGCTGTTCTTTATCAGGGATGGACTAGGAAACGCAGAATTGGCAAGAGACACAGGTTTCATTTGAGGTTCATCTATCTATCTATCTATCTATCTATCTATCTATCTATCTATCTATGTGTGTGAGTGTGTGTCTATCTATGTATTTATTAGAAGTTTAACATCATTGGGGCAGTGGAAGCTCAGTGGTTAAGATGTTGGACTACTGATTGGTCATGATTTCAAATCTCAGCACCACCAAGCTGCCATTGCTCGATGCCTGCATAAGGCCCTTAACTGCTCAGTTATATAACTGAGATAAATGTAAGTCAATCTGGATAAAGGTAACTGCCAAATGCCATAATAGAAAATATCATGTTTTACATACAGTAGTTCATTCAGACTTCACACTAGGTTTCACACTAGGTTAAGTTTTTCACACTAGATTATGTTTCACACTCATCAAAGGAGGAATTTAGTATCTCCAATTCACTTAACATACATGTTTATGGACAGTGGGAAGAAATCAGGAATCAAACCCAGGACCTTCTTGCTGTGAGATGGCAATGCTGTGGCCCCGTTGAAGCAGCAGATATATGGAATATGACTACAGCAGGCTAACCTGGGAAAAGCAGCAGCGTTCCTACCTTAACAGGAAAAGTTGAAAGTATGTCCATGTTTGAGAGTGCAAGCACTGGGGGAAAACACATTTATGAAATAGCCACACGAATCCAGAGCAATCCATCAAACGAGGCTCCAATTAATCAAACATAATTCCACCTGATTTTCCTGGAAGAATTCAGGTAATTAATGCAATCAAACATAATTGTCAGCGCTACAATGTGATTGCTAAGCACTCATGGCAATTCTCATCTGATGCCAAATTCTGATTAGGTTGAAATGTTGATTATTTTGAAATAATATTATTGTACTGTAGCGAAAGTAGATGGTGAGTCATAGCCAAGGCTGAACTGAAAGTTCATTGTTCCCTGTGGTTCCTCACTCCTTCCCTCACTTCCTGGTCAGGTTAAAAATTCAGTATATATGACACGTGACAAGCAGAAAATATTTTTTAAGAATTCTGTCCTTAACATTACCCATATCTTTGCTATAAAACTTTTTCCTCTTTTCGTTTCATGTTTCACGCTCTTAAGAGCAAGCTTTTCATGCTTTGAATATAACGGTTTTATAAAGCAATTTGTCCTTGAACCTGTCAGAGTTGACTCCTCCTACCGCAGGAGGAGAATTTCATGACATAAAGCAGAACAGAAATGATTATCGCTTTATTTCAGATGCAGCTTTCAATACTGTAACACTGCTAAAATATGTAACGGCCATATGGTTATTCATAGATCATTATTCTACTCTAAATTGATAGATCACTCTCATGACACTTTAGATTCTTTCAGTCTTGACAGAGCTGTCACACTCAGTTGCTTTTCCCATGTTGGGTAAAAAATGAGACATTAACAACAGCTAAGACCAAACTGTCCAGACATGTGCATGCCTGATAATAAAAAAAGTGTTTACACATGACCTTAAAAGGGTACATAAACACAGACTTTGGAGACACTGCAGAGGTTTTTGGCCAGTTTTGCAAAAGCGTCATTGTAAGCGTCATGAGAGGGATCACATCTGGATTGTTTCAGTTCAATTGTTGTGAGTGAAGGGGGGTATGCAGGACAGCCAAAATCTCAAGCCTGTAGGATATGCATACATTCAGCTTGTTAGCAATAGTGACAGAGAAAAATGAAGGACGATAAAGAAGAACGACCCCAAAATCGATGAAGCAGAGAGCATCAGATGGTGAATGGAGATACTTTTTATTTTTTGCATTATTATCAATCCTGTTGTCTGGGTAAAGATCCTCTGGTTTTGGGGCTGTCTATGTACCCCATGCGTCACATTACATTTTTATTCTTTGTTAATAGAAATCCAGGCTGAGTATGTATGTACACAAAACTGCAACTATAACTACACTAACTGTCCAGTAAAATCCCTGCACCTGCTGAAATCTTAAATAAACATGTAACATGTTGCTTAAATAAACAGCATGGTGCTGGTTATCGACTAACATAATCGTCTCTTGCTAGCAATGCGAAGCTGCATTTGGCTTTATGCAGAAAGTCTGAACTTCGAATTAAGTAAGATGAAATAAAAATAAATAAATAAATGAACCTAGCCAGCTAACATTAGTCATAAATTCATGATGTCTGTCTTTACTGTCTTTACCCAAAACAGCAAACTGTGTGGTGGTCAGTGTTGTAGATTTACCCAGCTAACTTTTTTTTTAGATACAAATACATACAGATATTTTATTAGGTGATTTTTATGACATTATATGACTATAAAGGGACCGAATACCGAATCATGAATCAGTTTTGAAACTGCAGTAAAAGTATCTCTTACTGTATGTAGTTTCCACTATTTTCAGCTAAATACTCAGAAGATCCACATGAATTCTGGAACATGAATGCACCACGGAAGGATTTCTCTGATGATGAGAGGCTAACGGTGCACACTAATGAGCTACAGTAACATCCCATTAAGACTGTGGTTCTCTTTGATGTGTCACACAGAACGTCCCTGAAGTCCCTCTGAAAACAAACAGGCGACACTAACCATAGTCTTCCAGCTGCTGAAGCATTCGGTCGTCTGGATGTCTGCACTTGTTCTTTGGCCCTCAGGTGTCTGATTCCTGCTTCGGCGTCTCCTCCTCTCCGTCTTCGTGCCACTCTGATTGACTGTATCAGTCAAAACCAAAAAAGGCAGTCATGAGGAACAACAAGGAATTTATCATCACCCCACTGTATCCATCTGTTTTTCACTCACTATCACTCATGATATTTTTCACATGGTCACACTTTTTTAACAAACATGTCACATAATTAGCACTTGGCATGTAAGAATGAAGTGATGACAGAATCCAGAGAGGTGGGAAGTTTGGGATAATTTGCTGTGAGTTTAGTGATACATGTGTAATATGTGGGATTTAAGCAAGAGTTGCTCAGAATTTCGTAAGAGCAACCCATATACAGCACCGGGGATTTACAAAGAAATATGTTAATAAAGTATCTCCCCCTCATGACATCACACTGACCCACTTCGAACAACCCACACACACACACACACACACACACACACACACACACACACACACACACACACACACACACACACACACACAATTT
>JAOVYV010000024.1:18601130-18615070 GCA_025674545.1 Hassar affinis
ACACACACACACACACACACACACACACACACACACACACACACACACACACACACACACACACACACAGACTTTACATAATTTTTAATGCAGCTATTTAATGCTATGCCCAACCCTAACCTTAACCTTAACCTCCAAAACCCACTTTCCTTATGGGGATCAAAATGTCCCCAAAGGTAAAAAAAACTGATATTCCTATTCTTGTGGGGAAAATTTGGTCCCTCTCAAAGATCCCTCTCAAAAGCATGGTCTCTCTGTCTCCCTCCCTCACACACACACACACACACACACACACACAAATAAAGGGATTAGTAGGCAGTGTCAGAGCAGTTCTGCTAAAACAACACTGACATAGCAGCTCTGTAGTAATCAGCTTTGTGGTAATCCTACTGAACCTCACAGGTACCATGGGAATCACCACACACACACACTACTCAAGTTCAAAGCAGTTTTACAGTGCATACATCTTTATGTGGATTCATATAGAACAAATGAACTTGAACATGAATAAACCCACAGGTTCAGGATACACATCTGTTACATTTGTTCCTGACCATCTTGAGTTGACAGAATTTTTCCTTTTGCCAGATTTCTATATGGCCAATCAACTGCGCTGACGATTTGACTATCATCTTTAACACTGGATGACAATTTTATACACATGCTGGTTGCAGATATGGGATTGCTATAGCAGGTATTCCCTCGAGCTCTTTAAAGTGATTTTTCCAAAAAAAAAAAAAATCAAGAAAATGAAAGAAAAATAAAATGTTAAACAGAATTGTAACTTAAAAACAAGTATTTCTTAAATTATAAAGCCACTTTTAATTATTAATATTGTTCCTATTATTATTATTATTATTATTATTATCATCATTATTATTATTATTATTTAAAGAGTTAAAGCTAATTGGAAAGCTATAATGACTAATGTGTTCCGTTCTTGTCTCTGATTGGTCAGTCTGAAAGCGATAACTCCTCCCCTTTGAGCGCTTATGATGCCCGGCGCGTTACACTCTCACTGCTCACTTAACGGTGGAGGAAACGGCCACTCCATCTCACACACATAAGTTTCACATTTCTTGCAACTCCTTCCTGGCTTAAAATGTCATGACTTCAGCATCTCGCAGGAAATGCGCTCTGCCTTAAAGCAATGCGTGTATGCCTTGAGGATTTCTGCGGGGGTTAGGGGGACACAAGTTTGCCACCATGCGTAACGGGACGCAGACGCGTAAGCGGCGCTCTTATGGAATATAGCCTGCTGTTTTGTCAGACCTCCTGCGCTGTTTCTTTTCACCCTGGAAGAAGTAGACTTTTGGTTGCCTGCATCATGCTGACACTTTGGGCATACATGCTTTACTGCTGCGTTGGGTACTGCGCGTCCGTGCCGAGGCTGGCGGTGGACTCGGGTGGGATGAGGGCGAAGCCGGAGACTGCTCTGGACTCCTTTATCAACTCGCCCAGGGACGCGTCCTCTGAAGCGCGCTCCAGGGGCTTGCTAAACAACGAAAACGAGCTGGACAGCAGAGCAGAGGACTGGGATGAGAGCAAGGCTGAGCTACGGGCTGCGGAAGATGGGACAGCAGCGACAGGTGCCTACAACGGGACGGAGACGAAGAAACTGCCCCAGGCCATCATCATCGGGGTTAAAAAGGGCGGCACGCGCGCGCTGCTCGAGTTCCTGCGCGTGCACCCTGACATCAGGGCTGTGGGCGCAGAGCCGCACTTCTTTGACCGGAACTATGATAAAGGACTGGAGTGGTACAGGTGAGAGGGACTTACTGAGCAACACTACTTTTTTTCGTTGTACCGGAGTAAAATGATATAAAAATCTATCTGTTGTAGATTATATTCTAAGAAATACACTGTAGGACACTTTCCCTTGTTGCTGCAGTGGTACCAGCAGTGTTTAGTATCTTAAGTTATCTACATACATGGACCACTATTCTAAGAGCTAGTTCTGACCCTAGACCCAAAACCAATTGCAGTAATAAAGATGTGTAATAAAGGGCCAAAACACGCACCCTTTATAGCACCACCCCAGCAGCAGGAAACAGTTTGGTACCTTTATTTCTGAGAGTATACCAGTTTATGAAATAATGCATTTAGTATTTAGAGCATTTATAGCATCTTGGCAGATGCCCTTATCCAGGGCGACACACATGTACCTGATTTACACGACTGAGCACATGAGGGTAAGAGCCTTGCTCAAGGGCCCAGCAGTGGCAGCTTGGCTGGGGTTTGAACTCACAACCATCTGGTCAGCCTAACATATTAACCGCTGAGCTACACTGCCTCTAGAGAACACAGTGTGATCACAAACTATTTGTCTGTGTAACACTCTAATAATAAACTGATTGTAATTTTGTGTCAATCCCATGATGATGACGATGATGGCAATGATGATGGTGACTGGCCCTAAAGAAGTGTCGCCTTGAATATGGATTTGATGAAGCGTTTAAGTCTATGGACATATGGCCATTGTGCTGACAAAAGCTCCACTCCAGATTAATTCCCATGGATTAAATAACAGACAGACTGCTTGAATAAAAGAACAAACTTTTAAGTAAATAATAAATCAGGTCTTAAATATTATTATTGACGGATTTATCATATGTTACCTATTTTATTAATATTTAACACCCACTTATGTAACTGTATAAAAATGTGCCAGAAAAGGTCAAATGATGTTGAGGACATTAAAGCTTGTATAGCTGTACTAGTTGAAGCTGGAGAGCTGGTTGACCGTTTTGGGTGTCATGTCATAAAGGCGCAGATGATTCATCTTTACATTGTTAGCAGCGTGATTCATCAACCTTTTGTGCTAGTTTTAAAGTTTGTGGGATCATTGCTTTATATTGAACACTCACTCCTTCCGTTGTTAGTCACATTTGTCTTGTAGATAATCCATGTACAGGTAAAGATACTGAAATATAATACTGCAGCAGGGACAGGAAATCCGGATTTGGCAGCCTAAGAAAGAAATACTGCTTTTTAACAGAGACAGGATCATTCACACACACTCCGTGTGCACGATGGACACTTCTCAGAATATTTTTTTCCCATATAGAGCAAAGTCTGGTAATGGTGAATCAGACCTAAACTGAACTTCTGTAATCGTAAAACAAACACAGCCTATGCAAACACACTGACTGTGTAATGCAGCATATGGTCAGCTTTTCTTGCACAACACTACTGTTTTTTGTCTGACTCCCACTGTCCATTTCTGAGCACATGTATTAATAAGACTTTTTATCTGTTAAACCTTATTAAAATTCTATCTTAATGAACTCTGATCTGGTTTTTACATGTTTTAAGGAGTGTAACAATAGGACAGTTTGGATGTAGGTATCAATGTATCAATTTAAAAGGCTAGGATTTAATAGTGCAAACATGACATATCAAAATCTGGCTAAAATGAAGCAAGCACCAAATTCTAGTCTCTCGTGAAGCTTTACAGGCTGTGGCAAGTGTGTGGAAGTTTTACAGTTTGTGGTTGCAGGAGAGTAAAATGCTGTTTTTAAACAGTTGACTCTTTCCTTATGTATTGAGTGGTTGTTGAGGAGTCGTTTTCATGCTTGAAAGATTATTGTGTATGATCAGAGGAAAAAGTGATCATTTTGCTCTCAGCATGTGCTGAATCCAGTGTGAATGAAGTGTGCTAGTTGTCAAAGTTGTCTACGTATTCTTTCTGTATTCTGTATTCTTTCTATCTGTCTCTGTACCCCATCCAAGAGAAAAGGATTATTGAGCTCAAAGCAAAGAACCATTAACTATACTATATACTATACTGTATGCCATGGAAAAAAACAGCTGTAATGAACAATGCTTTGTTCAACTGAGCCTTACGTTTTGGCGATGCTGTTGTGATCTGGACTGAATGTTGTACTGATAGTTTGAATGTCTCGATCAGTCTTAAAGCCAGCAAGTTCATGGCAGGAGCATGCTCACTGCTCTAATGACTGTCCCATTCCCTACGCCAATGCTGCTGTTTAATTAAAACATCTATGCATGAGGAAGCCTAGTCAGGGCCATGCACTGCTGCCTGACCTCCACAATAAAAGCTCCCTAATGACTGCTCAGGGCACAGCTTTCATTGTTAGTCTACACCACTTGTTACTCCTGTGTGACCCCATGAACTGTAATAACAGCTCACATTTTGTAAGACCTACAGTCAGTGCTGTTACATGCAAACTTAAATGTTTAGGTGGTTGAGGAAAAGTTGGCCTGCGCTCCTGTTAAGCTTTTTCTGCAGAGGAATGAAGGGTGTTGGCCTACTCGTTACACTCGGATGATCTAGAGAGGCGGATGGCTGCCTTTATCCAGCGAGCCCCATTGAATAGTAGACAGAAGCCTGGAGAAAGGAGCATGTGGTCAGGAGCCAGTGCCCCCTGTGGAGACATTCAGCTAGACTTGCACTGCTGGCAGAATATGGTGAAGGCAGCCATGTGTTTCTGCAGAAGCTTTTGGACACAGCAGGGTTTTCAGCAATAGACGTGACATTCATGACTTTTTAAGAGTCAACAATGCGCCAATTACTTATTTGGGTTCTAGATATTGATGGCTTGGTGTGCTCCATTTCACTGAAGTGTTTACTCAGACAAAGTGCCACAATATGAAATAATTTACACCTATACAAGGATTGTTCATTTTCACATTTCCTGAGGAGTGTATTAAAACAAGCAGCGCTATGTGTGTGTGAGAGTGCGGCAGATGCTAGCAGTAAATTGAGAGAGACACTACTGAGAGCTCAGCAGAGGCAGCCTGGCTGTGAAAAGGAGGCGGCAGAGCCCCTGAGGTCTGCATTAACCCTGGCGAGAGAGAGCACGCAATTAGAGTGAATTGTGTTGTTTCTTTCTTCACTTTGTATGCAAATGCACTCAGGAGGGTGAAAGTGTTTTTTTGACAAACACAGCACGAACTCCCAGTTGAAAAAAAGTCCCTGAAAACATTTGGCCCAGGAAGAGATTCTGAATCCGAGACAGTGGTGGACCTGTGGAATTTTCCTCATTCTCACGCACATTTATGGAGAAAATGTACTCCTCTGCTGGGTAGGGTTAGAGTTGTCAGGATTGGATTTACAGATAAAAAAGTGTTCACTGCACTCTCTACAGCAGACCTATTCAACAGGCAGCCCACAGACCAAATGTGGCCCTAACCCATGTTTCAAATGGCCTGCCAGACTGCTGCCAGTGAATTTAATAAATCATAATAATGAATAAAAAAATGTCCATATTTAACTTGATATTCAGTATAATTGACAGCTATTTGAATCTCCAACAAGGAACAGTAGCAGATAGCACTTAATCTGTCAACTAGTGTTTCTCTGTGAAACTACTTTAGAATGTTCAACCTGATACTTTAAAGTTGCTGTTTTCTGAAAGCTGTTTTTGGTAGTATAAAATCTTGACTCCAAGTCGGTGTGGATTGTGAAAATGCCAGCAAGAGGCAGAATTTTTAAATATCTGCTCTGTTGTTCATGGCTAGTCTTTGGTAAGCTTGAGGGACAATTATTAAGTTACTTATATTTCAAGAATTTTCTGTGTTGCTATATATATACTTATATATATACACTGTATATAAGTGACTGAATGTCATAAAGGCAGCCTCATCACTTACATGTGGCCCAGCTGCCAAGAAAGTAAGAAAGTTGAATAACCCTGTTACAAAGTTTTCTCCTCGATTTGAAATTGTTTGTTTCCCTTGTAGTAAAAATAACATGATACTATGGCAATGTACGTATACGCTAAAGAACCAGAAAAACTGGTATACCAGTTGTAATACTTGGTAGGTCCCCCATGGGATCTTGGAGGGAATGTTGCACAGTCCTCATGCTGATGTTTGTTGAGGCATTGAATTCTGATGTTACTTGAGGCAGTGTTGCACTCCTATCAAATGAAATGATTTTCGTCAACGTCTTTTTACAGCTAAACTGCTGTCATAAGTTCAAGGTTTTCCTGGAATTCTTGTAGCCATGGTACACCCTTGAAATGTTCATACATGAAAATCCAAACTTATATAAACCGTGTTGAAAATCACAAAATTATGTTAACTTTACATTCTTATGGCAGATACAACTCTAGAAGCTACCAAAGATGTCTATTGCTTTATATACACAACCAATGACCTACATAGGTGGCATTGCTATGTATTTTGTATATGCTCCATACCAGTTTTTCTGGTACTTCAGTGTAAAGAAATAGTAGTTTTTAAGGAACTCTTTTGACTGGAAAAACATGTTGCCACATTCACATTCCCACATGCCACATTTACACCTAAGGCTTGACCGTCTTATTCCAATAGTTTTGTACTCATTTTAGGTAACAGGCCACACTGTGCAATCTGGCTAGACCAGTTTAGTAGAAAAATACTACAGAATAATAACACACTAACAACTCCTTTTACTTGTGCTCCTGTATCAGCCTTTATCTTAAATTTATTATTGAAGTGTGAGAAAGATCTATGTAGTTCGTGAAATCATTTACAAATAAGTTATGATCGCGTAAATATTCCCCCATGCTATGAAACCACTAAATTTAGTTTTAGTGAAGAATTACACATCATTAACAGATTGTATTTGTAACTGAATTTCTGGCTTTGGGATTATTGCTCTGTTTTGCCCAGTAGTGGAATAACACAGAGATGTTTTTTAATCTTTCAGTTTAATTACGGTCCACAAGACGATTTTAATTCAAGGCTGTGCTCAGTCTTGTAGTTTGGTTCTATTGGTCCAGAAAATACCAAAATAATGGATACATTGTTCCATTTTAGTCCTGGTTTGGTTAGTGTTCACACACAAATTTACAGTCAAAGTACAAAAAAAGGACATGACCTGACACACATTTGATGTACAATTTGCGAGCCAGTCGTCAGAACAATGCACCATGTTACTCATCAGGGTTCGGTATACCTGCTGGTATTTTTACCAACTAGAAGAAAAACGGGTGGTAAAACGGACAGAAGTCAAAAGGTTTTTTTTTCACGCTGTTCCCTCACTGTGTGTTAGTCTTGCATCTTACATCAGCCCCTGCTGTGTTTGATTCACTTTGATGCCTTTGGTTCATATAGTGTTCATACTTCAAATGAACCACACCTGAATTTGTTTAGAAACGACCCGAGACCCACCTGCTCAAACGGTCTCAATCTGCTTATTTGGTGCACGCCAGAGTTCACATGAAAGGAAGAGTTCACACTTACTCTAACTTAGTGCTCTAATGGAACTAACAGAGCAATCGCACCAGGGTTCTGAACACACCCTAAAACAAATTGTAAATTCACTTTGATAGGCTGGATTTGACTCTTTAATCGATTATGCATTTGACATCCCTGTTGTATTACATCCACAAAAAATATGGAGGCAGTTTTCCACAAAACAATACATTTTAAGCCCCTTTCAATAAAACAACATGAAAGTATAAACAGAGGCAGAACACACTGGTTGTGTTTATGCAGAGACAGCTTTTTACTTTTATGCACTTGTACTGTTATGCACATTTATTTATACATATAATTTATAGTCAGTGAACACAGGAAGTGTTTTCTCAAGGAGGGAACATGGAAAATGCTATGACAAGCTACACACACATGACAAGGTGACAATGTAAACAAGCTGCCCACATCATCCTGCACTGTTTTTGATTCAGGTCTGGAACATGTCCCAAAGAAACTGTCCGATTATTTGAAGTGGCTGCATACCACCACCTCATGTCACCTTTTGTGTGGTTAAACAAAGAAGGATGTTCTCAGAGGAATTCCTTCCAATTCTCCACACACACACACACATCTTTTCATACCACGCTACTGCATTGTGTCTCAATCAGGCTACACTTTACCTTAAAACAACATGCTGAAAGGGCTACAAAAACACTTCACATATTCAAGGACAGAAAGCCTCCCTTGAACTAGTGTATCACTAGCATGGGTTTCTGCTAGCATAATTACTACCCAGGGAAGGCCTGTATTCTGGTGCAAATGAGTGCTTTGCCACTTCTGCCACCCACTCACCATCTCATTAGAGCATTCTGAGTGAACTTCACACTACCAAACACTCAGTGCACTTAAACACTCCTACTTGAGCCTTTGAACGTGCGACCTGATAGCAGCTAATGTAAACACAGGCTTTAGAGACAGCTCTTCAAACGCTAGCTTTCCAGGATCCAGATCTGCAGACATACCTCACGTCCTCCCAAGACACAACACAACGCCAACAACTATGCACACCAAAATCTCTTGGCTTTAGATTTATATCCGATGGGAAAGTGAGGGTGAGTGGTAGCATGCAACAGATCTACAGCATGACAAGTGGCATTTGAAATAAGGTTTTCTAAATTCTATTCAAATTAAGTACAACATGATAAAACTAAATGAATGGCATTTTACGGATCAGTCCTTCACTGTTCACAACTTAATTTTTATCTTCAAACCATTCGCATTTGTGGTGCAAAAATGGATGAAACATGTTTTGTCTGATCCTGAGGGTTTCCTTTTCAATTTGTTTAGAGACATTCTGAAGAAAGATAAAGCCTGGAAGGAAGTAGCACTATGGTGAGTGTACATAGCTAGTACGTATAGCTTGCTTTAATCTGCCAACTAAGCTAGTTCAAATCCTAGCATGTAGCATATAAATCAAATAAGCAATTTTCATGCTAATTAGAGCATTTGTTTTGTGTTAACTTGTATTTAACTAATTAGCTTTAGAAGCTGTACTTACTATCATTTCTCAGTTGTGCTAAACAGAATGCTGGACCTTGATTTTATTACCTTTAGGCACTAGAAGAGAAGGTTCTGAACCTTTTTCTAGGTTACACTTCTGACTAAGTTGAACAAATCTCCCCAAAGTAATCACATTTTGTCTTTAAGGTGCCTGTTTGAAGAAATTATTCTCATAGCTCTAATCCTTGTTTGTTTTACTTGGGGACTAAGTGTAAATTTGGATCTGTAGTAAGTCCCTCGGGTTGCCAGAAACAGCCCCTGGCACTCTGGTTGTGTATCCAAGAGATGGGGAGGATAATTGCAGCGATGCTGATTCGCCTCCTCTTCTCCCACATGCCCCTCTCTCATTAGCTTGGTGCATTTTTTCAGCCTCTGCGATAATGATAATGGTCTAGAGAGATTCTGAGAGAAGGAGCGATAGATAGGGAGAGTGAGAGAGGAGTGGTCGAGAAGATTACATAGGAATATACACCATGCTGTGTTTAATGTAGTAGTCGATTAAGGAGGACTACTCAGTGCAATTCATCCTGGTGCAATCACATCCTTTCCCTAGACTGCTTATGATATAACGCAGTCTTTCCTCTCTCCTCCTCTCCACCATTCTGGCATCTCCCATTAAATTGTAGGATATAATATTTTGTGCAGTAGAGTTCTGTCCTTTTGTCTTAACCCCAGGGGCAGCTTTTATTAAAACCCTGAAACAGATTCAAATAAAGCATGCTGATTATACATTGTATATTTCCTTTTCTCTAAAAATATTTAAAGAGGCCATGAAGGAAAATTGGCACAAATGATTCAAAAGGTATTTTAAATTCTTGATTAGTAGTGAGTACCAGATTTAGGTGTAAAAGCACTGACATCTGCCAGTACACAATTCAGAAAACTGTCATAATGTTAACATATCCCAATTCCCAATAGCATATTTCCCAGGCATACTGTTTGAAGTTCTCTCTCCCCCTGTCTGTCCCTGGAGTTCTCCGTCTTCACATTCACAACATGGATCTGCCTGATGCTGGAAAGCACCTAGCACTGCCTAAATCCCACTTGGCCTGCATCAGCCATTCCCTGAATGCAGGCTAAAGTTAAAGGACTAGTTTCCCAATTATAGGACCAGCCGGACCCTGCTGACTGAGCAAGCGAGGGAATAACTATTACACAGGCTCAGATATACACAAGATTCCAACTAATGAAATTCTCTATCCTGCATTTATCTCAAAGGACTCTCATTTATCTTGGTTGTTGCTGCTAATGGACAATTTTCATCTTGAAATATTTGAGCCAGCCATTGAAACTGTAAGTTTGTGAATCTCCCTGAATATTTTCAATATATTTACGATGCCTTTTCTACTCTTTGTAACACCAATAACACATTTAATGGTCCAAATAAACAGAAGGCAGAGATATTGTCAGTGAAGCAATGGTCTAAGTTTTTTCTTTGTGGAGACCTAGAGATGATGTCATTGATGAAAATTACCCAGAGGATATGAGTTAAATTAACATGAACATAAGGGTACACTTGTTTTTTTTCCTTCTGTGCCTAAATATAACTCCAGTGATGAGGTGTGTCATCACCACTCTGAATACCATATGAGACAGATGGTTCAGATGCTGTAGGTCTTTGCCTCTGCTAAATCTCAGCCCACAGTTCAGTGTGCTGGCTGTTCTTTGTTGAGCCTCCGAGTCCTCTAAGTGGCAGTTGGTTATGGATCATAAAAACTCATTTCCAAATGATACTGCCCTAGGGTTGGTCAGGATTAACCTACTACATCTTGTCGCTGAGACAGCAAGTAGCTTGGGGCAGAGAAAGATGAATGTGGATAGCTAGAATACTCCTGTTGATATTTACTGCATTCATCTTCATTTGCTAACACCACTGTCTTGTCTTCTAGAGAGCTGATGCCTAAAACTATAGAGGGCCAAATCACCATGGAAAAGACCCCCAGCTACTTTGTGACGAAGGAGGTCCCAGGCCGCATCTACACCATGTCGAAGGACACTAAGCTGATTGTGGTGGTGCGGGACCCAGTTACACGAGCCATCTCAGACTACACTCAAACACGTTCCAAGAAACCCGACATACCCTCCTTTGAGAGCCTGACCTTCAAGAATGCAACAACAGGCATTATTGATGCCACATGGAGTGCCTTGCAGATTGGTATGTACGCCCGGCACCTGAAGCGCTGGCTGCAGTTCTTTCCTCTCAGTCAGATCCTGTTTGTTAGCGGTGAGCGACTAATAACCGACCCAGCTGGTGAGATGGCACGTGTGCAGGACTTCCTGCACTTGAGGAGGTTGGTCACAGAGAAACACTTCCACTTCAACCCAGCCAAGGGATTTCCATGTCTGAAGAAGCCAGCATACAACAGCAAGCCCCACTGCCTGGGCAAAACCAAAGGACGCACTCACCCAAACATCCACCCCACTGTGGTGCGTCAGCTGCAAGACTTCTACAAGCCATTTAACAAAAAGTTTTACCTCATGACTGGGCAAGATTTTGGCTGGGATTGACAACTGATTAAAAAAAACACCTTGTAAAAGATTTTATTTGTGTAAAAAGAACAGAAGTCTATTTTATGATAATTTATTGCAGTCATTCCATTTTTATGGAAATTGGTAAGCTTCTTATTTAATAGGTTTGAGTAATTGTGTTACCAAATTGGGAACTTTGTAGTGAATGACCAATAGGAATTAAAATGAGGTGAAACATCCCCAAAAGGAAGACAAAAGCACAATGAAATTAGTAACGGGTACATAGTGAGCCAGTCTTGTGAAGAGAAAATGCTCTTTTTCTTCAGTCCATCCATCAAGCAATAGCATCTCTTTCAGTGCCCATACAATTCTTATCCTTAGAAGCCATGCATTCCAGACCCTAATCAAATTTTTTTCCAGGAGACCATTATCCCATAATCCTTTCTCAGCATTTGATTAATCGCAGAGAAAGGGTCTTCAAGGTTGGGTCATTTTTGGGTGCCAGCTGATCCACTACCAGTTCAGGTTGATCAATATACTAAATGATACACAACACAAAGTATGATGAAAATGGGACAGACCAAAGCTCTAGGAAAAACATCAGTCATTATATTGATTAAACCCTGGAAGGACTTCATAATAATATTTGAACTGACTTTAGTTGGCAACAGTCCTTAATGTGCTTATGGAATATAATTTACATTTTTTTATTTTTACAAGTGAACCATTGTACCCGAAACCTGGGAAATATTGATCATTTAAACTAGGTCTAATGTTGCCAAAATGTGCAACCCCTTTGACCAGGGAGTTAACAAACCTCTCCATACCATAATTGAGTATTTCTTTCTTGGGAGGGGGGTTATAGTGTCATGTCCTTGGTATTTGTTGAAGAACAGGATAGGGAGGACAAATACTCCCAAATTCTTTGGCAGAGCAGAGCAAGACCATTGGACCTATTTGGAGGACCTCAGAAATGGACTCTGGAACTAAACAAAATAAATAAATAAGGTGAAATGCTGATTCAGCCATGTTTGTCACAGACGTAAATGGCTTGATTCAAGGCGATCAGAGGACGTGAATTAAATTCTCTGGGAAAAAAGAAAATGTAACATTGGTATTGCTATTTCATAACACACTGCAAATGATCTGAAGATCTACAACATTGAGTGGATTTCCTCAGTTTAAGCCATAAGTTATATTTTCAGGATATTTTCAAAGCAAAACAAGAGGAAGAAGCAGTTTCTTTGGACAAATATTTTCTAAACATTTATGTATGGTTGGTTGAGTTTTATTCAACCCTATTAAATATTACATTTTCTCTTCTTATGGCTTTTCAGAGTAAGCTGGTCAAATTGAATACTCTATTTGGTATTCAAGTGTTTTTTTCCCCAACGTTAAACTAAAATTCAGGAGATTGAGACTATGAATACTTTATGCTACAGTATTCTTCTGCAATGATAAAATAAATCTATTTTTACCAAAATGCTTTGTCTTGCCTCTTGTTTTCTTTTATGCCTTTAACAGCCAGAACACTCTGGCAAAAAGAAGACAAAGGTCTGTCCAGTGATACAGTTCTGGACTTAAACAGATGTATTACTCTAGCATTACTCAGCCATTGAGAATGGGCTCCTGTAAGGCTGCCACTGAGCCCTATATGTCACTACAGTGGGGTTTCATCATGTGTTCCATTAAGTCATCCAGCTAATGAGCATAAGTACTGCACAGTTGCTTCTGGGGTACAGCTAAACTCACTGAGCTTCATACAATATGTGGAGTATAGGGAACCATTGTGGTCTTGCAATCTTTCAAGGAAATGTACAGAGTGAAGACAGGTCTGCTTCCTGCTGCAGCATTTTCTTCAGCATTTTTGTCATCTAACTGTTTCAATTCTTCACAGTTGTCATAGTGGACTACCAGTATGTAACGTGTGGTCGCCCTGGTTGCTACCAAGTCTTATGCCCAAACAATTGCTCTTTTCACATCTGGAACAAAATCCTCTGATACACCACTAAAAACATTTTGCTCTTATGTTGCAGAAAATCATGATTCGTATTCGTATCTTTATCTGCATTTCCTTTACCAAATAATAAACCAAATAATAAAAAGAACTCTTATACAGAGGGGCCTGATCATGAAAATTCCCCTCCTCGATTAGAGGGATGGCAGAATATTGTATACAACATTTGGAAGCTTCCATTCATTCATCATGGACATGAATGTCATGCCACTTTTGGGCTTTCAGTGATTTGACCTGTTTTTTTTTCCTGAATGAGTGTACAGCGTAAGTTACATGTTTAGTAGAAAAAAAAACAAGAATTTGGTGCACAAGTTTTAATTTTGGAGTGTTTCACAGGGTAAAAACACAGGTCATGCTGACAGGATCAAAAATATACATAAAGCTAATATTTATAATCTCAACAAGCTTCTGGCAGAATTCTGGGTGGATATTTGACAACTCTTTTTATAAGAATTGGTATAAACAATTTAAATGAACTCTAACAAAGACAATAAAGAATGTGTTCACTATATTCTTTATTTATTTATTTATTTATTTTATTTACTTTATTTTTATATTTTATATTATATTTATTTTATTTTATTTATATCTGTTAGGGGTGTAATGCAATGACACAATCTATAGCTGTATCTTTGTCCTTGTCTTTGTCTGTGTCTGTATCTGCTTTGTACACAAAATATCTGTATCTGTACATTTATCTCTATTCATTTTTGTATGTATCTTTGTTTGAATCTATGGCTATATA
>JAOVYV010000024.1:18650678-18674127 GCA_025674545.1 Hassar affinis
AATGTGCAATTAATGAAGATTGGCCACCAGGCTGGTCCAATTTAGCAATGAAACCTCCCACACTAAAATGACAGGTGATTCAGTTTCATTGTCTAACCCCTGTACCTGATAATACTTTCAGTCTTGTTCATAAAGTCCTTTTTTCCCATATTTATAATACATGGTGATTATATTTAGGTTAGTATTATCAGTAATCTGATTTGTGAGTTAAAAAAGATCCTTAATCTTGAAATGGCTCAAAACTGTGCTATGCAAAAAAGAAACTCATTATTTTGGATGAGTCAAACAGATGATCACTTCCTTACATTTGTAACACTAGGGAAGTGTCCTTCTGGAAGTAGTGAAGTTGTGTACTCCTATCCTAGGTAAGTACTACTAGCAAAGTTGACTAAACACTGGTTCAGATAGCAGATACTTGGCTTATTGTATGTGTTGGCATGCAGCAATTAATAATGTCATCACATTATAAGATCATATTTTCTCACGTGTGAATGCTTGAACCTTTTTTCAACCTCCTAATCTCCTGTATTTGATTAATAGGTTTAGTTTTTCTCATCCTCAATAGAGTACACGCCTCTTCATTAATAGACTCTTATCCTTAATAGAAACAAAACCAGCACTTGAGTTGTTCTTATTCTCTCATCAGTGCAGTACCAGCCTTTTACATGGATCTCACCTTCAGTAAGGATCAGCAACATACTTAATTGACTTTTATCCTCAAGATGGAGCAACATTGATACTTTAAGTGACCATCATGCCCCATAGAAAAGGGTATCATTTAAAGAGTTAAAAGGTAGCAATGTTGCATCTGAGTTGCGATTCTTGACACAGCACAACTTAACTTGAGTAGACACTCAGGCATTTGGGAAATGTTGGTCCAGGTGTCCAGAAATTAAACAAATGATACCTAAACTACCATGAGCACATTAAAAAGATATACATACACAGTTCTTTTATCTAGAAGCTATACAAAACTGTGATTTTCTTTTCAAATTAGCCTAAAATGAGTTTCTCCTGGCATGTACAACAACATTGTCACTCTGTGAAGTCTTGTGTTATGGCAAGTGGTTTGGCCAGTCCTTCTTTTGAAAAGAAATCTCAAGAGAATGTAGACGATGCCACATGCATGCGCCTGACTCATTTGCAGCCTTAGAGACTTGGAAGAAAGTCTGAAACTCATTGTAACTGTTTTTCTGAGCTGCAGGAACTGGAATCAGAGAGGAATCAGAATGCAGAGAAAAATGAGCGAAGAGAGGAAGGAGTTTTCCTTTGACAGTGGTTTGACCCACACATCTTCCACAGATGCACATGCATTTAAAACACAGATGCATACCGTGCAGGCCTCCATTCTTGGTTAGCAGCCAGAACTCATGAAATGGAGGGTGTTATGCATTCCAGATGAGATTCTGACATTGCTGCCATCTTGAAACACTCAGATATTGTGAATATCTTACTTCCTTAGCCTGTGTGAAAATCCAATCTCCACAAAGTATACGTTTTTTTCCCCTTTCTGTGCTTCCTTTTCTGTATGATGGGGGATGGATCCTTAATTGAAACCAGAGGCTGTTTTTGTTTGAATTTCTTTTTTTCCATTATAAAGTTACCCTTTTACAACAACTATGCGAGCTCTCATTATAGTGAAGCCGACTGCTATAGGAGTCTTTATTACAAGGCGGCCGTATGCAGAGCTCCCGCCTGCCGCTTTTACATCAATCTGTAGAGATTTATATCCACACGACCCAGTACAATGCCAGCTATGACCTCTGTGTCCACTTGAAAAAGAAGGAGCAGGGAAAACACTTAAATGTGCAGAGATGTGAGTCCCCAGGATTGTCTTAAACGTCCTGCTTTTAACAGCTGGCTTCGATAAGGCTGGGAGCAGAGAGCTCAGTATTGGGGCGTAACTCTGTGCTCAGGGCCTCTTGTCTATCCCAGGGGCCAGCAGTATTGTGTGTTCAACCTCCACCCCCTCCTCTACACATGTCTACATATGTGTGTATGTGAGAGAAAGAGAGAGAAAGAGAGGGTGTGTCAAATTAAACATGAAATTATTTTGTATTGTCTCTTTAACATAAAGCTGAGTTTGCACACTGCTTAGATACAATGAGAAGGAAAAATGTATTTTATGCCAGTAAGGTTATGTTCAGTGTTTCATTCATATTCTTACATTAGAACAAAAATCATTAAAACATTAAAATTATGTTAAATTAGTTTGGTTTCCCCCATCTTTTCCACCATGTGATAAATATTGTTTAATAAGTTGAATGCACAACCTTTACTTTTATAACTACCTCTCATCTGTTCAGTTGTAAATCTCAGCCAGAGTTTTCTCTCTGACACTTCTAACACTGTCAGATTGCTTGGCTAGCCCATTTTTATGCCAATTCTATATCCGTGACATATAAAATGCTGGCGTTAAACTTGGTCCGGAGACCATGCACCCATCTTCTTTATGTTTTGGATTGTTGCCTTATTACAAGGCACATCCAAGCATTTCAATTTCTTTTTTTGGAATTCTTTTTATTTGCAGCAATATTGTAAAACAAAAGTATTTTTTTTGTTTTGCCATTCAAAAACCACAAGAGATGATAACTTTCACACTCTCTGTACATGTTGATTACTTTAAATCATATCTGTATTACTCCAGGACAGGAACACAACTGCAGAAATGGGGAATGGAGAATCTTTTGTCATGGCTGTTTGTTGGCCGAGCTCAAAATTCTAATCAAGAAGTCTAATCATCCTTCCTCGGTACAGCTATTTGGAACCATTCAGGGTGTCACATCTGATAATATGTGGAGTATAAGGACTTTTCAGCTGAAGAGGTATTTCATTTGTTTTGTATCAAATAAGAATTAATGAAAAGTCTGGAAGTTGCATTGCGTTCCTGTACTTTTAAACACACACACTTGACCTTGGCTTTTTTTCCCCCACTCTATCCAGCTGGGTGCAGCTTGACAGCATGCATTGCTCTGTGATTTTAACAGGTCCCTTGACCCTGGAGCAGGTCTGAACCGGGTCTGGCACACATAGACCTCAGGCATGACCAGAATTTTCCCTCCCTCATCCATCTCACATATGAGAGTGTGTTAGCAAGAGGAGAAGCTCTGAAAGTTGTTGACACAAACTGCATCCACACAGATGAGCCATAGCAGGCTGCGCCCTGTACAGACACTCCTGATCTTTTACAGCACTTTGGAAACTGGCTCAATGTTGCTGTTAGCTTCTCAGGCAGGAACGACAGAGAAGGAAAATATAACGCATGGATAATAAAGGAAAAGCCTGCATTTGTTTTTGCTGTATTATCAGCATGGAAGCATGTACAGGACACTTTTTAACTGTTAAACCAGGAATGTGCATGCAGATCCTGCATCACGCTCAGTATTTATCAGGATGCATTTCCCATATAAAAACAACTACTTCTGATTTACCATATGGGAGGGAGCCCTGGAAGTGTGTAAATAACTGTGAAGCTTTCAACACGCAGCAGCTTTCTGCAGCTTGAGGAGAGGGTGGAGGGGTCCACATGTACTTTTAACATCCATTTGAACAACAAGCAGAGCAGCTCTGCTGATCTTGGCAGGACGCTACAGGGAGAAACAGATTTGGTCAGTCACTTTTCAGATTTTGGGATAAATTGTTTCTACAACATACAGTTAGTAATTAAAAATACACAACACAACAGAAGCAGTGTTCACTTCACAGTTTTGATCCACTCACAAAATCAGAAACTTTACAACTATGAAGGTTTAAGCTCCACCCACAGGGCACAATCACTTTCTGCCATATATCTGTGCAAAGCTTGTTTCCTGCGAGTTTATGTATCACTATGATATACATATGTCAAATTACTTTATAAGTCACACTTTTCTGGAACCAAAAAGTATGTAGATGACCTGGGTTCATTACCTTTGACATATTGATTTATTCCTGTGCCTAATTACAGTTAGACAGAATTTCTATAATATATTTCTTTTTTTCTTACATTTATATTAACAGAAATTAGATTTCTAATACTGACATAGATTCGTTGGCTCTGATATTGTTTTCAGCAGTCATACATCATCCCCAAACACACACCAGAGCCAAGAGGACCCACAATATTACAGTAATCAAACAGTTATTCAAGTTGTTTTTACTGTAGGAATTCTGAAATCATGAGTCTTGCTCGTGCTTATACTGCTAGTTGTGAATATTAGTTCAACACAAATAAAGAATAGCTCAGTCTGACTGATGGAAAGTACAGTTCTGGAAATAAACGGAGGTAAAGCCGGCAGGGTTCCAGGGGTTAAAGTTTAATACATGCCAAAAGCAAATGACCCCTGGCGATCCCTGACTTCCTGGCTAGATTTGACCCCATCACCCCGACGCCCCTCTGGTTCCTCTGTAGTGCACCACATACCAGAGCATGTCTAGCACACAGATGCCACATTATGTGCTTCATAGATTTGAGCCTTGTCCCTCCATCGGGTGTAGCACATATTCCTGCACAGGAATCCGAAGGTTATTGAGGAAAAAATCTAAACAAAACAAGAATGTGGCAGGCTTTTTCCAAATATGTGGACTTGCTATAAATCTCATCAAAATCATCTACAAAGAAGCACATTTAGGAGGAAATATTAAATAGAGAGAAAGTAATGTGTGGTCTGGCAGCAGCCCAGGTGAAATCAGTCAAGAGGATCCATAATGGAGGCCACTGGACATGCTGGACTCACAGCTGACTGCAACTCTGCTGCGTGGAAAAAAGAGTATACAGGATAAATAGAGCGTAATGGGGATGGGGAAATCCTGTCAGTGATATCCAAGGGAAAGATAACAGCGTCTAAAATCCATCATGTATAATAGCATGGTATTTTCAAAGTACTTTATGATTGAGGAGTGTTTGAAATATATAATATAAGAGGTGCATTTGGAGACTGACCTACAGTAAATGATAGTGTCTGTCAGACTGGGAAATATTAAAGTATTTCTGATGACTTTTATTATTTAAAACTTGCCATTTAGGGTCCTGTGATGCAACTGCTCGCTGAAGTGAGTTGGGTAGGGAGATTTAAGGTGGTGCATCTGAGGCTTTTCCAGTAGGGTGGGATTTGCACAGGAAACGGCACAGCATATTGCAACATAAGCTGACACACGAATATGCAAAAGTCTGTACAAACGTCTGTGCAACGTTTACACAGGAAAAGAGAGCCAGCCTTCTCTTCCTGTCTTACCATTAATCCTCCTGATGATTTCTTGCATTAGGACACAGATTTTTGACATATTCATGAGGCTAAAGTAGTGTTGCATATTTTACATACATTCATAAACAGAATAAAATTCAATCATTGGTATGCACCAGCTGAAGTCCATGTGCATTTAGAGTTTCAAGGGAGGGGTTGGCATTTAAACCGATGAGTCTTCTGACATAACTAGCTGGACGCCTCTTCTGCACTTCTATAACGGATAGTGTTTTTGCTGAAATGCTCTGTGGAAAACTCTGAATGGAAAAAGCAGTGCTATAGTGAAAAAAGGTTCCAGGCACAGGCCGAGCAGGAGTAATACATTTTTTTCCACTTGGGTTTTATTGTCATTTTTTCATACTTTGAGGTTTTGACTTTTGCAGTGGAAGGAAAAACAAAACAACTGATGGTACAAAATGCGTATCTGAACAGCGTCAAAGCTATTCTTTTTGTAGCTTATCTGCACATCAGTTGAATTAGTGTGTGTTCAAAGGCAGGCAGAGAGCAGAATAAATCTGTATAAAAATGTAATGCTGTTAAACCGAATCCATCCGAGCCTGTATCTGCTCAAGCCGAGATCAGACGGCACTGTTGTTATAAAATTGTATTGTCGGGAGTGTTGAAAATAATTCCCAACCCTCTACTAATTCCTCTTATGTCCCCTCATACCAGAGGGATTCTTTCGCTCATGAGCATCTGGATCTGTGAATGTGTACATTATGCTGTGGGACGTTCAAGAAGAGAGACATTCAGTTCTAGGAGAAGGGCAGCCTGGATAATATCCATGACTCTATCCATGACTGCTCTTCAAAGCATCCATATCCATTTTGGGCCATTGTGCCATTCACACAATAGAGAGACACTGTCATGGCTTGTGCAGACATCTCCTACGCCAGTGTGTCCCTGAATAAACACGCTATACTACACAAATTTCTCAAAGTACTCGGATGACTACGGTTCATCCTGGGATCCGAGGAGGGGTGGGTCATGTATATTGGCATTTGTGTGTGTGTGTGTGAGAGAGAGAGAGAGAGAGAGAGAGAGAGAAAAGGGAGTGGAAGTAAGGCAGGAAGAAAAGAAGTTGATGAACAATCATGCATTCTGTATGAGCCCTAACCCACCCCCTCTTTCTCTAGTTTCTCTCTGTCCAAAATCTCCAGCCTAGCAGGTTGTTTAATGCGTTCCAGATTTCTTCCTGCTGGCCGCCTCATGCAGCTCCCACCATGGAATTCAGGAGAAAGGACAGCAGATCTGGCAGCAGACTGTAGATCTCTTCTCTACGTTAACAAGCAGGGCCCTCTTCTGGTCAAATCTAGTATTGGTAGCAGGGGAATAAGCAGAGGGGTAAAAAAACACACACAGACACACACACATACAGTATATACTATATGCCTCATCCCAATTTCTATTTTTGCTAATGTCACATTATATTTCAGATCACCAAACTAATTTTAATATAAGATAAAGGCATGTGTAAACACAAAATGCAGCTTTTACATGATCATTCCATTTACTGAAGATAAAGATTTATACAAAACCCTACATCACCCATGTGAAAAATGAATTGCCCCCCTAAACCTAATAACGGGTTGTGCCACCCTTTGCAATTAAATGTCTGTGATAACTTGCGGTGAGTTTTCTACATCACTGTAATGAACTTTGAGCCACTATTCTTTGCAAAATTGTTTTAATTCAGCTACATTAGAGGGTTTGAGTATGAACTGAACATTTAAGGTCTTATGACAGCATCTCAATAGGGCCTCAAGCCAGGACTCAGTCACTCGGCTACTCCAGCACCTTAATTTTTTCTTTTGAGCCAATCAGAGGTGGACTTGCTTGTGTACTTTGGATCATTGTCCTGCGGTATAACACAACTGCTCTTAAGCTTTAGGTCATGAACAGATGGCTGGAAATTCTCCTTCATGACTTTCTGGCAGAGAGAACTCATCCAGGTACTGCAGTAGCAAAGTAGCCCCAGATCATCACGCTACTACCACCAGGTTTGACTGTTGTTATAGTGTTCTTATGGTAGAACAGTGATTCTCAATTATTTTCTGTTAAGCCCCCCCTAGGAAGAAGAAAACACTTTGGCGCCACCTATGTCTTCCACCTATGTCTTCTAAACACCTTTGACTCATCAGTGCACAGAATATTTTAATTGTGTACATAGTACACTTTTGGGGCAATGGGGCCTTCACAGTTCTTTCGATGTTTGTCTGGGATCTTTTGTGACCTCCTGGATGAGGCGTCAGTGCATTCTTGATGAAATTTTGGTAGGTCAGCCACTCACAGGAAGGTTCACTACTGTTCAAGCTTTCTTCCATTTGTGGATAACGGCTCTCACTGTGGTTCACTGGAAACATTTAAGTGATGTTTAGATTCAACAGGTCTGGCACTAATCATGCCTGGGTGTGGCTACTGAAATTGAACCCAATAGTCCACTGAATTTAGTTAACTGGTAGACAATGACTTTTTCACATGGACGATAGAGGTTTAGAATCAATCATGAACTTCAGTACACGAATGATCATTTAAAACCTGCATTTTGTGTTTACTTGTGTTGTCTTTATCTTATATTAAAAAGATCTGAAACATTTAAATGTGACATTAGCAAAACCAGAAGAAACTGCCAAGGGGGAAAATACTTGGTCGTGGCAGTGTATATACGTTCTCCACATGCAGTTTATTCAGGTTGTGCTTCTAGTACAATAACAACTAGACCTCATGACTACAAAGCTCAATTAAGCATGTCATAAAGCCAGACATATATGGATTTACTTCATTGCTGTTCTAGCACATTTCTGAACTAAAGAGCCTCAGATGTCTTAATGTCTCTATTCGACAATAAATATTTGAACACACACACACACACACATCTCAAATCCTCATGTAGTGCCACTAGGTGGCACAAGACAACAAAAATCCCAGAGCCCATCAGGGGTTTGCACTCATTTCAAAGCCTTACACCTTTTATTTTAGATAGGAAAGGGGAATAGGGAGCCTATTAATACACACCCCTGCTAGATGGAGATGGATTACATTTCAAAGATGTGAAGAAATGCCAGCCAGAAAGGCTGAATGGACAGCTAGGGTTTTTTTTTATTGAAAATTTGACCTAGAGATTAAACATGCAGCAGAAGGGGTGAGGAGAGTCCTAACTGAGGAGGTTTTGCACGATTCTGACCTACATCAGCAGTAAGGGTGATGCTGAATGGTCATGAAGAAGCTCCCTCAGGCTCATCAGCCATTCTGCTCCCAGTCTAATGAGGGCTCATCCCATCAGACTGGCACTTAAGAGCTCTGCAAGAACAGTACTCCCCCCTCCACTGATTCAGGTCACCCCTCCCCCAGACCTCACGCACTCCTCTGAGGAACTGGGAGCAGCTCAGGGTGGAGGTGAGATTGTTGTCAGGGCCACAATCACACGCAAACTGATAAAATGCACTCGTGTTGCACCGACTCTGAGTGAGTGTGGTACTACAGCAGAGGTATGCAAATGAAACTCGCAAAGATCCAGTTACATAAAATGTGTGGCTTACAAAGCTCCTGATAAGTGACTAACATGACTGAGTAAGGAGCACAACGACCTTTTAGTGCTTTACCTTTTAGTGACACGTTTTTTGTATATTAAAAAGTGGTCATGTTTCATTTTGAAGCTTCATATTACCACTTTTGACTAGTGCCTTGGACTCAAAATAGATGAATCACATTTGTTTTAAATTTGGTCAAAAAAGTGCATACTTCTGTCTCCTTTAAACATTTAGTTTTTGTCTTTAGCTCGCTTTCAGATCAGACAGATTAAAGGAAATGAACTATCTTTGAAACTGAAAAGTTCTCCTCTAAGCCCTGGAGCTAGTCTCTGGTTCAGTGAGCTTCCTTCAGATAAACAGTGTGTATAAATGCACTTGCTTGGATGAACTGCATCAGAGGATTTGCTACAGAAGCTGCAATGCTCTCTGAGTCTTAGAAGAGTTACTGGGAACAGGTCAACCTCCCATAAAGGTTGCCTCCCATAAAGCTCTTCCTGATGCCGTCTCAACGTGACAGTCTTAGACAAAACAACACACAGGCCTTGCTTGGTGATAATATCCTTTTATTGAAAAATATAGTTATGTTGCATTTTCTGAACAAGGCTTTCCAAGCAAGAAAAGTATGCATAAGATGACAAAGTAAGAATGACTAGCAAAATGCAATAATAAACCAGTGTTATCTTTCAGAAGACTGCATATTAACAGACCTCTGAATTTTTAATTCAGCTGACAGCAAATCTGGAACCATTTCCCCATATTTACTTCTTATATTCAAAACGGATTTTAAAAATAAAACATTTTTTGGAACTTCTGCGATTTTGTTCTTCTGTGGTTTAAGCAAATACACTCAAGCTAAGCATTTCAGTGAATTAAGTATGAGGTTTTAGCCCCTCATTTGAATAAAGTCACTTAGGAACCCAGACTGTAAAATCCCTTGTTTGATAATATAGAAATTGCTAGTTTTACACAGGATTATATGGCAGATTAATTTTGGCACTTTTGTCATTTCTGCTTAAGGCTGAACAACCCTGCTGCTAAACGCTCTGCACAGATTTCTTACAACTCAGCGCTTTTTTAAGCACAGCTAGTCCCTGTAGCCTAAAAGAGACGGATATGAGTAAGCTACAATAGACAAGCACACCAGCACAGCCTGGGCAGCAGTAAAGGCCTCACATATTCACATTTTACAACATGACTTCTGTGAAAAAATAATAATAAAAAAAAAAAAACACACCTAAGGACAAGTTAGTGTACAGGCAATCCCTCACCCTGGTGATTTAACACTATACAGTGGTGCTGAATGAAATACACTGCCTTGCATATCAAAAACCAAGTTCAGCTTAGTTAGTGCAGTGTCTTCTTATTTGCTATGATAATGCTAGGTAGGAAAGTTGAACCCAATCTCACAAAGACTGTTCCTGGCAGCATAACTTAATAGAGAGTTCAGCATCATTTCTGCACAGGCTAGCTGCAGAGCTAAACAGTCACCGTCACGTGATGAGGAAGGAAGTGGTGAGATAAAGACACCACACAGGCAACGAGTGTACAAAATCATCTACAAACACGATTCCCCCTTGACACGAAGCTTCCCAGCTGTCACCACTGCTAGTACAGAATTATGGACAGTTAGTTGAGGGAAAACGGAACACAAAACATCTGCCAATGCACCCCCTTTCAGTTTCGGGTTTGTTATCTTTATCACAGAATGATTTCCCATCCTTCCCTGTCAGCCACCCTAATGACAGTGTCTCACAGGATGTGTAACAAAAATCCTTCACATGCCCTACAATGCCGTAATTACTGTCAACATTTTTGCTCTCAGCTGCAAAACGTTGACAACAGCTGCATGTACCTTTAAACCTTCAGTAAAGAGCGTGCTTATTCTGTAGTGAAAATATACTTGTGTCAGGAGATACCATTATCCAGCCCCTGTAGTACACATAACCAAAAACCCTACACAAATACCCAACGTGGAGAGTTAGAAGATGCAAAGGCAAGTGATGAGGTTTGGACATTGAACACATTTCTTTTCTTCATCTTCATGAGTCTCCTCACCATCACTTACATGTCCAGTGGCAAAAAGTGGCAGCTGCCAAACCCAGACTGAGTGAGCATGTCCGAGAGTGGTGCTATGAGGTGGTCTGCTGGGCCATTAGACGTATTTTGCTCACTTCCCTCACTGGGTCCAGGAGCAGTTACAGACCTTCATTTGAATTAATACGATATCACAATTACTTACATGTTTCTATCCCCATACAGATTCCACAATAAGCTTAGAGTCTCACACACGTATCTCATCGTCCTCATCCTCCAAAAAGGAAGAGAAGGCTCCTTCCTCCCCAGGGTGGTAGCTGTACTTGGTGCTGTCCGTGTCTCCTTGATATGGCTGGTACAGTTGTTTTTCCTCAATGGCTTGGGAGCCGGCGCTGGAGACAGAGCAGCTGTCAGAGTGCTGCAGGTGTTTGTGTTGAGGCTCAGGAGTGCTGATGACTTCACTTTTAATTTCCAGATCTACTGAACTGGGGGCATGAAGAGTAGCCTCATGTTCCACCTCCATATCCATCTCCTGCTCCTCCTCCTCTACTTTTACCTCCTCTGCACTCATTCCCTCCTCCTCCTCCTCCTCTCCTTTGTTGCTGAGAAAAGGGGAAGCACGCCCCTCACTGTTTTTGCCCTCCTCAAAGCCCAGGTCATCATCTTCCTTCTCCATGACTCCTAGAATCTCTCCTAGCATAGAAGGCCCCAGGTCCACATGAAAGGACATAACTGACACGGCATGCTTCATGCCTCCTCCATTATAAGATGAAGAAGGCCGCAACTCGGTCAGCTCCCCGAAGGTCCTCTCATGGAGCTCTAGGTCTAGGCCATGAGCAGCTGCCCCATTGGAGTCCTGCTGCATTTTGGGGCTGGAGGCTAGGCTCTTGAGCAACCTACCATCTTCAGTATTCCCATCTTCATCATTCAGAAAAGGCAGCGACAGGGCATTCTTCACATACGTTGGTGAGCCACTTGGGGCTAGGTGTGTGTTGTCTCGCTGGTCAACACGAGTGACAGACTGAGAGCGCTTGCTGCTTCTGAAGGTTCTGGACAGTAAGCCCAGTTTGGGCGATCGGAGATTTGAACTGGCATCTGGTGAGGGCTCGCCAGAGCGGCTGCTAAGAAAGGACGTATCCCCAAAAGCCTCACCACCCCTGCCCACATGCATTGTATGACGAAAGTCTCCCAATGGAGCACTGATCATTTCCGTGGTAAGGTCCAGGCGAGAGCGTCGCTTGGTCTGAGATGAGCCTGACACTAGTTGCTTCAAGATGGGCATCTTTGCGAATATATACTCCCAACCAAAAGAGAAATCCAGAGGAGTTAATTCGGATCTTGTATGATTAGGTTACAGTTGAAGGCACATGCAGTTTCCAGTGAGGCACAGTGAGTTCCAGGAACCTGTGCAAAGAAACAAACAAAAAAACACACTTTAGATTCTGAACAAAAAAAACTGATCTCTCACAAGGCAGACAAAAGGCAGACAGCACAAAGCCCTTAAGTAATTAAACTAAGTGCATTCCACTACTGCACTTTCAATACACTCTGAGTGTAATGAAGAGTCAGTGGTGGAACAGCTCCAAGATGTCTTATCTAAAAGACAGGCTTGAAACTCCAGAATGCAGTGTAACTACCTCTGCATGAGTCAGACAGAAACGTCTGGCTGCACCATTCCCCGAAATTCACAGGTTGAACCTTTGGGTCAACCAGAAGTTTTAGTCAATACTAAGAACTCAAGTCGTATGTACAATATATCAAAGTGCTACCACAACTTTCAGCTAAACCTGAACGATAAGGAGCAGTCTAGTTTTAATAGTGGATAGGTGTTGTCATGAATCCACGTCCAGGACGCCTTCAAGTCTATTCAACTGCTAACAAATACAAGAAACTAACATTTTTATTCTCAACATTAGAAAATACACAAACAGACTGCAAATCAGGTCAGGCGAATCTCCATCAAAGCAGAAACCCTCTTCATAAATCAGTCAGACAAATATAAAACTTCAGACAGAGACTCATAAATCCTTAGAGACTCATAAAATGTTACCTGCTGAAGACGCCATTATGAACTCTTAAGCACTATTCAGTCATGTCAATAATTATTACAGATAGTCTATTTTTATCCTGGTAATA
Organism: Hassar affinis; assembly: GCA_025674545.1. Classification (NCBI taxonomy): domain Eukaryota; kingdom Metazoa; phylum Chordata; class Actinopteri; order Siluriformes; family Doradidae; genus Hassar; species Hassar affinis. The sequence goes on from JAOVYV010000024.1 coordinate 18,663,601, forward strand.
CAGCTCCCATTCAAACTGATCTCTTTTTGAAAGATTTGATCTCTCCTGGGGGAAAAGAGGTGAAGGAAATGCTTATTCATATCATCTCCTGTCAGAAGTAAACTGAAAGTAAGTAGTTTAAAATGCGCAACATTTAAATATAGATAACAAAGCTCGTCAGAGAAGTAATGCTTCCGGGGGTTTTGAGGCAAGTTACCAACTTCCTATCACAGGTATGACGCCCAGATGTAATGCAGACAGATAGTTTTGACCATTATAATCACTCGATTAAAAGGCATGTGGCCATGGGCATTGTGCTTGATCACTAATAGGACACATGCCTTTTAATCGAGTGACTATAATGGTCAAAACTATCTGTCTGCATTAAAAACATGCCATTATATTATTTGGTGTGATAGACATACATACACATACATGGTGAAGACATTTCCATCTGTGATTTATCCAGAGATTGTGCTACACATGCAAACCATAATGCCTACAGACAAGTCCTGATCTTATCCTGTCCGAGTAGTAGTGTACACCATGGTACTCATCGCAGCTTGTTAAATTCTGCCTTTCAAATTAAGAGAAAAGCAGACTGCTCAGCAGGCCAAACAGGTTTCTCCAGCTGATGCTAATGAAATATTCATCAGTCCCCCATTTCTACTGCAACAATAGCTGAATGAAGTCATCTCTGCTGGTGCTCCGTCTGACACTGACCTCGCTGTGTTTGTTCCTTCGTCTGTCAGTGCTGCCTTCACTTCCTGATGAGCTACTTACCTGTGTTTGTCACCATGGCAACACCGTGCAGCATGCAACACAAAAGCGTTTCCTGTTGTAATGCTGGTGGCTTCATTTTAAGGTGAAGGAAAAACATGTTTATTGTCTTTCAGCACAGCAGGCAGCCCTTGTATCTTGCCCTACACCTCAAACCCCAAGGATCTGATGATGCTACTGCTTTTTCTTGCACACATTATACAACATATATCACAACTGAAACAAAATAACGCTCGTTTCATCAGTGAGCAGAGTTCAGGCAGCTACTCGGGGGTCACAGATACAGAGTTCGCATTTATCGTGGATGCATCGCAAACCATTCAGTAATTCGTTAGATTTAATAAATGTATTATAGACAATGCAATGGCTTGTGTTATTCAACTGTTGCTGAATGAGCACATGCAGCCTACAGAACACTTCCCTTAGGCCAGAGACAATGGCTGCTAGAGAAGCCTGCTCTCTACTAACATTTATTTCCATAACAGCGCCGAGTTAATGCTCCAATTATAGTCATATCCACAAAACACAATGAAACAGCCTGTTAATGTTGTGCAATGTTAAATTAATGCCATTGGTCTACCTAGTAAATTCTTTTTAAATGGGTAAATGAATATAAAGTGAGGCAATGAAGATGGGAGGAAATATCTTCAACAAATATTCATAGCTGTTAGTTTAATAATAAATAATGCATACTAGACGAAGAATGGCAAAGTTATGTGGTGTAATGGGTAGCAGAAGCTAGAAGACAAACAACCAGGTCATGAAAGATTGAAAGTCTTAACCCCCCTGGAACTCCCCAACACACAACAACTCTCTGTCTCTCTCTCTCTCTCACACACATATGCACGACTCATATATTAAAATCCTGCTTAAGTATCAAACCATTAGCATGATTTACTGGAAGGGCTAATAATCACAGTTAAATAGTGTTCATTCCAAAGCACTTTTTCATAGCTGCTCTATCAGATTGGGGCAGTGGAGCTTATTTATAGCGCTGTGTGAAAATGAGGGGCATATGGGGAGCATGAGAAGGCAGCGTGGGAAACCAAAGGCCTCGGATGTTGCCCGTGACTTTCCAAACAGCACTTTCTGACATCCATGTCTGCAGCAGCACAACACAGAGGGAGCAGCTGGATTTCTTCTGTCCCTCATAGGCTGAACACGTCTTCCTCCCTCCCTCGTCGCCCATTTCACCCGACAGCCTAAATGACCCTATACATACTAACCTCTGACCCTGTGGGGCTGAGTTAGTCACATTCACAAATATACAGAGTAGAGTCGACTGGGAATGACGCAAATATCTACCAAGCATTTCTAGACTAACAGCACGTCTGCTTATGTTCACGGACATGAAAAAAAAAAGATGAAGTCATGACCATGCTGGCCCAGAGAAAGATCATTATCCGGCACAATAATTTAATTACTCTACTATAACAAATGTGATCTTGATGAAGAAGTGCTTCTGTTTAAAGGAGTGTTGCATGCACATGATTAATGATTTAATCATCTCTACATGATATTATACTGCTATGATAAATGGTGATGTTTACTCCAGTTATATAGTATTACCAGACCTGGCAGCCTTTACACATATTTTGCGAAGACCAATTCGGAGTATGCTGGTAGAAGTGGTAGTGATTTGTGTAGGTTTTGGACTACAGAAACAAGAAAGTCTGAGTAGTATGCAGCATCAGTATGCCTCAGTGCAGAACACATGCATAGGAAGAGGACTTCGCCTTCTTACCGATCCCGAAATCAAAAATCAATGAAGGGAGATGATCTTCCGCTGACCTTAACAGCCATTCTCCAACGCTGGCTTGATGCATTATGGCAAATAGGCAAAGGTGCTAAGTATCTTATCATGGGGCAGAGAGTGGATCAAGTTGTATTTAGGCAGAAGCATCTTTCTACAGCCAGAAGGCTCGATGACCTGAGACCACCTCTCAAAAAGCTTCCTAATGGCACAATGCATATATTGGTGCAGATGTGCAAATGCCCAGACTATGCACATGCAAAAATGTTAACCATAGCTCTCTAAAATAAAGAATTAAATATTATTTGACCTGTTTTGCTGGCACACAGACATTTGCAACCAATCAACTTTAATTTTGATCATCTAACTCAATAACCACAATCTAAGAATATGAACTGAGAACTGGCCTCCAGCCACAGCTTGAATCTAAATAACCCACACACCAAAGCAACTATTCGCTCAGGCGATTAAGAATATTGACAAATGCTGAACATGTTACTGTTTTCCAACTGTGTAAAGAGCAGTTAATGGGATTAGAGAGATAAAAAGATCAGCTCAGAGTGCTTTGAGGCTATTAAATGGAGATAAGGTAGCCAATCTGGATTCCTGCAGCACACAATAGGTTCATTAACCTGACCTCCTGCCCTCACACCTGGATTGAACAAGACAATGTGAGAGCAGCACCATAAACACTCACCCAAATACCCCAGGAAGAGTCATGCCCTTGGGTTATTTCACACCTCCTACAAAGGAATCCATAATTTATTTATCTTATATTGCTTTCACTTTGCACAAATTCAGCTTATGTAATGACTGAGGTACGGTTGCCTTTCTACACCAGACATAACAATAATGTTTATGGCCCCAAATGTAACCATTTTCTATGAATATCCAAAAGAGACACCAATATAATGACATCAGCTTTAAGATTATTAACAAAATATTCCTCAAAAACTCTACTACTCAAAAAGGCTACATAATCAAACCTGATGCACTGTGTAACCACAGCGTCTTAAAAATTACAGCAAAATGTCTTTTCAGCTTAAATGTCTAACCAACAAAATGCTTTGGAAGTAGGGTGTATGAACTGAGGTTACAAGAGCAAAATAAAACTATAAAGCATCTATGAGTCAGCGACCAGACAATCAGATCTGTGTGTGTCTGACGGTTGGCAGATGATTTGCAAAAATACCACCAAATTTGTTTAAGTAATGTTGCCCACATGGATTGGAGTGTGAAGCCTGGATAAGTAGCTTAGTGTCTCCTTATTAGTAGCCTCAATCAAGCTGCGGACATTTTCATACTGATGTATGCAACGTTTTACTCCTGCAGGTCACAAAGGGCTAAACAGATCAGTAGATATCTGAGACTGGGCCAGGGGAAGCAGAGACTAACCTTGTTGCAAGAAGCAGATGAGGCTTTCTGGCTTAGTCTGAGACAGCAGTATGAACTAGCAAAACTTGTTAAAGATAAATATCTCAGTTTGATAACTAAAAATGGATTTCTCTACTCAAACTCAAACTCTTTCCCCAGTCTGTAGATGCAAAATACATTCTTGAGCATCTTAAACACTTGGAGAAGAAGGTTGCTCAATATCAGCAAAACTAAAACTGTGCTTTGAATTCTATGGTGTTAGACACAAAAAGGAAATCAAGAGAAACTGGTAAGGTAGGGCAGTGTTTGTATTGATTTTAAAAATCCTGGTAAATATGTTGCTTTTTAGGTTAAAATGGTCAATAGCAATATTTGTGAACTTGGGAAGTATTGCACTTTAATACTTGACCTCCATTGTATTTGTCTTAGCTTGTTCATCCATTCGGGTTTACATTTCTGCATCTAGGGTACGTGAATACACACCAAGTGTTGGTGCAAACCTTTATCTTGCCTAAAGCAGGGAAATATCAAGGGGGAGGGGCCTGTTCAATCTCATGTCTGAAGCTTTCTTTTTCCATACCAACCCCCTTTGCACCATGACAGCCCTACTGGGAGCAATAGAGTGTATATAGGTGCATCACGTGGGTTCAGTATGGGGGGAACAGACAAGAAAGGCAGATTGCATATGATTGCATGCTCTCCCATGTCCACGGAAATCCATGTCACCACCCTTCCTGAACACAAACTCCCATAAACACATCACTTACAGCTTGATCAAACGCTAAACAAACAGCTCTGTGGGCATACGCAATAATGAGGCTAGTTTCCATCAGTGGAAAAAGGGCTGATTTTGTGTGTGTGTGCACAGTGGGATTCACGAGGAATTGTTCAAAGGCTTGTCTGTGAATGTTTTTGTACATCTCAATGACTATTGACTATTCATTAGAGGGCAGATCCGGGGCAACTACACTGTACATCGCAGAGACGCACAAATATGAACAACGGCTACTACAATTTACTCAAATCTTTTTTTTTTTTTTACATGAAACATTTTCACTTAATAAACAAACAAATACACAATCTAAAACAATGTCTGCTTACTGTTAATTAATGGTGAATTTAGAAGAAATTTATAAATTCCCTTTTTTCTGCCCTTCAGGCAAATTCAGGTTGGGTGGGATTACATGTGTGGTGGCCTGGGAAATCCCTTTGGTTACATTTTCTACTATATATAGTTTTGGGGGAAATATGTCATTTTTTTACAGCCAAATATTAAAGAATTGTAAGTTTATAACGGGAAACGAGTTTCACTTCATCTCCATAACTGTCTCACCACTCACTTTGCTGACATCAGTACGGAATCCAAGCGCTCTTGTCTGTTTTGATGCCGAACGCGACAATACAGGAGCGTTTAGATAACCTGTACCCGATTACAAATTGAATTGCTCAGGCTTGTATCCATTTCCACATCTTTAGGCAAATTGGTCTTAGCACTGCATTTGGTAAAGTGGCTCCATACCAGATATAATCTTTCCAGGCAAACAGCCAAAGCAAATTCATGTACTAGTTCCACTTCTTCCAAAGGTGTTCACAGGGGTTGAGGTCAGGATTGTGTGCAGGCTACTCACGTTCTTCCACACCAACGTTGGAGAATCATGCATTTAGAAATCTTGCTTTGTACACAGGAGAGCTTCGTGGTGGAACAGGTTAGGGCCCAATTTCTTCAGTACGGGAGAACTGCATGCTTTTAAACTTTGTGGCAAAAGTTTAGGTCTGCATATGGCTGTGATGGCCAGGGGTTCACATAGTATTGGGTATATAGTGTATTTGTCAAGAATAGTGTTGGCAAAAACATTCCGTTCTGGTTAAAACCAGTTGTTTGACATTTTACAAAATTCAGCCAAGGTGACATCTGAGGTGTTTTCCCAAAATGCCACACATATTTGTGATGTTAGGTGCATCAAAGTACCAATCAGAATGAAACACCTGCTTGCATTAGCCCAGCCACAGAAACTCAGACTTCTTTTTACGCTGGACTTTTCTTTAAATAACCTGCATTTCTATTGCATTCTATTGCATAGGCAGTTAAATGACAGGACGGTACTGTAGATCATCAAATTTAACCGATTTATATTAACCACTGCTTCTGCAATAGCACTGGAGTGCACTTTTACTTGATGTTGCTACATCCAGTATGTGCAGCACCACTAGAAGTGTGCAGAAATCACACCACCACCACTCCGTCATTCTTACATACTTTCCCACTGTGCTGAATTTTTCAAGTCTCCAGGGATGGTCAATCAACATACAATCTGTCTATTCTAATCAGGCAGAAAGAGGAGTTCTTGTAGTTTTTAGTTATAGTTAAACTGTAGTAAGGGATATATAGGGTATTTCCTGAACCTACTACTGGTAAGTATATATCTCATTAATTGACAACTCTTCAGTACCATATTGAAGCTATACTTTGCAGATTTTGCTCAGTCTGTTGGCATTATTCAATATTGCCCTCCATGGTTCCATTAAAATATTAACATGCAGCTTTCATTTCTGAGGATAGGGCCATGCAACATGCGAAACGTAGCATGTATGTTATACGAGATCTGAATGGGGGCACAGACTTGAGTGATTGAGGACACCTTCAATATCATTACAGGTGTGAACACCCTTAAGGTGTCGACATAACTGACAGAAGTTTTGCAGAACCATAAAACCACAAGGTTGTAACACTCTTTTGAAAAAAAAAAAAAAAAGCTGTTGAAATGTTCTAAATGATGGGCTCCACGGCTGCTTTCATGATTAAATGAGGAGCTGTGTTTACATATAAAGCTGTCTGCAAACAGCCATACACTGCTAATAATCCATACCCAGCAGCAACCGCATGGAACCTGTGGACAAAAGACAACAATACATTTGCTGTGGTATTTCAGGTTAACACAATAAGCACGAACAAAGAATGTCTGAAAACACACAGAGTCATTCACCGACTGAAATATGATGCATCAATTGGATAAGGATGGCTGACCTTGCTCTCAGGGTAGCAGGGTTATATAAAGTTTGAAGAGCCTGTGGATCAAAGGACTGGCGTAGGCTGGATATACACAGCAAGAATGCCGCTTTGGCTTAACTAATACATCAGGTCTAATAAACCTCGTGATTCAGTGCTTAAGGCATAATTCAACCGAAAGGGCCGCTGCTGATAAACGGAAGACGCCGATCAAGTTTATTCCTGTTTGTCCAGCAATCTGAAGTAAATATTTGCATTTTACATACAGTTGATCCTCTTTTTTTTGCTTCAGCACAAACTCCATAAACGTCCTAATAAACATGCTTGTAAACTACCATGCCAAGGTGATCCAGGATCAGTACAGTATTTATGCAGTGCAAGGATCCCAAATCTAGTGGAAGGACACCCTGTTCTAGTAGTCTTGCCTCTTTAAACTCATTATAACCATAACAAGGTCAGAGTAGAAGCTGAAGACAGTTAGTGCACACTAAGAATATAATCAGTATCCCATTTCAGCAGTTACTATTTTACTCTAGCAGTCATGTGAACAGGGCATCACGGTTCAGATTAGAGCCGTTATTGGATTTCAAGGAAGCCACGCCGTGACTTTAGCAAAATGATCAAGTTCATCAAACTCAGCAGATATGAGCGTAGAGAACAGAGAGGAGATGCAAAAACCGGATGCAAAAACTACAGAGACAACTGACAGCTGTGTGATTAACAGCTATCAAACTCAACACTAAATAATGATCGCCAAGCAAACCGAGTCCATGTAGAAATACAAAAAACAGCAGGAAGTTGGAATTTTGCATCAGCCTTCTGCTTCGGTCGGTTTATTGGCATGCTGTAAGGCAACATCAGAGGTGCGGAAGTCACGTGTCTAGAAAGGAATCCAATTACGCACTGACTCTTTAGTCTTGGGTGAATTATTGCCAAAATGGAGGGGATTTCTGATATCTATAAAGTTCACCTGCTGGTGAAGTACTGGTAACTTCCCAGGCAGCTTGAACATTTCATGTTAAAGTTTAAAGTGAAATAAACCAACCATAATGACTTTTAGATAAGATACAGAGTGCCACCTTACAACGTGAACCTAAGTGAAAGAGAAATGAAAGATTTGTGATTATTTACACAGCCAGCTGCTTAGAGTTCAGTTCAGTTCAATTCAGCGCTCTGACACCCATGTCAGTGACACCAGCAGGGCTGTAATACTTGTTAAGCAATCTGTTGAATACGTGTTCATGAAACCATGGTGTGGTTCAGGCCATCCCACTCTCTTTCAACACTCAATTTATGCCCATTACACGCTCAGAAATAAAGGAAGCAAACCGTTCTTGTTCTTGTCGTCTTTACTGTGTGAATTTGGTGCACCTTACATACATACTAAAGGCTCAAAAGGTGTACAGCTGATGACACACAAGGAAAAGTAGAGTCGGGTATGTTTATTTCTGAGATTGTAGGCTTAACAAAAGCCTAATCAGCCCTGCTTATTACATGTTGGCAAAATGGGACCAGGTGGTTCCTGGTTGCTCTCACGCTCTCTCTCTCTCTCTCTCTCTCTCTCTCTCCATGTTCACCCATGACCTTGCAGCACCCTGGTAATGATTTACAGCACCACCGGAGAAACTCTGAGACACAACAACTTCACCGGCTGAAATAAAGCCTTGTAGCCATTGAGGGTTTCATCACGTCTCAGATAACACAACAGCACCATAAGGCTCTTATAGCAAGAAGTCTGCACTCACACTGATCTAATCAAAGGATGGATCTAATCAAAAGCTCAACATAAAGCAACACATAAAGACATGACAGTGTAAGCAAAGATCAGCACATCTACAGGAAACTGAGAGCTGAGGAGAAGCTTGCTAGATAACAACAAGGTAGTAGAGAATACATGGGATAAAAGAGTGCAATTAAAATCCTAAGAGTTGACGGACAGGAAGCGGAAGAAGAGCAATGTGATGGTGTTTACTGTAAACAGTTTAAAGTTAAATAAAAGTGTAGACGGGACAAAGCGAGGGAACAATGAGGGCCGAGCTGGCTGCCACTAAAGGGCAGTTAAGGCAGTACATACAAGAGTGAAAGGATCAAGCAGGTAGAAGAAGCACGTTGTGTTTTTATGTAGAGATGGTAACCGTGCATGACACAGTGTGTGTGTGAGTGTGTGTGTGTGTGTGTGTCCTCGCAGTCTGTTTCCTGCGGTCTGTCATTCATTAATATTCAACGGTTTTAACTGAAGTTTGGAGACACAACAGTCTGTGGAGCTTATTTCCTTGCCTGATGCATGAACAAACACTTCACATATCACCCTCTCGGGTGTCGGGGACACGCACAGTGATATTACAATGTATCCTACCTTGATCAAGTCTCGCGTGCAACCGACGGTTTGCACTTTCATCCCCAGATGACGAGCTTCACTCTTTCCTTCCTTCCCAAGTTCCTACTTTTTCCGTGAATCTGTCCCTGAACACCACTCAGCATTACTCAGTTTCACAAACAGAAGCGCACTCCACATGCACCGCAGAAACGCATCCCTGCTGTCGCTGAGCGAGTAAAAGCACTACTCGGCCAGCAGCTCGCTCAGCTCAGCAGTTCCTTTCTGTGGGCACGCCTCCAGTGCGCATGCGCGTTAAGCGCGCCTGGGCTGAAGGACAAAGGGGAATCTGTTCGCAGCGTGGCTCATGGCAGTGGTACCCATTCACACTGTTTCTTCGCATTTGTGTCGATGCACTTGATCTCAGCCTCCAGCAGACCGAATAGGCAAAGCTGCTGTTTCATTTGAACACTAGCCACTTCTTGTAGGTTACTCAGCCATAGGAGATCCACTAAATCTGATCAAACCGAGGAGGGTTATATACAGTTAACTTGTAGGCCATGTTTACTATATTCATTATACATTGTATGCAATGTACGCGCGTATACAAATGAAACGTGTTTAGATTTATTCTTATATTCTTATAGCATGCACCTTTATCCAACTAAGGTTCATTTACACAGTTCTTACTAACACTGATCAACCTGGGAAAATGTTGTGAGACAAAGACCTAAGCTGTGCTGCGGTCTTCCTGGAGGACCTATTTAAGTGTTAACTGAAATGCAATATCCTGTCAGGCCAATTCAAGTCGTCTGATCTCCATCATGTGGTCTAAGGACCCAGTACCCTTAGTTTTGAACCCATTTTGTGTATTCTATTTACAAAAGGATGTCATGGGAGTAATTCTCACCTTTGCCATGGGGCTTTGTAGGAAACGTATCCTCTTGCAAGACTGAGCCATTGGCACTGGTGCTTCAGACACCTGGAATGTTTAACCACTTAGATCATCACTCATGGCCAGAAGCAATGATGAGTCAGTGTTTTCAAAGGAGAAGTGGTCTCATAGAGGGATTTCAATGAAAAAATGTTCTATACTACAATATACAGTTACCATAATTAGTTGGGTACAAATTTTCTACCAGTAGTTATCATCGATCATGATTGTACCAACAAATTATTTAATATCAACAAAGAACTGAAGGTAAATCAACAACATGGATATCACTGAGGGTGACATGGTCGTCTCACAGCAAGAAGATCCCGGGTTCGATCCCCGGGTGGGGCGGTCTGGGTCCTTTCTGTGTGGAGTCTGCATGTCCT
>JAOVYV010000024.1:18674227-18686068 GCA_025674545.1 Hassar affinis
CTATGCTGCTGGCTAGGCACCGGCTCTCCCGTGACCCTGAAAAGGAATAAGCGGTCAAGAAAATGAATGAATGAATGGATATAATTGATATATCTTAATCTGATAGACAGCTCGACAGACTTTATATTAAGGTCTTTAAAGTATTTCAATAATGTTTAAAAGAAACTTTCTCCGTCAGCTATATTCCCAGATCCAAGGCTCATACAGTCTAACACTGAGGTGGAAAGTGATTTTTTTTGAAGTAGCTATCACTTCAGAGTGAAACGCAGAGAACTCAGAATGCTGACAGGTCTTTTGTTGCTGGCAGGTCTGAAGAGAGATGATCTGTTATCCCATTCTCGTCTTCCTTCCGTCTCAATATGGTGTTTCACCCCTCTCCCTTTGGACACCCCTGCACTAACCAGATCAATGCTTTGCCGTCCAGAATAAAGCGATTATCTCTAGGCGAGCTCTTCCATCCTCCCCCAGAGTCTCAGCACAGTTTCCCTGGATCATTATTAATTTTACACCCACTTAGCATTCTCATTCAGCCCAAATCACCAAGCCAATTCCTTTCATGGATCGAAACCCAATGAAGTCAGAGGCTTTCATATGATAAAAATTAAATGCTTGAAAAGCCAAGATAGTCAAAGCTAACAGTTCCTGCATGACTTTTTCTATGAGAAAGGATTTACGACTTAAAATGTCAATGTGGATATTAGTACAATGTCTTGTTAAATATATTAGAAAGAAAGAGCTGAGCAGAAGCACTGAAAAATAAAAGAATTTATTTTGGAAAAAAAACATTGTCTGGCCCATTTGAATTCCTCAAAGAATTTATACAGTGATAGTCACCTCACAGACAACAAGACAAGAGATTGCGTGGATCATCATTATTATCATCAGTGTCAGTTCTTGAGTCTATCTTCACTTTTTTTTTGTAGTTTGAATATAAAAGCAAATGATCGAATGACCATAAATAAATTAAGCATATCTGCATACATGTAGGCATATCTGTACACGGCGTCTCACTCTGAGCAGGAAAACACGTTCTACAATATATTAGAGAAATACATACGCAAGAACAAACAGACACTACTTTCAGTCTCTTTGAAAGATTTATCGTATGTCCTCCAAATTCAGGTTATCTGAACATACTGTAAGTAAATGCTTTATTTTATTTTTAATAACCCAGTACAAATCAGCAAAAATGAGGACAGTGTGTTCACCCCTGGTCTCTTCCTACAGAGTCCCTGCGTACAGCTTTTCTTTAAGAGGAATATTTATAATCACTTCATCGTCCATACATTAGTGAGCACTAACTGCTGCTTCTTCAAACTTCTGTTTGCATATGCTCAGGCTTTGTCTTTGTTGTCATTTCCTCATTTCATTTCACAGAAATAATATAACTGTACCGCTTCTCAGTATTACTTATGAAGATTTGAGTAGTAATGCAGGGTCTGCTGCGCAGGACTACTCACCATTTGGAAAAACGAGGAACGTTTTACACAATCAACGGTCCAGGTCACACCTGAAAAGCCTTTCCCAGGGAAAGCACTTTGAAACCATGACAATGAACACAGAATACAGTGACACAACAAAGCAGACTAGCAAAAACATTTTCATAGAACTCACAACTTCTAGCTTAGCAATAGCTCATGTGCTGTTTTATAACTCAGAACAGAACTGCGGGTGAGATGTAAACCTTCACTAAAGAATTAGAGACAAATACAGGCGGATCATATCCCCTTGTTAAGACAACCCATTCATCTGCAATATTACACCATTCTTTGAGCAAAGTGCTGTCGTTTAGATGTGACTGAATGAGCAGATGTTTATATACACTCAAAATGTAGGTACACCCAAGATGATCACTTTTTGTCGTTTGTAAAATTACATGCAAAACCCATGTTGAAGTTTTGAACTCCTGCTTAAATATTGGTTACATTCTTTTATAGACAGAAATGTCATTTATAGTTTTAAAAATATCTTCTGACACTTTATTAGAGTTTAGAAATACAGTGTAGTAATCTCTCAGGTTGCACACTGTATAGATAGTGACCGGCTACGTGAATTGCTCTGCTCAAACCACAAACACAAATGTGCTGAATGATTGTCTGTTTTTCAATGCTCTTACAGACACACCACACATACAAAAAGCAAAAATAAAACAAATGCAATCTAAGCTGGTCAGCGCTCCTTAATAGCTAAAATGATAAAAAAAAAACCCACAATGACAGTGATGCCGGAGGAGCAAACTGCTGCTCACATGGGAGTCCCAATCAGATATTCTGTGAACACAACAAGAGTCTCATATCAAACAAAGGATGAGAAGCCAGTAGTTGGTGTCTGGGCAGAGGTGCCCAGGCTGCTGGGAGGCCTGTAGAGGCCGTGCTGGCTGTGGATCTCAGAGGACAGCAGAGATGGAGTGGGAGTCCGGCTACCCTTAGGCCTGAACAGCGTGCCCTGGCCAATGGGCTGTGATGATGGAGTGCTGTGGGGCAGCAGAGGAGGCAGAGGAGGCAACGGGGGAGCGTGGGGACGCGACTCCTGTTCGGCCGCACCTTCCGCCTGCCCATAGCTGTATGCAGGTGGCCTTGAGACGCCCTTCTGCTGCCGACGCCAAGAGTTGTAGTAGGTCGGGTCACTGATGTAGTGGTTGACGAATGAGTGTGTTTTCTGATGGGCTGCATCTACCTCGTATTCACTGTCACTGCCCTGGGATCAGAAGGAACACTTCATTCACAGACTTCTCAATTATTTATTCTCATCAAAAGTTTATGGCAAAAAAATGGACAGTTTTATAAAAGACTATATCAGCTTTAAGGGATTACTGCTTGGACCACACTGCAGGGACTGTGAAATTGCGAGAAACTTCAGATATAAAGATATTTCAGATATTTTATCATCCTTCGGTCATCAAACCCCCATGATACGATCTGTTCAGACTTACTTTCAGATTATTCTCATGAATCAGTCGAGACTAACAATCCTAACTTTTGGAATTTGTAGAATTTCCCATTAATAAATTATAAACAGTTTTTGAAAAACAGGCCAGCTTTACTGTTATCAGTTTTTGACTTCAAGATTGTGTTCCCCTGCACTACAGGATACTGACTTAAAAATACCAAAAATGTTTAGTATTTACAATGTGAAATTGGGCCAAACATGACAGGACTGTGAGATGATCAGAGGGGTTAAAGATTACATTTTACACAGTGCACATCACGAGATAATTTGGGAACATAATCCTTTAGAACCTGCCATTTGCAATGATTGTGGGGTGAATTGGCCTCAAAATCCTGATTATCCTCTAGTCTGACCCAGAACACCTACTAAAAATTCAGGCAGTGCAACCACAGGCATTCTATTCAAAGGTACATCAAAGCTCTTTTTTCTCCAGCACACTGATTAACTTCATGGTCCTTAGAGAGAACTGACATATGTTATGGAGGACACAGAAAATGTCAACAACTGTCCATGCAAATGTTTGGCCTTTTTTTTTTTTAACTCTCTGCAGAACTGACATGGAAAAAAAGGGAATACATATGGGTTTGGTGAAAACAATGCTAATGTCTGGCAATAGGAGCATCTGGTAAGAACATAAAAGTGAACACCCATGTGTTTCTAATGGTCTGTCCTTCAGAGTTGTGTTAGCATCCTTTATGAGTAAGCTTTTGTGATTGGAACCCTGGAATGTTTGGCTTTTCCCAGAAGAGCCCGTACTGATATTTAGTTTCTTGGCATAACTCCAGAAAGCGTTGCAGTTTTTGATCCAGAGTAGGTACTTTCCTGCTGACTAGGAACATTGCTGACTGCTCAAACACAAACTTTGTGGACTGACCACCTCTCTCACACAGCGTTAAAAAAAATCTGAGTAAAAACATGATAGGGAATGCTGTTATAGGAACATAATCAAGTTTGGGATGGTAATGGCATCACACCACCCCAAAGTTGATTATTTAATAGCAAAGTCTGAAGTGTTTTACCACAACATGAAGTATGATGTGTTATACCACAGCAACAATTACATTTGCAGTTTAATTTGTGAAACATCTGTGAAACAAGTGAGTGTTATGATTCACAGTATGGCAGCTAAAACAGTTATGCCTACACCAGCGTCTCTTTTTCTACTAGTTCTAGCTAATTAGTCAAGAAATATGCAGCTCTAGATTCCACAGACTTTCCTGTCTTTAAGAAGCAGCTTTATTTCTGACTTCGAACCTTCTTCCAAAAATGTGTACTACACCTCTCCTCATGTCATGTTCAGCACCCACCATGCAAGTTATAATTAATATAAACCTGTGATGTGCCTTGTAGCCATTATGGATAACCAGAATGGAAAATTCAGCAGTACTGTGGTATAAAGAGGCTTAAGAGATGTGACAGCATCCCCCTGAGTGCATTTGTTTGCGTTACTGCAGGGTAAAGGGCACTAATGAATGGAATGAAAAAAAAAAACCCAAAACAAAACAAGGTGCGGGTTCGTTAGAAAACAAAGGTGTCACCAGGAAACACTATGTTTAATCTACAAGTGACTGCAGGTAAAAAGCCAGAGTGGGAATGCATAGGGAGAATCATGCTCACACAAGGTGGTGTTTCCCAGTTGTACCCCAGTTCCTATTATGCACCGGGTCCTATGATTCTACATGCCACCACCACCACTAGAACTCTAGCCCTTGTTTCAAGCTTGCTGAGTCATGCAACCTTCAACTGAGGGAAAAGGTCTACTGGATAAAATCTAGCTCCTACAAAAGAAGTGGGGTGAAAGCACTTAGGCTTTTCATCTGTTTCCCATGAAGGAGATTGCAGTGAGCAGAATAATAAAATGGTGTCAAGAGATGGGTGGCTGTGTACTGATATAAAGCATGATTTCTTAGACAAAGGTCAGGTTCACTTGTCTTTACTGAATAGCATGTCAGCTCATTATTTTCAAGGCTTGACAGAAAGGCATCAGCCTAAAGCTGCTGTGCTTGGACATACTGAAGAAACAGAGCTCTTTCTCATGAAAAGAATCGAAATATCTGTAACAATTGTGGAAGCCCATTTGTAAAACATCAGGACTGAAATAATACAAACCCCATTTCCAGAAAAGTTGGGACACTTTCAAAATGTGCAATAAATTTTGTAATTTGTTAATTCACTGGAACGTTTATTTAACAGACAAAAGGGCAAAGAAAAGATTTCCTGTGTTTTCACTGATTAACTTCGTTTTATTTGTTATATATAGACAAATTTAACATCAACTGATGGCTGTAACACACTCAAAAAAATTCTGACCGAGGCAAAATAAGATACAAAAGGTTATATAAGTAACACTGGAAGGTTCCACAATTAGTAGTTTAACTGATAACAAGTGAGGTCATTAAGACTGAGTATAAAAGGAGCATTCACCAAAGACTTAGTCTTTACAGGCAAGGATGGGTCGTAGTGCACCACTCTGTGCCAAACTTGAGAGAATCCCAGTCAGTTCAAATACAATGTTTCTCAGTGTAAGACTGAAAATAATTTAGGTTTTGTACCATGTACAGTATCATGAAAAGATTCGCAGAGTAAGGGGAAATCTTGGTGTGAAGGCCAAGAGCAGAAACTGCTACTGAATGTGTGACCATCAAGCCCTCAGGCGGTATTCTTTGGGAAAATGATGGACATAGCCGCATGGGCTTGGGAGTAATTTGGAAAAGTAACACAGTCCACTGCTGCATCAAGAAATGCAACCTGAAACTGTATTATGCAAAGAGGAAGCCATATATTAATTTTGTGTAGAAATGCTGGAAAGTTTTCTGGGCCCGAAATCATCTGTGATGGATCGAAAGACAGTGGAAAAGTTCTGTGGTTAGACAAGTCCAAGTTTTAGCTTTTTGGGAAAAATGGATGTTCGATTCTACATGGGGTGCATTAGTGCCCATGGCATGGGTGATCTGCATATATGTGAAGGTATCACTGATGCAGAGGTTTATATAGATTTTTTGGAGAAACACATGGTGCTGTCAAGACCACATCTTTTCCCAGGAACTCCACAGCAAGAATGGGCAAAAGTTACACTTGAAAAATTGCAGCAAATCTCAAATGATTAAAAGTTAATAATAAAAAAAGTGATGTGGTAAACATGCCTCTGTCCCAACTCTTTTTTGAGTGTGTTGCAAAATCTTTTACTTTGTTTATATTTAACAAATTAAAATTTAAATCTTTTCTTTGCCCCTAAATAAATGTTCAAGTGAATTAACAAATTACAGATTTCAGTTTTTATTGCATTTTAAGAACTTTTCTGGAAATGGGGTTCCAGCAATTTGTGTGTATGTGCATGGATGTAATCCTGATCTCAGTGGACTGGGATACCTGTGAATCCGATACCTCAGATGGTTTCTCAGTGAGACTGCTGTTCTCGGCTGGCATCAGGTCATTGCATTTAGCGCTGACGTCCTCATCAGAGTAGTGCAGACCGCCTGGACTGGGCCGAGGAGGAGACCTGGAGCAGGGAGAGGACGGAAAGCATGAAAAACACTAAAAACAGTGAGGATAAGTGTCTCTGTAGCAATTTAGATATGATAAGTGTGCCTGCTCTAAAACGTTTAATCATCCCAGCTGTGTGCTTCTGAGAGAATGAAAAGGAGATTATTTAGAACCCTATTTAGACTTGGCAATAACATCCATTTTGCGTGATTGGATTACAAGTGAACTGAACACTCACACCACATTAGAAGGTGTTCTGGGACACATATGGACACATAACATTTGCTGTCTGAACAGTAACGTGTCCAGATGTGTCAGTATCACTAAACTGTTGAACTGGGCAGAGCTTGAACTGTCCAGCTACATCGCTGATACACATAATGAAACAAATATTTGTCTGAAGGTTGGTTGTTTTTATATTAATTAAATGGCCATATCTGGATGGCCTCGTTTTATACGTGTATATATATATATATGTATGATCCTGATACTGTTCTTATTATGATCTGCTTGTAACTGTAGGGTATCAATGTCAATGGATTGGTCAGGGTTCTGTATTTATGCCAGTCTGTAATGCTAGAAGACAACTCTACCACCTTGATCAAATTATGATAAGGAAATGAAACTCTCTAAAGGCATGCTGATGGTAAAAATAGTTTTTTTTTTGTCCCTTTAAGTTTTGGTATCAGGATAGTTGAATTCTTTTTATTTCTTTGGGTAGATTTGATATTTCACATTGATATATGATCACAAATGGCTGAGAAATATTCAACACATGAATATACCAAGGGTGAACTATTATCTGTTTTGTTTGTCCAGTTGTGATCAGATCACCTCAGACCAGATCGGAATACCAAATCTTAAGAGTACCTTAATACAATTGCTACTATAAGAAAACATTCACTTTCATTTTACCATTTTCATTTTTAATTAATTAAAATGTTCTTTGCTGGTCTCAAAAAACAGGTTTTTCTCAAGAAATGTACTAGATCTGAGCTTGCTTTTCATTTAATTCCAACAAATCCTATAGTAAGCCCAGACTCTAATACCATTACAGCCACGGATTCAAGAACATTATAATCAATGTCAGGAGATTCTCCAATAGCCACACAGATGGATATCAAGAACAACAGACTGGAAACAAGCCGTGCTTCCACACTTCACCCATTCCTAATTAGCTCCTAATCTCCTGAGCTCCTCTGATCTCTGGACAGATAGTCAAGCATCTGTTAAGCATGAGGAAAGGTGGAGCCCACCAGAGCCGTTAGGGGCACCGCACGCCACACATTAGACCTTTACGCAAGAGTCTGCAAAGTGTTTCTCTCCTTTCATAATAAGCGATTGAAGACTGTCAGGCAAGTCAGACACCCCTCATACCAGAAACCAACAAGCTTCAAAGAACTCTGCCCTCAAATAAAGCACAGAAAATCATTGCCCTGTAAAAGGCTCCAACCACAGACAGCTTTTTGACCCAGCTAATCTGATTCTTGTGATTTGCCGTAATGAGGTCTGATGTGCATTAAACCAAGAACAGTAGAAATGTTAGCTTTTGAACTGAGCAGGGGTACTCAGGAGTTGTCCTGCTGTCAATTAGCTTAGTGTGTAAATCATGCTGAATTATATAGCACATCATAGAGTCTGCAGCAGATTTGGATAGAGGCCTTGGAAAATCAAGTACATTTTGGAAAGATTTTTAAGCAAATAGGCCATCAAAAAACTGACAGGATGCTGGAATGAAGTTCTGGCTCTGGAAAGGGTTAATCCAGAGCTCGTGTATATAGGGGCAGGGGGAGGGGAGCATTATGATAAAGTGTCTAGTCAAAATTCAGAGGAGGTTGGGCTTTTAAAACAGGGATGAAGCCATGTCAAACAGCCCAGCACCCATTACAATCCATTTCTTAAAACACACAACCTGCTGCTTTTGTGCTCTCTCAAACCTCTTGCTTACCCAGTTCATGTTTTGGCTGTGAATCTCATCTCTCCTGATACTGCTGTGCTCCACAAATCGATCTTTTTTCTCTCTCTCTAGGGGACAGCCCCGTGGCACTACTGCACCCGAGTGGAGCTCTTCAAAGAGAGAGAGCTTTGATCTCAGGAAGATCGTCTCAGCTGAGTTAAGAGACGAGGAGCAGCATGGCCCCCCCCTCAAATCAATGCATTCCACTCTAATGGCCCTAAAATGCTCTCTCCGGTTACCGCCACAGGAAGTTGACCATGAGTCGAACCCCTCCACCTTCTACATCTACGGCTCACTGACTCCCTCACAAGCGGCTTTACTGCAGATCACTGACCTCCGCGCTATCTGTGTTTGTACAAATACTGTGCAAACTTAAACAGCAGTGTTGCAAAACAAGTGTCCTTTTGAAGAGGGAGCATTTCTCAGTCCATATGTGGAAAAGCAAGAGAGTCTTTTTGTGCCATGGAAACAAATGAGATCCTCATGCAAAGAAAGAAGATGCGAGTTGTTTCAAAGTTTCACATAAACTTAAACTTTCTCCAGTTTTCAAACTGCAAGCTTGCCTTTGAATGCCAATAAGAATGAGAAAGTGGCGGGGGTTTGGGGGGGCACATCTCAGCTTCTGACTGGAACAGTCTCTTCGGTTTCTATTAGGTTGACAGATGGAGAGTGGAAAGGAACAACTGCCAATGGAATCTTAGCCAATTCTCCATTCAATACATTTAAAGGATGCCAGGAAGCTGAATTTAAATAAGCTGTGGGCCCAAGGCCCAAGTCTAGCTTTTATATGCAGCCTGCTTCTGGAAATCAATTCCATTGCCATTTTCCGCATTTTGTGGTGGTAAAATATATTCCAATGAAAATGCAATATTAAAGAAAACCCATTTTCTTGGGCATATAATTTAAATATCATGTTATCCCCCTCATTGGGAATGTAAACACGGAGCACATTTAAAGTTATGGAAAGGTATACAAACCGGGTGTAGATGCCATTCTTGCGGCAAAAGGAATTTTTGACAGAGAGGCGTCTGTTATTTAGCTCCATAGATGGGAACCGGCCCTCGTCCATCCTCATCATGTCTCCATGGGAGAGGGGCAGAGATGTGCAGTTTGAGTGGCCACCTGCATGCAGTAAACAGGTATTAAATAGCTGTGGAGTTTATCAAACAGGTATAATGTAAAGGTACTCTGGATTTAACATCCTTGATGACTGTTTACTCTCTGGGCAGTATGCCTGATGCCTTTCAAACCAGCAAAGAAATATTTTCCTCCCTCCCATTTCCTCTCGAATTTTATCATATGCCAGCTCCTGTCTTCCAAGACATGAGAAGTCAGTTGCTGCATCTTTTCTAACTGCTTCTTCTCATGCTCCATTACAGGACAACATAACACTATTCTGCATACATGAGTTCACAGGCACCCATGATTGGCTATGAGACAAGAGTAATGCCATCTCTTCCACCCAAAGAGCATGGCCAATTTTGCTCTCTGGATTGTGAATGAGGGAGAAAAACGGTTTTGAATTGCACAGTTTAGTAAATTTATACACTACTGGCAGAACCAGGCCCATTTTAATTTCCCAGGACATAGCTTCAGGAATCTTTTTAAAGCATAGCTACTTTTCAGACTAAAAATGAGTGAGGAGGTGCTCGCCCTGGAAGACTTGCTGCACGAGCTTCACGAAATAACCAACAGTTCTATGTGTTTATCGACCAATTTCCAAAACTAGTAGCAATTACTAAGGCTTGTTTCACTTAATCATGATGAGAAGATGATCATGTAAAACAAGCTCAGCTACATTTTTCCACTGCCTTATATTTTGCATAAGAAGCAAGTCAGAAAGTGTATTTTGAACAGTATTCTCCTTCAGGATAGTTTCAGAATCTTGCAAAACTCTGGCTTGCCAATATGATGATATTATTATCATGATAAAGAATGCCACAATGCCTCTTTCTTCAAAAATATTGGAAGTATTGCAATATCTTTTTATAATGGTTTTTATTTTGTCAAAAAAAAGCTTTTGTTTTCATTGATAAAATATTCTTTACACAGATACATTAAAAAGCATATATTTGGATTTTATTTTTTTTTTAAGTAACACTGGCACTTTCTTAGGAAGCCCGTATACCATGATGCATATCATGTATTATAGAAATGTCAAATATTTTCGTCATATCACCCATCACTATGTAAAACCTTCCAGAACTTTGATGGAAACGCCTTTACAGAGACCAGACAGCTGACCCTCCGTCTGTCAAACACTGCACTGTGACTCCAGGGAGGTGTGGAGCTGTGGCCAGTGACCTCTCCACCCTGTTCTGCTTGTCCATGTGATCCCACCCTGGGGTTGGCTTGTGGGGCTGACAGGACGGTGCTAAAACAAACAGGCGTCAGAGATAGATGAGCAGCCCACGAACTGAGGGCTAAGGAGGGGTGGAGAGGGGAGGCCCAAACCATGAGAGTGGCCCTTTGTGCCTCACACAAGCACTTCCCTTGTGCTCCTTCATCCAGCCGCAGCTCTGTTTTCCAACCCTGGCACCGCACACTAAAATGCTGACCAGTCTGCCTCTCTCTTTCCCTCTCTCTCTCTCTCTCTCTCTCTCTCTGTATGCTGTTCCCCATGACAAACTCTACATACACACTCTCTTAAAAAAATACTGTACAGATAAGGAATATACAACGTAAAAGATACACAAGACTCACAGAAATCATCCTTAACATCAAATCATGCACAGCAGCTTAAATACGTTTTACAGCTACAATACATTACTCCACTAATTAAAGAAACAAAAGACCTACCCTTGAATGTACCACCCTCGTCACCCTAAAATTACAGTACATTATTTTTTTTTTTGACAGTGCAGAATACAATGAGACGTAAGGTGGGGCTCAGGTGGCCACATGTAGCTATAACCATGAATGATGCTGTACTACAACAGTAGAGACTACAATTATTAAAATGAGTCACATTCTTCTTATTTCGCAGCAGATTTAATTACACAGAATGCAGGCATACCCACGGGTGTGCCACTGCAACCTAATTCTGTAGCTGACACGCCCCAACAAGTGGCACACCAAAATATTTTTCAACCAAAATTACATGTTGGACTCACAAAAAAAACAATAATAGCCTCTGTGAGGGTGACAACTGTTATTCACAACAATCTTAACTGCCTTAACTGTCACTAGATACAAGTATATAGTGAGGAGTTAACACCAAACATGCACACATCAGTTTTCAGACCTGTGTGGGGCAGAGTTTGTCACACACCAAGCTGTGTCTTGGCAATGCAAGAGTCTTACAGTGAACTTGAATGGTTTATTTTTCTTGTGAGATCCTGTCTCAAGCAAGATAACCACAATGTCACTCTGAGGCAGAGGCGATTGCTCTAAGACTGCAAAGGAAGCTCAGCTTCCCCTAAAATGTCAAAAAATAAGTGATCAAATATATA
>JAOVYV010000024.1:18686168-18698593 GCA_025674545.1 Hassar affinis
TAATATAATATAGATAAACCGACACATTTTATGATGTAGGCCAAAATTGAGCTTCCCCTCCTTGAAAGACCAGCATCTGCCACTGCTCTGAGATTTATGCTTTAGGCTGTAAATACACTCAAAGACTATGGAAAACCATTCAAAAGCAATGTTAATTACATCATTATGACAGTATTAACTGATCCAATGTAAAATCCGCAGATTTTTTTTTATGTGGACATTTCAGATTCCGACAGCACCGCAGACCAATTTTTACAATATATGAAAAAATAAGGAACTACGCTTAGGGTGAGCAGATAAGTGCTTGGCCAGCTTAACCTTAACATCATAACAGTATTATTTTATTAATGTCAGTGAATTGAATAAAAGCATGACAAAATAGCCTACATTGCACACACTCGTTATGATTTTATGACCTTGATCTTGGGCTCGTATGAAATTGTGCACACATGCATCTATACTGGCACACATCTATAAAAATTATAGATATATTTGTTGGCTGATAAGGATGGTGAACTTTTAGCCAATTGTATTATAATTAAAACATATTTTGGTAGACTTACTGAAGTTATTGAATAAACTGATTAACATATAGGATTATACTTATTAGCTACACACACTATAAGGCCAAAAGTACGGACGCCTGACCATCACACCCACATGTGCTTCTTCCCCAAACTTTTACCACAAAGTTAGGAGACCCAACTGTATAACTGCCTTTGTACGCTTTAGCATTACAGTTTCCCTTCACTGGAACAAACAGGCTCAAACCTGTTCCAGCATGACAATGCTCCTGTGCACAAAGCAAGCTCCATAAAGACATGGCTTGACAAGGTTGGTATGGAAGAACCTGAGTGACCTGCACAGATCCCTGACCTTAAGCCCACTGAACACCTTTCAGATTTGTAATGCTGACTGCAACCCAGGCCTCCTCAGCTGAAATCAGGGCCTGAATAAGCAGAAATCCCCACAGCCACACCAGATCTAGTGTAAAGCCTTCCCAGAAGAACAGGGTTTATTATACCAGCAAAGAGAGACTAAATCTGGAAAGGGATGTTCAAAAAACACAAGTGGGCCTGAGGGTCAGGTGTCTGCAAATGCTAAGTCACACAGGCATGGCCCCAGAATAAAGAGATTAGCAAAATACTGCACAACAAAACATATTGTAGAAATGCAATTATATCCAAGGGCTTCAGATTTGAGGCTTCATTAAAATTTATCGTGGTTCTTGTATCACACATTATTTCTCTATAAGCATGCCAAAATATCTATTCATGGCTGTACTTTTGACTTTTGATACTGAAAGAACTTTTCCTCCCAAAATTGAAAATTTCACTGCTACTTTCACAGTGTATTCAGTTTCTCTCAGCCTGACACAATTGAAAAATGAACCCAATGAAGTGTATATAAACTCTAATAAAGCTCTACACCACATTAATTAGTTATCCAGGAAGAGATTGTATTATGAGTGATTTTTAATTTATTGCTGAAAAGATACAAAGGTTGCACTATTTTTTTTTTACAAGAGTAAACTTTTTAAAGAGTAAAAACAAGTTAAAATACCAGAGCCAGCTACCTTCTACATTTGGCTGAACCCAATGGCTCATCAATAAAATCAGTCCTGCTGGAATTTGCACTAATAGCCTCGTGCCACTAAAATGCAGTGCAGATTGGAAGAGATTGTATTTTATTTTATCTGGCTAGGGCTAATGCCAGCTATAACAACTCAGGTCAAAGCAAATGCAAAAAAATATCTCTGAAATACCTCTAGTAAAGCTGTCTGACTTGTGTCTTGCAGAGCAGGGGGTAAATTTACTGACATTATTACTAGCCTGTGCTATAGTATGTCATGTTATCCAGAAAAACAACAGTAGATTACTATCTTTTGTGAAATATAAAAATATTTAATAAAGAGGCAAGCATAATAAGCTTAGGAATCTGGTGTGATTAGAAGTCTGGTGGCTTTGACCAGGAATTTTTGCTTTTCCACTGGATGATATTCAGACATCTCCTCTTAATTTTTTAAGTGTGTAGCATGAGGTCTTATTTTGGTAAAGAAAATGAAAGTCATCATATAACTAGAAGCTCATTTAGAAGTCACAAATGGGCAGTTACAGGATTTATAGCTTCAGCTACACACTGGTGAACTGAGAGCTTTTAAAACAATGAAGGTAAGCTGCCTGCATAATATATCTTTGACTGTTACTTTTTCCTCAGGCCTTGAGCAGCAGATCCTTTCCTGTAAGTTGTGAGATGGGGCATCCATGGAATGCATTTGTTTGTAGAAAAACATCCCACATATGCTCAACCGGTTTGAGATCTGGGGAATTTGGAGGCCAAGTTAACACCTTGACCTACTGTCTTGTTCCTCAACTCATTCCTGAACATTTTTGTAGGCAGTATTATCCTGCTGAAAGTGGCCACTGGTGTTAGGGAACACCGTTGTCATGAAGGGGTGCAATTGGTCTGCAACAATGTTTAGGTAAGTGGTACGTGTCAAAGTAGGTGTCAAAGTAACATCTACATGAATGCTAGCACCCAAGGTCCACAAAGTGCCATTGTAATGAGATAACCAATGTTATTCACTTCACCTGTCAGCAGTTTTAATGTTAATGTCTCTGATTGATGTATATACATATAAATAAATGTCTTACTGCCATTTGGTGGCTTCCTTTCACATGAAAGATTTAGTGGCTGCTGGTTTTCATTCTAACCAATCAGGAGCCAGTGGGTGTAGCTCCACCAGACCTTGTCATGTAAGACTGGACACTCATGAACACTCTAGAACATCAGAAGTTTTGTTCTTTCTACACTAGGGTTAGACTGAGACTAGAATTTGCTTCTTGCTGTACCTGAATCAGTCTTCTTGGTGTACTTTTTACTCTGCCCACGGATGATGAGGATGAAGACAAGCAGGAGGATGAAGATCAGTCCTACGAGTGCTATCACTACCAGAAACCACCACTCCTCATAAAAGGGGGAGGCTTTCTGAGCTGGAAATTCAAGAAATAATATGAAATTGACAGACTCAGTGACAAACATAGGGAAACATTATATCATCTGGTGAACAGGTTTAGAACAGTCAAACTTTCCTCACCTGCTATGGAAGGGGAAGGAGCACTAGGAGAGCCATATCCATAGTCATTGACTGCAATGACCCGGAAATCATAGGTGATCCCTTCTCGCAGCATGTCCAGGTTCAGGGTGTATGACGTCACCTCTTTGGGGATGTCTTTGATAAGGATATCCCACAATCCTTCATCTGTAGGTAATTGAAATGTGTAGAGTTATTGACCATCCTCCAAAATAGTACTCAAAAGTAGCACATAACAGGCAATTATATAATAGAACACCAGAGGGCCAATATATGCTGTGTTTGACTAACTCAAAATATCCAACCCCTGACATGGTAAAACTGGGAATTTCTACTTGGAGCATAAAGTTATCATGAAACATCACATCAACATGGCTCTTTTTACTTTTAAATGAGATTCAATGATGAGATCATTCAACAGATTCAATGATGAGATCATTCAACATACACATACATTAGTTAAATCTATAACACTGACTATTCAGTTCATGGCATTGAAAAGGTTAATACTGTAAACATGAACGTTAGAAATTTGCTGGCTAGTTTGTTGTTAGTTCATAAGCTTTATGTGCTCAATGGAGCAAACAAAAGACAAACCTGCTCTGCTTTTCATAGAATGCTTTTTCCAGTTCATAGAATGAATGCAGAAGGTCAAAAAAATAAAATAAATCCAACTTCATACTTGTAAGTTAAGTCAAATGCCACATTACAATGCCCAATCCATCTACTGTGATGTTTTTGGGAGGAAACACACCAGTCTGGTAACTTTTTCACAGAATAGCTTTGAAATGAAAATACTGCTCTAATCAGAGTAAATAAAGGGGCCATAATGTGTTTTGTGTGGCGGTATTAGCAAACAGAAGTACAAAGCCTTCTTAGCTTAAGTATCAGTAATAAAGAGCACAATCAGGTTTCCATGTATTCAAAGCTAAAAGTTACGACTCCTTAGATACGTGAACTGCAACATGATTAAATGCTGCTTTTATGATTTATTCATGTCTACGAATGAATATTTTTTTCTGTATTATTACCGGCTTTAGTAAAGAATTGGAAATCAGTGTTAAGGTTTCAGAAGGTCTGCAATTAATCTCACAGTTTTAAATCTAATATATTTAGCCCTTTGTTGCAGTTTCATTTAATCTTGTGAGTGCATGAAGCTATAGCACTATTCATTCTGCAGAGTAAAAGCTGTTGTTGTTTCTGAATCTTAGCCCCCTTCTTTGTTTATTTTAGGACTTACCAGATGGCCTGGCTTCTATGACGTATCGTGTGATGGGCGCTCTGCCAGGATCGCCGCTTGTCCAGTGGAGTGTAAGTGCCGTGCCATACCGTGAAATAAATGGTTCACCTGGAGGCCCAGGAGCACCTGCACACAACAACAACAACAACAACAATGGTAAGAGAAATACAAGACTGGGAACACTGCTTATTAAATGTGACATGATCTAAAACAGAACAAAAGCTCAGACAACTGGACCTTCTCCTGGCCCTGTGGTGATGTTGGCCTCCACCTCTGGCCCATAGGTCAGGGTTTTGGCACGGATGCGGAAGTTGTAGGTCACTCCATCAGCCAGGTCTTTAATTTTCATCCACAGTGGGGCGCTGCCTTTTACATCCACTGTAACAACTTTACTGACACCTGGAGTGTGAGGAGAGGAATCTGTAAAGGAGACACTACAAATCTAGATACATGCAAATGCGAGAGAGAAAGAGCTCACACACAGCACATGCATGCATGTACTATGGTATAGAATGGAACTGTCTCACTCCAGTTTAGAGAATAACCCAGTGCAAACATTCCTAGACCTAACATGCCATGAAGCCTAATATTCTTATTCTTCCTATAATTACCCAGGTGTCTGCTCCCTAACATGTGTTTAAAACATGGGTTGATTAACATGGTGAAGACAGCAAAAATGAGCTAAGATACTACATGGTTTTCCTTCACAGAAGAGAACACCATTGTTTTAGGGAATAAAACAATGTGTAAACTAATCCTACATTCTCTACATATCAAGTGCAATATATCTCAGTAAACAGGTTCAAGTTTCTCACCATCGATGGGTGTGCAGGGTTCATAGATCAGGCGGTAGCCCTCAATTATGCCATTGGGATGTTTGGGCTCTCCCCAGGACATGTTGACAGAAGAAGTGGTAAGCTCACTGAAGTGGATAAAGCTGGGGGCACTGGGGGCTGCGCACAGTCACAGATAGAGACTTCATTACAGTATTGATTTTTTGCACAAACAGAAGATGACAAGTCTTCATATAAACAA
The DNA here is from genome assembly GCA_025674545.1 of Hassar affinis. NCBI lineage: Eukaryota > Metazoa > Chordata > Actinopteri > Siluriformes > Doradidae > Hassar > Hassar affinis. Next base: position 18,691,538 of record JAOVYV010000024.1, read on the forward strand.
AAGCTAAGTGCACTCAAGATCAAACTCAATAAATAAAATGGAATTAGTGCACCTTCCTTCATGCAGCTTGCTGTGTTTTTGGTTTTTATGCAAGCAGGTGACTTGCGCATTAGCCGACAACTTCAATAAGCAAGGCTTAAAAGCTTAAAACTACTTTCACATTTGTTATAGAAATGTATCATTCGCCTATCTTGGATCTGGCTAATCATCCAGCAATACCAGTTTCTTTTAGAAAAAGAAACAGAGAAGCTTGTATTGGCTGATATCCCAGGATTTCAACTTCAGAATGGCCTAGAATCAGTTCCTGCTGTCACCTTCCTACTACACTGTCAAAGCTTTTGAGGGAGAGGAAATGGCTAGAGGAATTTATTAAAGGAAAAAAAAAAACGCTTTTTCTGTTGAGACCCTAGTGGACAGCATGGGGGAGCAAGAACACAGATACTATTGTATGGTCCTGCCAAGACCCACACCACATGCTACCCAAATGATCATATTCCCACTATCATGCTGTCATATGCTTCCTTCTCTGTAGCCTTCATATCAAAATATGCCAAAAAGTCCCAATGAAACTGTCAAATCCCATTAATACAATCAAAAAGAACATAAAGATGACATTTCCTTCATGCCCTTGAATATCGTAACCATCATGCATTCAGTGAAATGTGACCTCTTGTACTGAAAACCAACAATGTAAACAGCAGGCAACTCTGGGAAGAGTGTGGGCACAAAAGGCACAAAATTTACATTTTCCCAGTCTCAAAGTGTGTTATTTCAGAGTCATACTGGTGGTCAGAGGGGCAGTTGATAGCAAAGTTTTACGCTATCACGGTGTACCTCCTTGTTGAGTGCGCCCTCTAGTGGGCAGAGAGCGTGGGCCGTCCCCGGCTGCATTGAAGGCGGCCACGCTAATCATGTAAGTGGTATAGCCTGTCAGGTTCTTCAGCTTCACCCCCAGCTCTGGCAGGAAGAGGGTACGCAGTCTCTCCGTCTCGTTCTGTAGCTGGAACTCCCAGTAATAGATCTGTACAAGGAAAGAGGATATATAGGACCGTTAGGATTCAAGGTTCAGATAAAAGCAGATGAAAGAATCATAATCTGACCTTCTACAGTAAGCCGTAGAACAAGCCCAATTACCAATTTGAATTCATTTTCATGATTAGTAACAAACAAGAGCAAAAACGTTTCATTATTCATTCCTCAAAAAAACAATGCCATCAACAGTCTCAGTAGAATGAACATGTATAATTATACAGATCTAGCTTATTATGGTTTAATCAAACATGCCTAAGGCCCAAACAAATGTTAAATGGACAGAAGCTCTGATTTATTATATATAACTATTTATTACTGCTAATGCTCACTGACTCCAGGGTGGCTGATATAAACAGGCTAGGAGGCTATAAGCACTCCTGTCCTTCTGACAGATAAAAAGACATCAATACACTGTTGATTTTTTTGGGGGGATCCACACTGGATTACTTTTAACTGATGTTTTAAGGTGGACTATTTTGATCTAGGGCTGCAGTCAAGACTGCCATTATCAAGTCCAAGTGAAGTCTAAGACCAGGACTAGCTGAGGTCGAGTCAAGAGCAAGTAAAAATGAGTCAAGGATCCAATCCTTTTCAAGGCCAAGCTTTTATTTCAAATACTTGGCTTCGTGTATACATTGCAACAGTGATTAGACTGAAGAAATGACTTCTTGTCAAATGCATCTGAAAAGAAATGACAAGATAAAAAAAGACTCTCTGGAGCCAACAAGACCATTTTAGCAAGACAAGTCCAATTAAAGAAAGCCAATTTAGTCCAAGTCAATAGAATAAATGGTAGAAGAAGTAAGGCAGGGATTCGTACACTGACAGTCATGTTCAGGTGATTATACAGAGTGAAATGCCCTTATATTTTGTGTATATTTTTCAGGTTGTTAGCATGGCATCAGCAGTGATGGAAAGGAGCATGTGAAATATAGTCATGGTGGTAATAAACATGAATCTAGGGGATTATTTACTCTATCATTCTTTTTTTCTAGAAACTAAAAGTAGATGGACTAAGCACACCCTGTCCAATCAAAGTACTAATCATAATTTAATGTTTTTTTTGTGGTTTGAACAATCAAGGTACAGCTTTCAGTTTGCAGCTTTCAGTGTTTAGTATTCGGAAGAATCATAGCATGAAACTTCATGAAACTGGAAATCACGACTCTGCCTTTAAATGTGTGTGTAATAGCTTGCCTCATGTCATTCTAATTATGCAGTCAGTGAGACCTCATGATTTAATGCATCTCTCAAATCTAATCTTTTCAATAGTGAACTACTGATAGATACTCGCTTTTAGCCTCTCATCTAATATCCAAATCAAACATCTGCGTGACTTCTTTTGTAATTTGATCAGGCACGCAAAAAGAAAAAAAGGGAAAAATAATGTGGATGAACATATTAAAAAAACATCCACAAAGAACGGAACAGATTTAACTTTCAAAACTGCTATAAAAGTCTATTACATTCTATTACAATGTGCCATTTGTAAAGCAGTAGAGACATCAAATTTTTAAACCAGCTCTTGTGAAGCACTGCTTTTAAGACAAATCTGATAAAAGTGCTGCTGAGGAAAAGATGTTAAATGACCGGGATGCAAGGTCATACTTTTCCCTTAAGAGAGTTCTTAAGGGAAATAAAATGATTAAGTGAAGTACTTGCAAGGTCATGCAATTTTGTGGCTGGTGTAAAAGCTGCAGCCACCTTATAGCCTTGAATGTCTCCATTCTGAGCTTCCAGAGGTGGAGGATCCCAAGTGACGTCCAGCTGAGTTGCAGTGGAAGATTGAACAGCGATGTTCTGAGGTGGAGCAGTGGGCACTAGTGAAAAGAAATGGGTATCAAACTTAGCACTTGCATTTTGAACAAAAATTGGATATTCATTCCTGTAGTGCGGATAAGATTGAAGTTCTGGTCTGGAGTGAGAGATGCTCACCTGCCTCTCCGACAAACACTTCCTGTGGTGTGCTGATGGGCCCTTCCCCAACGGCATTGTACGCACTGAGTCTGATCTCATAACGCTTGTGTTTACTCAGATCTGCAACAGACAAAACAAACATGTAAAAACACACCTTTAGTTTTGCAGAAGAAACCGTTTAGTGTTAACACTGTAAGTATTACAAGCTTCCATCTGGGTGAAGAACCATTTTTAAATATAATGCATCAAAATTTTTATATTCTATGGAGTCGGTAAGCTGACAAATTAACTGAATATACACATTATATTAAATAAAAGTATTTCTTCTGAGGCATATTTAATGAATGAACTGTTTTTATAAGACGCTTTCTTTTTTTTTTAACTTGCTGACAGTAAGATTCGTCTTTAAAATTTAAAACGTGAAATTAAAGGTTAAGGTTTTTTAAGGTTAAGACATTTTAAAACAAATTTAAGATGAATTTTAAGTTAAAAGTTAAAATCTCATTTTTTAAAAATAATTTGTAAACCGTATGTTCAAATGAAAAAATCGTACCTATGGAAAGGTCAAAAGTAATAAACACATCATCAAAAATGTCTTCATTTCTACACAGAAAACATTAACATGACACTTTATATACAGTATACGCCTAGTATACAAAAACAAATGGAAAAAAAATTCAGCTTTCAAGCTCCATGACAGTCGGTCTAGCAAAATACTAAAATACTGACATTTATGTTTACAGCTCAAACCCACACTTTCATTCATTCATTCATTTTCTTGACCGCTTATTCCTTTTCAGGGTCACGGGAGAGCCGGTGCCTAGCCGGCAGCTTAGGGCGCAAGGCAGGAACAACCCTAGACAGGGCACCAATCCATCGTAGGGCACACACACTCGCACACTCACTCACACACTCACACACTAGCACCACTTTAGAGACACCAATCAACCGAACGTGCATGTCTTTGGACTGTGAGAGGAAAACGGAGTACCCGGAGTAAACCCACGCGGATACAGGGAGGACATGCTGACTCCACACAGAGAGGACCCAGACCGCCCCACCCAGGGATTGAACCCAGGACCTTTTTGCTGTGAGTCGACAGTGCTACCCACCGAGCCACCGTGCCGCCCCCCACATTTTCAGCTTACTTCAAATATATAAGCTCAAAATTATGACGGTTAAAAAGTAGATTTTTTTAACACTAGCCAAACATAGACAGGAAATTACTATTCTGTAAAATCTAATATTGTTGGATCTGGTAAGGGTTCTTATTCAGCAATCTCATGATATAGCTAATAAATGGTTATAAACCCAGTGGAGAAAGACTCTTTCAGCTGATTAAAACCACATTATCATCATCCATGCTTTTCAATGTGTAATTTGTCTCAATGTATAAGACCAAAAATTCAAAATATTTCACTGCACTTGTTCCTACACTTTCTCTGCCTTCCATTTAAATGGAAAGCATTTGTGCATAAAACCAAGTAACTTTAGAATATACAACATTCAGCACTATATTAAGCACACTGCATGTATCGGACGTAGCTTCAGTAATATTTTATGCGGATATTAAGGGATGTTAGCCACAGTATTAACTTTCTGCTGTGCTCAAGACTTTTTAATGTGCTATAATACAGTATTTATATACGGTAAACCCAGCGAATATAGTAGACCTGTAATAATCACTTGCAGTTTATTACTCACTGAACACATGCTGAAGATTTACAGCTAGAAGTTATTTTCTCCTGCAGCTTGCTAAAGGCTTTCAGCCTTTTTTTCTGTCAGCGTATTAATAAAACATGGATATCGACAGGTCTAGGCTGGCTATTTTGACTTCATCCTATTTCCATCCTGGATGACTGTCTAGCAGATTGAATCATATAAACCCACACATATCTGCAGATTTAGAGATAGAAGTTCTTTTTAGTGTCCAGAACAATTAAGCCCACAGTGATGAATTTCTTTTCTAACTACATATCAGAAAGATCCTTAAAATACTGAGGTCAGGGCATAACAATGAAGTGTGAAAGCACAAAGTAGAAACTGTAATGAGGGAGGAAAAATTGTAATAGTATTTAGGATTCTGCCAGAGACGAAGGATGAATCAGTTGTGTGGAAATGCTGATGAAAGTGCAGAGAGACAGATGGACAGTCTTGAGACTTACTGTCAAGTTCATATTGGGTGAGTGACGATTCACTCAGGTTCCTGATACTGTAGGGAGCTGAGAATGGCAAGAGCAGAGTAGGTCATACCAGGAAAAGCAGGCCAAGTAGAGAGAAGGTGAAAGACAGAGAAGAGAAATGTTAAGAATTTGGATTAGAGCATTAGTAAAAAGCTGTGAGCCATAAGAGCAGCTTATTGGCACAAGCTTGTGCAGTGGCTGCAGTCCAACTCCAGAAACAAACACAAAGCCTTGAGCCATGGAACAGCTTTGATTACTTGCCTGTTAATGAGACAAAGCAGTGCCAAGCTCAGGACTGCACACAAAACCAGCAAAGACGTTTGTGAATATGAGACTATTTTTTTATTTATAAAACTCTATGGTACATGTTTTTATGTATTTGTATCACTGATTCAGACATGCACTTAAATATTAAACAGTCCAGCATTTCCTGGGCCTCAGGTGCAGCATGTAGGTTATATGTCAGCCCTACTTTAAGGCCATGTAATTTTGAAACTGATTAGGAGACAGTAAATAAGGCACTTTTATTCTCTGTGTTGATATAGGTTTAAACAAAATGTCAGAAGTGTCACTCTGTACATCACTCCCACAGACAGTAATGAAAACTGAACTAGCCTATACCGTATGTGTGGTGGTCTGGGAAACCTGTCGGATGTCGCAGCATTAAGTTCTGGAAAATCGATAACGAATTAATTTGTTCGGAACAGTTTCTGCCAGTAATATACACTGACATCTCTATTTTAAGGACATCTGAATATATTTCACCAAAATGACATGAAATTGTTTCTATTTGGGCTCATTTAAGACCTTGCCTTGGCTGTCTGTTGGCAAAGATCAAGTTGGGGAAGGGGCCAGTTTAACAAACACAGAAGTGAAACAATCAGTCTGCCTAATCATAGTAAAATCCTTGCTAGCTAATTGTGCTTTTCTCATGCAATGATTATCAGGATTTTTTTTATGGCATACACCGTCTTAAAATGCAATAAAAACTGAAACATGTAATTGACAGACAAAGAGACAAGCCACACCGTTGTAACTCGTGCAGCATGTGGCCTGGCATTGTCCTGCTGAAATAGACATGGAGTTCCTGGGAAAAGATGTTGTCTTGACAGCAGTGTATGTTTCTCCAAAATACCAATATAAGCCTCTGCATCAATGGTACCTTCACATATATGCAGATCACCCATGCCATGGGGACTGATGCACCCTCATGCCATTTTTGCACTTTTTTCATTGGTAACTGTCTGGATAGTCTTTTTCATTTTTGACACTAAAAAAATCCAATGTCCATTTTTTCCCAAAAACAAGCTGAAATGTGGACTTGTCTGACCACAGAACATGTTTCCACTGTCTTTTGGTCCACTGTCTTTGGGCCCAGAGAGCTTGCTTGTGTTTCTGTGCAAAATTAATATATGGATTCCTCTTTGCATAATGCAGTTTCAGGTTGCATTGCTTGATGCAGTGGTGGACTTGCCTGAGGGCACAATAATCACTCCTTTTATGCTCACGCTTGATGACCTCACCTGTTACCAGTTAAACTGCTAATTCTGGAACCATCCAGTGTTGCTTGTATAACAATTTCCTGCTTATTTTAAATCTCTCCCAACTTTAGGTTTTTGAGTGAGTTGCAGTCATCACTTTCTACATTTGTTCATATTTAACAAATAGCATTCAATCTGTCATTGAAAACACTGAAAATCTTTTCTTTGTCTGTTAAATCAAGTTTGTTCAGTTCAGAACAGAATTTCAGTGTCCCAATTCTTCTGGAAATGGGGTTTGTAGTTACATATCAAAGTGAAATAGACATGAGCCTAAGCAATTCAGTTTTTATCCAAATGCCTGTGATGTACAGGGGTTAGACAATGAAACTGAAACACCTGTCATTTTAGACCACAATAATTTATTAGTATGGTGCAGGGCCTCC
>JAOVYV010000024.1:18731204-18743015 GCA_025674545.1 Hassar affinis
CCCTGCACCATACTAATAAATTATTGTGGTCTAAAATGACAGGTGTTTCAGTTTCATTGTCTAACCCCTGTATTTCTAAAATAAAATCTCAATTTCATCTTCAATTTCTTTATCAGCAGCATAATATCAGGTTTAAATGTCAAAGAGCTGTCTAATACTAAACCAAGATATTTGTATGTAGATACAACCACATTTCCATTTTACTCTTGTCAACATTTAGAACAAGTCTAAGACTAAGAAGCCTGTGCTGTATTTGATTAAAAACATCTTGTAAGTTACATAAAGCTTGATTCTGGTTTGGTGCTGAACAACAGATGACATTATCATCAGCATAATAATAAAGATTTGCATTTGGGATCTCATAACAAAGATTTTTATTATGAACAGTAAAAAGCAAAGGCCCTAAAATTGATCCTTGGGGTACACCCTTAGCTATCATCAAAGGGGAAGACCTAAAACCTTCAAGCACCACACACTGCCTTCTTTCTGCCTTCTAGAAGTAATTCTCAAACCACAGAATATCTGTGTATCTTCAGATAATCCAATATTCAGGAATCTAAATTTCATTACTGAATGATCCACTGTATCACAAGCCTTTGATAAATCAATAAAAATAACTTTATTTATGAATAAATTATATCATTTATGACTTTCAAGGCTGCTGTGATTGTAATGTTTTTTCCTAAAACCAGATTGATTATCAGATAAAATTCAGATAATTTTAATGATTATCAGATAAAAATACAAGATAAAATTATTCACTGTAAAGAACTCCTTGTTAAGAAATTCTTGCATTCCTGTAGCAGACCATGGTACAGAATTGTCTATGTGGATCTTCATTTTGAAGTACTTGAATTACTTTTTCTTGGCACATTACAATAGGCTAGGTCCTTTAAAAAAAATAACTGCTATTTATTATAAACAAATGAACCATACTAAGATGCCAGAAGTGTAGCAGGTTCGCCCAAACAAAACCAGCAAACAGATGGTTAAATAATTAGTCATGGAAATACTTCTGTTCTCCTACACACACACTAACTCATAAGCCACTCGTGGGTGAAAATTGGTGTTGATAAATGCGCTCTAAGTGTAATGCATCACTGGTGTGTTTTAAGCAGGGTGCATGCAGCCATTTCAGACTTTTAGTCAGCTGTTTAGTAAGTGAGAATTTAATAGTCAATATGTAATATTCAGCATTTGTTTAGGACGATTTGGGTCCTTCTCACTACACGTGGGCATTTGGTTCATTTTAAAATCCGCACAATAACAATTTTCAGACCTCGTTTCTCCCCCTTTTCCTTTGTAAGCCTGCATACTTCTGGTGTGTAGAAAAAAAAAAAATGAAAAAAAAAGTGGGGCTCTGTTTTATATAATGGTTGCCTGAGTACAAATGCAAAATCCTATTTGAAAGGTATTGCACTGGGAAACAAATCAAGGTTGTGATTTTAATGATTCTCTGAGCAGATATATTGTGATCTGAAAGAACTGATCTTAATGTCCACCACAGCAGAGAGCTGTATGGTATCTGGGGTCCAGCAGTGTACCATTGATTCCTTCTCCTTCCTGTAATTTCACTCACCCCACACCAGCAGGTTGGCAGAGGCCTCATCAATGCCACGAGAGTTGCTCGCCAAGCAGGTGTACGTGCCAGCATCTGACAGGTGAGCAGGACTGACCAACAGACTGCCTGACTCCAGCAGGGTAAAGCGGGGCAGCTGTACTGAACCACTTGCTAGCACACGCTCACCTGTGCAGGAAGAAGGAAGGTGAGGTAAGACAGAGTGAGACACAACTACAGATGCCTCCTTGTCTTGACTGATTGGAGCTATTCCGCCGATATTTTATTGACAGCTGTCAGAATGTCAGGAGATCTTTTTATACTACAAAAGGTGTAATATAAAATATTACATTTTACCTCTCCAATTCCTTTAGTTTGTGTTAGTTCGTGTAGTTCTGAAATATAAAAGCATTCAATAGAGATAGAAAGAGACTAAGCCAGAGTAGAGGAGAGGGTTGGGCATTTTAATGCAAGAGATTTGAGAACAGATGTCTCCTCTGTTTATCAAAAGGCCACTGCCATCTACAATCAATCCCACAGTCACACAGGTTCTGGTGTGACTCTGATGGATCTGGGTCCAGAAGGCATCCTGATAAAGCTCCTTTTGTCAGAAGTGTGCTCAGGCAGGTGTGTGAGTGCACAGGAGATGACTGATTAGTGTCTGACCTTTCTGCCATGTGATGGCGGGCCGCGGAGCTCCTGACGTCTCACAGTGCAGGATGACAGATGTGCCGTCGATCACCGAGCTGTCTGTAGGCCCTGCCGTGATGTTGGGAGCGATGCCTGAAATGGCCAGAGAAGATAAAGACAGATAACTCATACACACACCTCTAACACAATACAAAGGGGAATATGTGACCCAGGGGTTGTGATGTCTGTATGAGACGCAGAAACGCTACGACAATATGTCTTATCAAAACTGTGATCACAAGGCAAGATAAATGCTTTGAGAAAAGCCCTCTAACAAGGCCCCCTCTCTCTCTCCTTCTCTCTCACTTTACACACACACATATGTATCTCATTCTCTCTTTCTCTTTCTCTCTCTCTGTCTTGATGTAAGACTTGAAAAGGTAACAAATGTCATGGGAAAGGTAAGGCCTGAACAAGCGGAGAATTGTGGAAAAAGCATGCTATGGTATGAGTAAATGTGACAAGGACACGGGGTGCCAAACGCACTGGTGACAGCGAGGTACGTGTTGGTCTGGATTTCTCCAGCCAGGTTGCGGGCGAAGCACTGAAACATTCCGGTGTCATCAGGAAGGAGGCCGTTAATTTGCAGACTGCCTCCCACCAAGACCTTGTAGCGTGGGGTCTTCACAGTGCTGATGGGCACAGCGTCCTTATACCAAACAATGTCTGGCGGCGGAACACCTACGACGAGAGAAATGGTTAAACTGAGCTATTATTCATATACACAAAAGAAGTTGCATAGACTGGAAAAACCAGCAAGACGGATGATAAGAATATATTATAGAATGCTGGCTAAAATGTTTTAGACTACATAAAGCCCCTCGCTCCCTGACTGCCTCCCACACTTATTTCGGTTAACCACTGAAGCTAAACAAATGTAAAATAAAATCCTTGCATCGTGAATTCCATCATCAGCAGTGCTGTGTGAAAGAGCGCTTTCAGAGCCACGGGTTGCATGTCACTATTCAATCCCTGTCAGCTCGTTTAGAGTCAAATCAGCACCGCATGCAAGCTCAAAGGGGCTATTCCAAACTTGTTTTTAACACTGGGGCTGGAGTTGAACATGGAGAAAAGAGAAACCTCTCAGCTGTTGTGAACATGGCATCCTTCATTCCTAAATGAGCAGTGAGGAGCTTCTGCACTGTGCTGCATGCTCTCTGTTTCAGAATGAACTATTTCAGCTGAGCTGCCAGGTCATCCATGTTTTTCAACAGTGTAATTGAAGAAACACAGAAGCTGGACATTTTGTTTCTGTGCAGCCACAAATGGGTGGCTTGACTGAATCTTGCCTGCTCAAATAAAAAAGCACAAAAAACCGATGCCCTGGAACAATTTTTGCTTTAAGGATAGAAACGATGACTGGCTGACCAGTCAACTACTTTTTTGAACTAGAAGTGCAGTCAGACAGCACAGCCAACATGTTAGTCTTTTTATCATGGGTTCACAGGTGTGCAGCAAACCCTGTATATTTTGGTCCGATCTTGCAAAAATAATAAGTCCATCCATGGCAAAATTTAACGGGCTCTTCCTTGGCCCACATGCTACCCTTCCACCATGGTTCAAGACAATCCACCCTGAGTTTTCATAATCCTCCTGCAAGTCAAACCAACAAACTAACCAAACCAACCAACCAAACAGCACAGAAAACATAAACTCCTTGATCATTACTGGTCACTTAGTAAAAGACACACACTCACCACGAGCCTGGCATGGGATGTCCACCACCTTCTCCATCTCAGCAGTTATGTGTCTCTCTGGTTCCTTCACAAACTGTGGATGTTCTATGCAAAGCAGCCAGATCAGTCCCAGTTATTACAGGCAAGCACCAAGAATGGCAAGCAGTAACAACAAAATATATCAGAAACTATTTTAAAAGTGATCACAGATCACGTGATGCCATAATTGCCACGATTATGCTCCATAAGCCAAATGAATAGCTCATAAATGTGACAGTCATAGCTCAGCAACCTCCCCAATCTCTCACAAGCCTCTGCTAGGCTACTGGCCAATTCTGATGAATGAAACTGCAGCAGCATTATACTCTGTAGTAGTTGTTTATGTTTAAGTGCTGATCACGTCTTTGTTAGTGTATGCAAGTCAGCAATCCCAAACATGAAGCAGTGAAAACTGAGAGATTTGTGACTGTATATCTGAGATGGAATGCGATTTATTCTGACTAACAGCTACATTTAAGTGTGGAATTTATCTGTAGTGGGTGACTAGCTAGCTTTGCTGGCTCACAGAGTCCCCAGTTTGATGCTGAGCTCAGTTTCTGTCTATACAGAGTTTCACATGTTCTCCCCATATCTTTTCTCTGGGTTCTCTGGTTTCCTCCCACCTGCAAAAATGCCAAATTGTCCCTAGGTGTTAGAATGTGCAAAGTGGCCTGAGAGCCTGCCTTATTCCTGCCTTTCAGGTAGTGTATCTGGAATAGGCTCCAGAACCATTGCCACTCTGACCAGTATAAAGAGGTTACTGAAGATAAATTAATGTATGACTTTATCTCTGTTATAAAAAATTTGATATAGCTTATAAGAAGTTTGTGGTATTATTTACGTAAGAAATCTTCTAAGGTCTACTGAAAGAATATTGACGGCATAAGGACATAAGCTTTGTGTTTATGGAGGAAATATGTAACTGTGAAGACAGTATGTGAGGGATCTACCAATCACATGTAGATAAGCTCCAGCAGTGACGGCTGGGACGCTGCTGCTGCGCAGAGATGCCTCACATTCATAATAGCCGCTGTCACTGACCAGAGGCCCACTGATGGTCAGTCGTCGACCGAAGTCCCTCAGTCCTCGATTGACCACCACCCCATTCTTACGCCATGCAATACTGAGCTTAATGAGGGGTCTGGAGAATGAGAGTGAAAGAAAGAGACAGGTTTGACAAACAGGACTTGCCAGAAAGGTGTCAGCAAACTGTATTATTAGGTGCAGAGCTGTTTTCACAAATGCAAAACAATCACCTGGCATTGGCCACACACTCCAGTGTGACCTCAAACGTGCCAACCATCACGCTGGTGTTCTTGGGTGGGATGATGATGGTGGGAGCAATTGGATCTGCAGGCCCGCCCACATCTTATAAAGTAAACAGAAAAAGAGAAAGAAAAAATATGAGCTTTACAGAAGGCATTGTTTAACTTTTCACTAATCGCTATTAATCTCCACACCATCATTTCTGCCAATAGTCTGGCAAACTCCCAGTCCCTTAGCCAATATGTATTTTGCCTTCATGCACAACAATTGCCATTACACTACTGTGCACGAATCTAGCATCAGGCTCGATCCCTCTTTGTGCTCCACAGAGAAAGCAAACACTTAGCATCCACAATGCACAATAATACCATCATTACAGTACGGTGCCTTTGAATTCAGTCTGATTGAGAGGTGCAGACATACTGATTAAATGCACCACAGTCACTCAGTGGCTATAGCAAAGGCACCAGCCCAGGTATCGATTCCTTGACCTCAATGACCAATTTCTCTCCCTCGCTCTCAATCTCTCTCTGTCTGTTCCTCTCACACACATCCTAAGCCCTTCTTTTGTAAGTAGCTGTGGATCAGGTGGGTCTCATTCTTCCCTTTTTCTCTGCATCATGTCTTTCATAAATTTGCCATTGTTTGCTGGGGGGGGTAGTAAATAAAGGGGCTGATTTTACAAGGTTGCTTAATCACTTTGTCAGACAGGCAGGGTGAGAGTGAACAGATCACTCATAGCCACACATAGCCACACCACATGTCACTGGACTGGCCAACGAATCAAGTATTTAGCTGGAGTAAAACTCAGTCTCTCTAAGCCCTTGAGAATCACTGGACATCCACTAGGGGGCACAAGAGCTGCATGTCTTATTTGGGTTCAAATCACCTGTTGGAAACCCAGGCACAATCCCTAGAAAATCACCCCCCCACACACTCCCCCAAGTCAAATTCTGTATTCTTTATGCCAATGTAATGTGACATGTGAATAAATATGTAACTGAATATAGAAGCAGGGTTATATTTACATTACTTTGGTTCCTTCGGCATACTCACTCTCTACATTGAGAATAATCGGCTGACTGGTCTTGTTCTCGCCATTCTTGTCATTGACAGCTTGCGCGTAGTAGCGACCAGCATCTGGTGCCACTGTGGACAGGATGACTAGGGTGTTGTCCAAAGTGAGAGCTCTGGAAGGAGAAATGACACTGAAAATAGATTCAGGCACTCGGGCCAGATATAGTCTCTCTCTGGAAGTATTGGAACGGCAAAGCCAATACTATGGTTTTTGCTATATACTGAAAGCATTTGGGTTTGAGATTACAAGATGAATGAGATAACAGATCCGATTTTCAGCTTTCCTTTCTTTATGTTACATCTAGAGGAGTTAATCAACAGGGAACACGGCACCTTCGATTTGGCTCACCAATTATTAGTATTAGAACAGATAGTCTTTTATAGGAAATTAAAGTAAATAATGTAATGTTTAGTCGCATATCTTGTGTTGAGATCACCAAACTGCTGCATCGGCCGACTAACCTCACCCAACTGTTTGCACGCTTGTACTGCAGCCTCTTTTATTTGTTGCTTGTTTGTGCTGGTGTTACTCCCTAGATTGGATGCATTTCTCTGTATGCTGGCAGACCGAATGTTTCTGTAGACTTCTGAATTCATTCTTCTGCTACCATCATGAGTTTACATCATCAATAAAGATTAGCCAGCTTGTTCCAGGAGCAGCCATGCAAGCCCAAGCCATGACACTACCTGCACTGTGTGTGACGGATGAGCTCGTATGTTTCGGATCACGAGCAGATCCTTTCTTTCTCCACACCGTGGTCTTTCCATCACTTCGGTAGTGGTTAGTCTTGGTTCCTGAGATGGCCGATCTCTGTATTTCTTTGCAAAAACAATAATCTGGCCTTCTAATACTTGATGAGTGGTTTCTATCATGTGGTATTTCGCACCAATCAGTTCTAAGGACTAATCTGGGTGGAACTGTTTAAAGCCTGCATTGGAGAAGATGATATGGAGAAGATGGAGAAGATTGATATAAATTCTCATCTCTCCGTGCCACTCCCAAAAAGAGCTGCTGAATTTGGAGTGTGTGCTGACTGATGCATCATCTCATCATGTGGCTGAGAACTAATTGACTGTAACGCAGACATGAGATGATTCACATTGTTGATTCACATTGTGTCCCTTAAGGGAAAAACCTTACGAATTTTAAACCATAGTTATTTGTTATGTTTCATTGGGTGTAAAATCAGCAGTGAAAACTAAATCGGTAGATTCATAGGGAGCATTATTTTAAATACTGTAAACCCTGCAAAGCCCAAACAAAAAAAAAACAAACATTGATAATCATTGATAATTCCTAATGTAGTACATTGAGATGAAATGCTAGTGAAAATTTTAAAATTTCACCCAGACGACTCAAAATCTCTGTGTTCCTCCTCCGTCACGTACAGACTCAGTAAAGCCTAGACTTCACTGTCGGTCCATTTGTCTGTTGTGTTTTTGTTCCATATTTTAGCGAGATCTTCTGTTTACACACCTACCGGTGTGCACAAGTATATTTCAAAATGGTGCTTGCTGTCAACAGGTACGTGCTTCTGGACCAATCACGGTATAATTATGTCAGTCAGGGTCCCTAGGCACAGAGAAAAGTATCTACCCTGAAGAAGGACCTAGAAAACTCCCTATACATGACATTCTAAGAACTACTATCATCCTGTGGCGCGAACACACGAGAATGGGAGCACAGTTCTAAGAACTATGAAAAAGTTCCTCTGCTGCAATAGCACCTTATATTTCTGCTCAAAATCTTCTTTAAACGGTGGACTGTGATACCATTGTGATACCTTTACCCCTGCCCTGTGGATGTTTTTGGTGGTCACTGACTGCTGATTTTTTTTGTACAACTCTCACAAAGTTCCTGTCATCATTTGCTATTGTTGTCCTTAGCCAACCAGTGGTGTCTTTCTTTTTCTCCACAGGTGAAACCCAGGGCTCAGAAAATATTAGAAATTCCGAGCTATTAATTGCTTAAACAATCTAACAGTACACACCGGGGCAACAAGAATCACCCGTCTGTCACATCATCCAGTATTTTTGATGGCTTGAAAAATGGATGAGCTTGAAAGAAAGGTGCCATGTTCTAAGTAGTTCTTACACCTAGGTATAAATATTAGAAAACAAAGTTGACATTTTGATCTATTGCCTCATGTTCTCAAACCCAAATGTCTTATAGCAAAACAAAAGAACTGACTTCGCCATTCCACTACTTTCAGAAGGGACTATAAATACACACAGACTTACAAACAAGTAAGCCTAACAGGCTGTATCAACAGTGATGCTAGCATGGGGCACTTGAGGTAGGAAACTGCTTTCAGAGTACACACACTCAAATGAGAGGCGACACACTGTGTGGGGTGAGATTAGATGCCACCTAGCTGTCAGTGGCAACCCAATCAAGCCATACTAAGTCCAACTCATGCACAATTAGACTGAGGGTTCATGTAGAGCATGACAGTGGAATATCAACTCTGAGGGCTATGACCAATGAGCAGTAAACAAACTCCACTGTTGGAGCCTCTCAGGATCAAAGACTGGTGACAGCAACACGCTGACATGCTTATAGAAGGTGAGACATCTTCTACCCTGGAATTGGCACTTGGCAGTGTGGGAGGCCTATGCATTTTATGTAGTGACAGCTTCTGGACACAGGAACTCAACTGAGGTTTCCAAGTCCCTCTCTGCAGAACCAAAAATCCAGGACCTGATCCAGCTCCTCAGAATTGAGTGGAGTCAAACCAAAACTCGCTACATTCTACATTTTTGGCATTTGGCAGACAGAGTGACTTACATTTATCTTATTTATACAGCTGAGCAATTGAGGTTTAGGGTCCTTGCGCAAGGGCCGAACAGTGGCAGCTTGGTGCTGAGATTTGAACTTTGGACCTTCTGTAGTAAAATGGTTTAGCTACCACTGAGCTACCAATGTCCCAGTGGAGACATCGCAGTATGTTTGAGGTTGGATGAGTCATTTTTGTTTCAAGTTTTAGAGATTTAGGGTTTAGGAGTTAGATTTATAGGAGTAGTTGGTTCAGATCCAGCTTCAGACCATACTTTTGCTTTGCAGAGAGGAATATTTTGAGATTCGTGAGAGAAAAAGCCCTGCCCTGCCACAGCCAATGCTCTTCACACATGTTGGAAAGCTAAGCATGTATGAGCTGAACATTTCATAGTGCTGTTCTCATCCCTCCACCTGCTGGAAGCTCAGGTAAATTAATCTCAGCTGATTGTGAAGACATGCTGAAAACTCACTACATATGTGGTTAGCCATGGACCCCCCCCACACACATGGTGCGTGCAAGTGGGAGAAAGCTCTGTCAATCAGCCAAGGTTGTCAATAAAGGCCTTTTGTCCACTTTGTCTAATTGGCTCCCCTGCTGCCTGCTCTCTCCAGCCTCCAATCTCACCTGCTCCATAGTCGACAGGGGTTCTTATTATAGCTGACTTTATCAATACTGCAATGAGGGGCTGTGATATCAGCTCACCACAGCCTGCCACAGGAGCACCAGCATGCAACAGGAAGTTAAACAATAATAGGACAGGCTCTCATGACATAAGGTAATAATGTGTAGCATATTACAACTGATCGACAATGACATGTCTTGAGACTTAAGCATGCTTACATGCGACTGCTGGGGGGAATTTTGCGCCCATCTCGGAACCATGTGATCTGAGGCCGGGGAAAGCTGGGAATTCGTGGGGGAAAGACAAGTGCAGCTTCACCCTCTGACACCACCTGAGATCGCTCTCTCTCCACGAAGTCTTCCATATCTGAGAGGGTGGAAAAATAAATAGTGACTGATGGGGCGAGATACAGTAAAATGAAGGAAAATATGAAAAGAGGCAGACAAATCTCACTACCTAAGCAATAGGTTTGCACAGTTAGATTAAAAATCTAGTAAAATCTATGCACTAAAACATTAATAACCTACAGTATGTTCCCTTTCCTCAATAGTCAACACCCTTGTCTTGAAACTTAACTGACTGCTATTTTATAAATACAAACAATCAGTGGTGCAATTGAGGATGCATTCATTGTGAGTTACTTGCACATAACCTGAGGAGTTAATGAGTAAGTCAGTACTCAAAACTCAGGCATAACTTAACTTAAACCTTAGACTTAAGCACTAAACATAAACAGTAAACATAATCTATCTATCTATCTATCTATCTATCTATCTATCTATCTGTCTGTCTGTCTGTCTGTCTGTCTGTGTGTCTGTCTTTCTGTGTGTCTGTCTGTCTGTTACTGTGTTGTTCTTTAGTAGTTAATGATTTGGAACAATATTACAGATAAAAAACATAGTAATTTACAGACATTGAAACAAGTAATTTATTAGTAGTTCTTAGTAGTTAATTTATAAATTTAAAATCAATAATATAAATAAATCTCCTACGCTTTTTCTGACTGATTTGATTTAGTACTTAATGCTTAATTCAAGGCCTCCTACTGTATTGAAACCGGACTACTGACCAAATGAATAAACACAAATGTAAATAAACTAAGTATTAATAAATGAAACTAGTCATTCATTCGTGCTTAGCTTATGCCCCAATTGTTGAACAGTATTGAACTGTCAAGTATTATTTGTACATGCTTATAGATTTTACTTAATCATGTTATGTTATGAACCACTAGAGCTTCTTTTTTTTTCAAAACATCTTTTGAAAGCTTGTCTACCTTATACCTAATCATCAGTAAATAACTCCTTACTTAGCTAGCTAATAAAGTTTGTACATATGAGCAATAACTCAATAGTAATGTTTTAGCTAAATGTATGATGTAAGTAATAGTTATAGGCGTTGCATTACCTGGCTCAGTAACACTGGCTCAGTTTGGCTTTTTGCTGCATAAATTGAATTGACTTGTGTCCTTACTTCTGTCCCACAAACTCCAAACAGCCATATTTGAATTGTCAAATAAATACAGGAAGCTAGTGGGTCCAGTTTTATGCCTAGTGGATCTAAAGAGCTGGACAGGAAAAGCTTATTTCAGGACCAGACAAAAATGTAGCTAAAAGCCTAAAAGTGCATCCAATGCATGCTAACATTGCACATCACAAGCTTTCTGTTATGAGGACTGAATGTAAAGAAACTGGAAAAAGTGGAGAAATTGTTGCCATAAATACAGTGTGAAAAGTGCACAAACTAGGAAATTATTTGATATGATTAGGGCAGTGGTGTGAAAGCTGGTGTGAAAGCCATGTTTATTATTTATTACCATCTTAGAGGGTGAGAAGTATCAAACACAAGATAGAAGTAAAGTAATACAGACAATAAACAACGAAGGATATGGAAGTAAGTGCAATACACTGCTAAATAATGAACAAGCAAGAAGTAACTAAAAACACACACTAAGGATGGAGTAACTAAAAACACACACTAAGGATGGAGTAACTAAAAACACACACTAAGGATGGAGTAACTAAAACACACACTAAGGATGGAGTAACTAAAACACACACTAAGGATGGAGTAACTAAAACACCCACACTAAGGATGGAGTAA
>JAOVYV010000024.1:18836377-18847843 GCA_025674545.1 Hassar affinis
CACTGTGCAGGACTTGTAGATGTCATTCCCAAGATGAATTGACGCTGTATTGGCCGCAAAAGGAGGCCCTACACCATGGTCTAAAATGACAGGTGTTTCAGTTTCACTGTCTAACCCCTGTATATTGGTTGTTACAGCTTTACTTAGTATAGTCAGCTTTTTATTTTGTTCATCAACATTAGCAGGATCTCTAAATTAGCAGGCAAGTTTCCATGTAAGCTTCTGCTTTATAAGCTCTGATGTTGTAGTCCCAAACTAGGACAAAACACTCTTTAAAAATGTTAACAATCTTGAGTGAGACAACAATTTATATAAGCCTAATCAGCAATTCAACAGGAGTTACCCATTTAAGAAGTTTATTTAGGCATACTGTCTGACTTTTAAATTAGAGGCTTTTGTGTGTGTGTGTGTGTCTGTGTGTTTTTATATGTGTCGGCTCTCAGTCCTGAAACCCTGCAGGTCCAAAGCTTTGGGGCCAGATGTCAAGCTCTTGCTCAGATCATGGGACGCTGCACTGATTTGGGCTGACGGAAGCGTCCGTTCCCCTCAGCCATGACATCTTTGATGTGTCTGGAAATGTTCTTTTTTTTCTCCTTCTACTTCTTCCTTTCCTTTCATACACCAGTGACCTTTTGTATGCCATGGTTGTCTAAGTCAAAGTGCATCAGACCAAGATATTGTCTTACAAGATGCTTTAGAAGAAAACAATAAAACTGTTTAGAGGCGGTCTGACCTTACCAGAGGGTAGAGTGTATAAGACAGGCTTCTTGGCCAGAGCACTTCACATGCTGGTGGTGAAAGTGATGACCAGAACCAAATGGACGACACGCTCCATCTCATTGACAGACTATGCTGAATGCTGATGTTCGCACTCGCAACCAAAGAAATCTGATCGAAGAAATCAAACTGAAAATATTAATTCGGCTGAGCTAAACCCGGGACAGTTTGTTTCTCTGTGCTCTACAATCATTACTGGATGGTTACTGCATGTACTTTGCAGATATTAACATGTTCTTGACTGTTCAAAAATTGTTCAAAGGCCTGAATAAATTGTGCTCAACATGAACTATGCTTCCAGTGTAATTATATGTGAGACAGTTAAAGGTTTGCTGATGTCAAAATCTCTCTGTTTGTTCTGGGTATTCATGTCTGAAATGGTGGACTTTTAAACCATTACCATCCTTCAAAAATTATTGTTCATTACACTGAATCTTTCTTAATGCTATGGTAATGTTTTATTCAGGGATTGTGGCTTATAATAAGTGCTTCCTATTGCTTAATGATTATATAAGGCAATTCTGCACAATATAATAAAGATAGATTTGGTTTGCTTTTCCATATCCAAAAATAGCCTAAAAATAGTTTGAGTTAGGAGAGTGAAGGCTTGAGTCTTCTGCATTGAGTGTACTTTTCTGGATTACTTCAAAAACCCATAGCGTCTTCAGTGCATTTTGACCTTTCTATATAAGTGTATACATTTTGAAAGTGGTTTCTGGTTATTCATTGCATTACTTCTCTTGGGTTCAAGTAAGTGACAAACCTGAGCTCTGAAGCAAGGCAATCAATAAAAAGATTTATATTATAAAGTCACCCCAGCAGTTATTAACAGTGCCAGAGGTTTGCTGCTGAATCCAATAAACTGAGATAGCTGTGGCAGTATATATTAAAAAAGAGTTCTCCTCTGAACTCCCTCCCTCACTGACCAGAATTGATTTCAATGGCAGACATGGTGAATTTAGCTCATGTGGAAGCCAACTCTGGAAGTGTTTCATGTCCTGCATGCAGCGTCATCATTTTAAAGCCTGTCGGGCAACTGCGTGCACCTGGGCAGCACTCAGACAACACTTGCACTAGTTAAGCATTCTGAGAATAGTTTCGCATGTGTTTAAACACATCGGAGCAATATTATTGGAGTCTACTTTTGTGTTTTGAAATGAAAATAAGCAGCTAAACATATCTGTCAAGGATCTCTTTTATTCCTGTCAGCCTTTCTTTGAGAGGTACAAATTGCAACACACCACAGTTTGCACATTTAACCTCTCATTCTTTCACGGCTCCACAAGCTGTTATTAAATCATTCAGGGCACCAGCCTATTCCGCATGGGAATCAACTTTTTTTTAGAGATTGATACCTCACTGTCATAACAATGGCCCTAATTAACTGGTACTAATCTAAAAGTCTAGCGAAGCTGTTAATTTTACAAGGCACTCATAGTCTTGGCCTTTAGGGGTGGGGGGGGTGGTTGTCCATGCATGACTAACGTCTTTTCACTCAACTGCTGGAGCAGAGCAGACTAGGACCCAATAAATTACCTGACTCACAGACATTTTGTGGATGTTCGATTTGCATAAACAAAATATCACCATCAACCTTCAAAAGCCTTTTCCTGAAATTTCCTGAAATGCCAAACATGAAGTCATACAGCACGGGGAGTCTTCAAACGCAGACAGTTCGCCAAGGCCAATGCCGCATCAGGTTTGAAGAACTGCAACTGAGCAACAAGATCTGGTTCTAGATGCATTACTACAGGGTATTGTGGAACAGGCAAACTGGAATAAAAAAAGAAATCCTGGAGCATAATGAGAAAACAAATGGTAGCGTCATCCAACCATCCGTTGCACCTTGGCTTCAAGCCATACCAACAGGAAGTGCCCTGCATTTGCACTAATCAATAGCAAACAGTAGGCTGTAAGATGCAGCCAGAGGCTCCAAGCCAGGCCAGCTCCTCAATCCACCTGCCAAAACCAAGGGAAGATGGTTGAATTGGAACAAGACAAAGCAGAGAGCAGCAATGACAGATGCCCACAGCCACAAAGAACAGGCTGGGGATTCACAAGTGCCCTTCCATCTTTTACCATTCCCAATGTCAAGACAGAGCAAAGGGAGGTTTCTGCATAGACCTCCATATGGTCCAAGAAGTGTGGGCTCTGAGCCAGTCACATACTGGGACTTGCAGCATGTTCACAAGGACTCGGTTGATTTATTTACCTTGAAAGCAAGAACAGACCCCAGGGAGATCTCGGGCTCCAGTCCATTTGCCCTCATAATGTAATAGTGCCCTCTTGGTCAGCATGTATAATAACTGTATTTTATTTTGAACTATACAGAACAAATATGAACACAGACATGACAGCAGATGTGAGGGCCTGCACATCATAGGCCAGCTAGCAAAGGTTCAGCTGCATCACTACTGGGCAACCCTTCTGCATTAGCTGCTGCCTACAGATATATTTTGCCTCAGTCGACTCCACACTGTTATGGATGATGCATCATCTCATTATTAAGTACCATTATTGAGAATGCATTGTGTTCTTTTCTGCATTGTTTACTTGTAAAACTTGTAATACAAAAGCATTAACGTTTTAATACGACTATCCATGTAAATACCCAATCCAGACTTGCCAGTTGGCTACAAGCCTACTCACAAGCACATTATCATTAACAGTACACTAATTAACATTACCTCATTTGTTACGCAGGCAACTTGGCTGGCTTTACTGTCTGAAAACAGAAAGAATAATAGCTTTCAGTAGACTATGTTACAAGGCCCATGTTCTGAACAGTGTGAATGATCATAAAAAGAATAAAGCAATATATAATGATGTGGGTTTTTCTGTAGGGATGGGGAAATACATTTGTGGACTTTCTAAATCATTTAGCAAAAAAGAAGAAAAATGAAAATGAAACTTTTACCTAGCATGAAGATTTTTTATAAAAATATAAATCATATCAAATATCTCAAAGTAATAATAATAAAAAAAACTTTATATAGGGTTATTTCTTTTTTTTTCACTCAAACATCAACTTCCTATCACCAAAACAGCTGCATTTTGTTTAGTTTAATACAGATAAATATGCGCATTGTTTTGTGCGGTTAATGATTCAGAAAAGAAAAAGGAGTCTTATGAATTTTTCTTGATTAAAATGTTGTCAAATCGAATCATTGAAGTCATTATACTCCAAGAAATCTGAGTGACCTTCATTCTGATAGTTCTAATGGAAACACATTATATGGCATAATGGAACAAATGTGTGCTATAAAGGAACTAGTAAATCTTAATATTAAAAAAATGTGCACCAAGAAACCTTAATATTTATGATTTAGACTATTTACATTATATCCTGAAACTAAATGTAACCAATTTATAATGTGGTTGGAATGGTAGTGAGCTCAGAATGCCTAGTTATGAATAAGACCCCTCTATCCAAAATGTCTCTGTATATGTTTGCTTGAAAGGAACTATTACTAATGGAAGCAATTCTTCAGAATAAGCAATTCTTCAGAATAAAAATCCATCCCACAGTTAGTGACACAGAACTGCACCAAAGAACCAGGTTGTATGGTGGGTAAATTTATCCAGTCTAATTGGCTATAGTGGGATGAAATTCCCCCTCCTGCTGCACTTGGAGAAACACAACTGTATGAGCTGATCTGAGCACATCCTTTTATATATTCTTTTGTACATAAATGGATGTTTTTTAATACATGTGAAATAAAGGGGGGAAAAAAAGCAACAACCAAACTCGGTCTCCCTCCCTCCCTTTGTCCGCTCCGTCTTTTTCAATCTCTCTGTTGGAGTTTGTATCACTATGTCTCTTTTTCCTGTGCCTTTTTTGATGCTTTATTCAAGACAAGAATAAGCTCATGGTATCCCAAGGGAGGGAGACTGAATAAGAGGAGCTCTAGTAGGCTTTGTTTCTCATTGCAGTTTCTTTTAGCTGATGCGCTCTGTTGTTAAATGTTTATATTTAAGAGCCCAAGGGCTGAAAGAAGCCTGCATGCACTGAGCAAATGACACAGTCACAATTCCACCAGATTTCCATAACATTTCCTTCTTTGCTTAAGCGGAAGCATGCTAAGGTACTTCTGTGTAAGCTCTGAATGAATCAGAGAGCAAGGTCTGAGAAACAGGCTGGTTTGGCTGTTGTGTGCTGGCGGAGCACCAGCCACGAACCATGTGAAGACCCACCCAACAATCTCAGCATTTCTCTTCTTAATATTTCGCTTCATTGCATCCGTTTCACCAACCCACTCATTTTCAACTCTATTTACAGTTTGGCAACAATGTACAAATTATACCCTGCTGGTTTTATTGTAATTTGCCATGACTTCCCCAAAGCAAGTTCACATGTAGAACATTTATTAAGCGTATTACACCCTAGGGGTTTCTGCTTCCCCTGTCAGTAAACAAACCAACACGGGAGCAAAACTCATTTCATGACTTTGATTTAAATGAGCCTTGAAGTAGTGGGTTTTATGTGGAATCAAGAATTTCATTATTGGCACCCTCTTCAACAAGTATTTAATCTAAAAGTCTACACACCATCTCTCTTCCTTTGCTTTCTATTCTTCCTACTTCTTTTCCGTTCTTCATTTCTTTCCCACATTATATCAAATGAATCATTTGACTCGCATATCCGGAATGGTTTTGATCACATCAAACAGTAAAGGGCTTTAATATGCTATCTGTTTCAGACAGGGGAATTTTATGAACTGGGTTGCGAACGAATTGACTAAATCCGCATAGCAAATGGGCAGATTTGAGCCGGCAGCGGATGTAAACAGTGAAATAATGGAATGGGTTTTTTTCACAGCATGGCAGAAGAGAGGCTATGTGGGCAAAGAGTCACATCTCCTTTGGGGGTGACATTATATGGCATTGTGTCATGGCCTTGGTACTAGACATGGCGCATTCTGCCCCACATCCACAGTGACAGTCATACCCCTGCAGCTCATGACAATTACCGGGCAGAGCCTTGTGTGCCAAGGCCTAAAGTCCAAACTAATCTGATTACACTCCCATTCTGAACCACAAACACAGTTTGCTGCTATAGTGAGTTGGTTAAAAGGCCTCCTGAAGCGTGATCTGTGCACATGCAGAGTGACATTCTCTCTCCTATCAGACTACTATCGATCCACTGGCAAATTAACCTGGAGCCAAAACAAAGAAGAGCATTTGACATTCCATCTACACAGTAGTAAATGCAGGTCACCGGGGTGCATGATTTCCTGGAAATTTCACCACTCTCCTAAGCAACCTCTGCACCCTGACTGGATGAATGAACAGTGCTAGACTGTGGCAGCAGACATGGTTCAGCAGGGCACCGGCTGGCAAGTCACAGCTACTGCTCCGTCGCTGACAGGGGACAGCAGGATTCAGGCTTCATCCGGATTCACCCTGGACTTTGGAGCAGTTTGAAACAGATGGGTTTTTTTAAAAAGTCACTAGGCATCTGTTCCCATTTGGAAACCCAGCCTTGGAGACGTGTAATTAAATAAGTGTCACATAGCATGCTGATAAATATGCCACAAAGACCGTATGTGTGAGTGCATAATTATGGCATGACAATGGGAGGACCATATCCCTCCCTGCTCATTACAACACTTACGGGACATCAGAACCAGAGCTTGTGGTGAACAGGCAGGAAGTATGGATCTAAACTCTAAGTAAATCCTCAACTTGTGCAATTCTGACTTTTTATGCACAAAGGAACACGATGACATCTTGACATATACGCATGTGCTTTTTTTTGCGTGTGCTTGAATTTGTACAGCTCTTAAATAAACAATTGAACAGAATGTTTGTATTCATGTAAGGATTTGACTACTTAAAATGAATTCCTTTTTTGAGAAGTGCTGGATTATCATGAGCCAGCGATCACAAGATTTAAAGATTGTGAAAAATCAAAAGCTGTCACTGGAAATTTCCATCTTATACTAGCAGAATGTGAACACTGAAACTAGGATTTCTTCAAAACATTACATGGTTATGAACACCCATATGCACACAAGCATATCAAACAAAGCTGCAAAAAATGTGCTCAGAGAACTTCACCACCACTTGACCTCTTTGTGATTTTTTTTGACACAGTGACATCAATGGTTTAATTTTTTTTTTATACCTAAAATATCTAGGTGAATGGAGCAAGTTCCTGTGCCGACTCTTGTCAGTTTTCCTTATTTGAATTAAAGCATGGCAAACTGTTAATGCAGCAGGAGCAATGTGTTTGTCTCTTGGTACAGGGGGAAAAAAAAAAAAACAGACACAAACACAAGACACCTCTGCTTCTCCAGGGACCCGTTCAGCTTTCATGCTCCCCTAATTTATGCAACCCTCTGAGCTCCAGACGCTCTGCGAGGATGACTGAGCCCATTCTATTTACCACAGCGAGGCAGTGGCATGGACGCTCATTAGCGAGCAGGCCCAGAATAAATACTCCTTCTTTGTGAGAAGAGAGAGAGAGAGAGCATGAAACAGAGAAAGTTGGTGGCTCTGATACCACCTTCCGTGAATGATCATGTCACTTTTTGGCTCTGTTCCAGGGGGGACTCCCTTCTGAGAGAAGCTTTAAGTTACCTGTGCAGTCTCACACCTCCGAGGACCAAGTGGATTCCCATAATTGCTTATTAGCACAAAGTGATATTGAGAACATGTTCATTCTTTGGTCATTGACTGACTGGATGGTGGTGGCCTTTTAAATTCATTCATGCTCCCTCAAAGCCATTCAAGGACACTGAAGGCAAGGTAATGTTTAAATCAATAAAGAAAAAACTGAGTGATTCTAAACAAACACGGTAGTGGTTTTCTGGCCTATGTAACCAGAGCAGGAAGATAATAAGTGTCCATGCCACTGTGCCATGCATAATAAGGTATGTCTGAGTGATTCTCCTTTAAGGCTGGCAGCCTTCGGATAATAGCGTTCAAGACAGAAGGAGCTGAAGGATTATGCTGCTTTCAGCAAAGCAATGCTTAGAGTTTTGCGATTATCAAATGTACAATACCAGATCCAAGCCACTTTGCAGTTAATGAATCACTGAGACCTGTGCTTTGAGGCCCATCGAACAGAATGGATCACTGGACTGTATATCAGCCATCTGCCTCAGGACAGCTGGATGATTTTTATAGTAGCTGAGGGACCCCGTTGACAAAGAAAAACATGTCGAAAGGTCAAATCTCCCCAAGACCAAAATGTAAAGTCATTTGGTTTGCTGAAAAATGGCCATGACTGCAATTTCTGATCCAAAAACATGACAGCAGCTTAATCTTCAGAGGTCAACCTGCTGCTTTACTGGCACATGAATGGCAGCTGTCTCACGCAAGGACCTGAAGAAAGATGAAAAAATGCTTTCCACTGATTCAGCAAGCAGTATGGTGTAAATGTGTCACTTGAGCATGTAACAGCTATGATTCAGAAAGCTCCAGGAAGCTTGGACAGTATTGCCAGACTGTGGTTTCTTGTCCAAACGGGCTATTTATAATCAGAATAAGCTATAATTTAGGTTTGTTGATTATCCTTGATTTAAAAAGAATAATATATTTTAAGTTACAGCTGAGACAAAAGCTTGGAGAATTGCCTCTGCTTTACACTTTGATTAAAGTTGAAGTGGTCAGTAGACACAATGAGGCAATCTTATGCTTAGTGTGCTATGTCCATACTAAAATTTATGGTGCAATAATGTCGTGATCCCATTCCACAATACAAGATTTATCACAATGTTAAAAAACTCTAATAGAATAAAAGGAAAGTAGCCAGCCATGACCTAAGCATGTGCAAAAACTGTTAGGTCTAATCTTAGATTAGGGAATGTGAAGTAAACATGAAACCACACAGCACGGAGATGTGCTTATACCATCATCGTGAGCATTTCATCATTTCATCTTAAAGGAACAATACATGCACTGGTTCTTTGGCCAACTGCATGGATCACTCTCAAGTTCAACTGCCTTCACGTTAAGCAGAAAATCGTTTGTATTCCTCCCAGATTCCCCATGGTTTGCCATTCAGTCCAACTGAAGTGGGGTGTTTCAATGGGAAAGTGATGTCAGTGCATAACCTCCAAACCTCCTGGAAGTGTGATAAAATCCTGTTTCTTATAAGGAGACAGAGCAGAATGCAGGTATACTACTGAAATAATCATGTAATATCCTTTATCGCATCGAGACTTTTAATAACTATATTGCGAAAAAGGAACATTACTAGTATATTACATCCCTAGTATTCTAGAGTACCAGAAAAACTGGTATACCCGTCAATACTTGGTAAGCCCCTCATGGGATTTGGAGGGAACGTTGCACGGTCCTCACTCTGATGTTTATGTTGCGGCCCCAGCGTTGAATTCCGGTGTTTCGTGAGGCAGCGTTGGACGCTTATCTTTTTACGGCTACGCTGCTGTCGCAAGTTCGTTGTTTTGCCGCGTTCTTGTAGTCAAAATGCTCATACGTGAACTTTTGCTTGAAAATTGCAAAAAAATGTGATAATTTGCAATTCTCCTAGCAGAAACCGCTCTAGAAGCTTCCGTAGATTTAGTTTTCATATACGCAATGGCGGATACAACCAATGATGTGCATAAGTGGCGTCGCTGTGTATTTTGCATAGGCTCCTGTACCAGTTTTTCTGATACTTCAGTGTGCATAGTATACAGCCACGGTATTGAGGATAATAGATGTCTTATCTAATCATTTAGGTTACTTTGTATGTACTGTATATAAATATTAACAGAAAGGCTGTCAGCAGGGATTTTCCATCCAGACACCACATTATACTGGCATGGTCTTGTGTGTAGCACTGGTAAGGACGTCTACGGAGCAGTAGCACTCTCTTGCTGGCCGCTGTAATAAACAAACCTACCTTGCTGGTCCATGTTGGAGCTATACAGGACATCTGGTTTTATCCATGCACAGCTTGTCTTAGTCGCTCTCTGACCACGTGACTGCTATGCTGCTGGGAAGCCAGTAAATCTGGTCAGTGGTGGTCCTGTGGCGGTCCTGTGGTGGTCTGTTCCCACAGACGGATGGGGTAAAGGTGGGATAACGCATTGTACAGAGCAACAGATGGGCTATAGTCCGTAATTTCCTATAAAGTGCACCATAACGTGCTAAAAGGCAAGACCGAATAAAGTGGCCACTATAAAACTGCCTTTCCCCCCCCAATGAAGCTACATTTAAATTATTTCAAAATAAAGTGATGTGCTGGACTGGGGCAGCTGTACCAGAATACCACGCCTGTTTAGTTGTAAAGAAGAAAGTCTGCTCTATCTTCCTGAAGAAGACTATAACTCTATAAAACCGGGTCTTATTGGAAACACCTCTATCTGACAGCCTGGGCACGTTTGTGTGTTAAAGACGCAAAAAAGATGCTAATGTGGCGTAGCTCTCCAGACAGCTGAGGCGAAGTGAGCGGAGGATGGAGCAAAGGCTGAAAGGGAAAAGAGCGTCCAAACTCCGAATCCGAATCGACAACACCCGCGTCCTTACCTTGAGCAGGAGTGAGGCGGATAAGGGCGAACAGCAGCATCCAGCCGGCCCCCTGCGTGAGGGCGAACAAACAGCCGGACATTTTCCTCAGAGACTCGGAGAGAGTACGTGTTGCTCGGAAGTCGGTGCCACTTTCTTCCCTCCGCGTGCGCTCGGAGAGATGCGGTGCGTCACGCGCGCTCGGTCTGTCAGGATGAGAGTGTACACAGAATAAGGCTAGTTTACGGTCGTACGGATTGAACGGTAAGACGTTTGCTCGTTAGGAGCCCGGGTTCCGCTTAAAAGTTGCTGGGAAGGAGTTCATTCTGCCGACTTTACACCAACCGGCGAGCACATCGCCTCAATGTAAAGCCGCCTTCGGTCAAGTTGTGCCGCGCGCGAGATTCCATTCCGGTCAGCGAGTCCGTGGCTGTGGGAGAGATGGCGGTGTAGAATCAGAGAGAAGGAAAAGAAGAGATCCCGTTCGCTTTGGCATATGTATGTCCCCCCCACGCTGCTCTCCGTGCACCCCGAGCTCAGCTCAGCCTCGAGTAATTGTGCGGGTGCGGGAGAGTGAGTGATGCAACTGGCGCTGGGATAGGATCGCCACCGTGCGGCGCGTGGCCGAAGTGCGTGACCTTCACCTTGAGGACTTCACATTGCACGCTTTAGCGCAAAGGTGTGTTTTCCAGCTCGGACAGTTCATATGCACTACATTGCCACTCATCCCATCCAAATCTGTGAAATCAGGGGTTCCAATCACTTCCATGGCCACAGGTGAATAAAATCATGCACCTAGCCATGCAGACTGCTTCTACAAACGTTTGTGAAAGAACGGGTCGCTCACAGGAGCTCAGTGAATTCCAGTGTGGTACCGTGATAGGATGCCATCTGTGCAACAAGTCTGTTCGTGAATTTTCCTCATTTCGAAATATTCCACAGTCAACTGTCAGTGGTATTATAGCAAAGTGGAAGTGACTGGGAACGACAGCAACTCAGCCATGAAGTGGTAGACCCCGTAAAAAGACAGAGCAGGGTCAGCAGATTCTGAGGTGCATAGTGCATAGAGATCACCAATTTTCTGCAGAGTCAATCGCTACAGACCTCCACACTTCATGTGGCCTTCAGATTAGCTGAAGAACAGTGTGTAGATAGCTTCATGGAATGGGTTTCCATGGCCGAGCAGCTGCATCCAAGCCTTACATCACCAAGCGCAATGCAAAGCGTCGG
>JAOVYV010000024.1:18918524-18932425 GCA_025674545.1 Hassar affinis
GGCACCGGCTCCCCCGTGACCCCGTAACTGGGAATAAGCGGTACAGATAATGACTGACTGACTGACTGACTGAATTAGTGAATGCTGTCAGTGGTCATTAGTTGACAGGTCTTTTTTGTTGTTGGTATGCTCTTCCTCAGTATATTGCTTGTCTATACGTGTTCATTTTCGACCATAGCTCTCCGTAATGGTGTTGTTTTGATAGGTTTGAATGTGTTGTTATCATGCTCTTCCACCGCTCAAATACTCTTAAGAGTTGCTGATTCTTGTAAGCATGTCAGTAAAGTAGATACTTGAAGAGAAAGAAGCTATCATTCTGTAAGTGCAGTTAACGTTGTATCTGAGCTGAAAATTGCTCCCCCATCAGTGCACCGGAGCTGTGAAAGAAATCCAATAGCATTAGCTCCTTTCTAGAGCAACTCGTTTATTTATACTACATTATGGTACAAAAAAATCCACTTTTGGCAGTCTGCAGGCTTGAATCCAAACGCCTTGTTCTTATGCTTGTATGTGATAATGTTGTCAGTCATTTTTTTATATAGATGTATAGTTCTACAATATACTCAGAAGGGTTGGTGCAAAAACAGTCACTTTTATTCTGCAAACACTAAAAAAAATCTGTAGTAAAACTAATTTAATCTGTAGCAAATTATCTTGAAACATGACTTCTGTTCCACTTCAAGGATCGTCTACTTGTTTTATTTATTTGTATTCATTTGCAAAATAAGTAACTGAAATAAACACTAGAGAACAGAAAGCCTTTCATTTTTAATTACCGCTGTGTCTCTTACTCATTTCAGAATTTCTCATTTAAATATGATATTTACATTTTCTTCTCTGGGGACGGTTTGACATTTAGCTGTGGATAAAATCCATAACTATACATAAATCTTCAGTAAGACGTTTATCCTGGTTTGGGTTGCAGTGGAGCTGATTGCAGTTTCCCTAGGTACATTTTAGCCACTGGAAGTAAACTGTAGAACCTAGAGAAAACCCATGCTAATGTATGGAAATCAAGCAAAATCCACACAGACAGTAAGTCGAGCTCAGCACCAAAACAACAACTGCACAAACAACAAATAGTGTCAGTGATCAGCCAATCATATGTCAGCAGTGCATTCAGTGCATGAAGACTAGATGTGTTTTTGCAATCTTCAGCTGTCCAGTTTCACTGAACCTGCCCCCAGTAGTCTCAGGTTCCTGAGTGATGAGTGATTTTCTGCTGGTGTAGCAAATCAGCTCCACGGTTTGGCATGTTGTGCATTCTGAGATGCTTTTCAGCTCAAAACAGTTGTAAAGAGTGGTTATATGAGTTACTATAGCCTTCCTTTCAGCTCAAACTAATCTGGTGCATATTAAAGAGGCAAATGAGTGCAAATAAGTTATGCGACCCTAGTGATAACATTGATGCAAGCCCACAGCTTAGAAAAAATAGGAACAAGGTCATTTGTGGTCAATGATCTCATTCCCACATGTCAACAAGATATAGCCGTGCATTATTTTTTTAAAGAAGGGCTGTAACCAGTGAGGCAACGTAAAAGGCAACAGTGTGTGTTATGTTTTATTGTGACTTACACACAGCATGTCTTCTGAGAGAGTAAACCTGGCCTCTGATAACAATAGGGTGATTAGCTAAGTATAGATCTCAGCATGCATTTCTGTGTTTTTCAGATATCCAGCTGCACAGTCGTGATGACCGGTCTGAGACCACACTGTGTTATTTGAAAATATTATGTTGTAAATATTCAGTTCAGCTCAGCTTTATTTATATAGGACTTTTAACAATGGAAATTGTTACAAACCAGCTTTGCAGAAATCTGGATATACGGTACACTATCGTATGGACAAAGGTTTGTGGACACCTGTCTACACCTGTCACAAGTCACTAATGATCTTGTGGAGGAATGAGCACAAATCTACACAAAGCTCCTAAATCTAGTAGAAAGCCTTCCCAGAAGAGTGGAGGTTATTTAACAGCAAAAGGGGACTAAATCCTGTGATGTTTAACCAGCGCATAACGGTTTGATGGTGAGGTGTCCACAAATTTTTGGTAATATTGCGAAGACTTAGATCTCTAATGAACGTCTGTCATATCTGACAGTGGCAAGGAAAATCTCCCTGAGACAGCACAAGGAAGAAACCTGACTCAATAGAGAACCGTACTCTTCTGGATGAAACTGGATAGTGGTATTATGAATTATTACTCAATCATAACTGCTGTGCTACGAAGCCAAAATGAAAATTCTATTTTTGTAAATATTGAAACAGTAAGCTTTACTTTTGTATGCACAGAGTCAGGATCACATTTGCAAACTGATAATGAGATACTCTATCTAAAAAAGTAGTGTCCTCTATGTTAATAGAAACTGCGCTATGCTCAAACCAGAGGTCTGTAATAGGTCATTTACTGTTTTAAACAGTGATATCTCTATACTGAGCCTAGCTGCTGGTCTACAACCTTTTCTAGATCTTGGAGATAAAGGGGAGGTTTGACAGTCCTGTATTTTGATAACAGAAAAGGATCAAAATCACGTTTTTTAATTAGTGGGTTGATTACTAAGTTAAAGGATTTAGGTACATAGCCTGTGCCAATGTGGTTCTATCCATATATTCTTATCTCTCTGAGTTTGAGTGCCAGTGTATCCATTTGTCCACATCCATTGTACCCCTTTCATTGTACCCTTCCAAAGTTATTTTGATCAGAAAATGCACACTGCTGGGCTGTCAATGCTGGGCATGTAATGACTAAAAACTTCAGCCAATTACAATGCCTGAGATTTATGAGAGTTAGTGATGAATATTGTAAGCAGCTTGTTGAATATGCTGACACAAAATATGTTTTAAAATGCATTTCATGGATACAACCTAAAAAATCTGTTCAGCACGTGCAGGCCATTTGCAAAAAGCTTAAAACATTAAGGTGCAATATTGCAAAAGAGTCTCTTTCCAATAGCTTTTTATTATATTATGCAACCTGAGATGCTTTATTAGTGCTGCAGTGTGCTGGTGTAATAGCAGGAGTCTGATGTAATTGACAGTAGAGGAATTCAGAGCCCTGTATAAAAGACTGCTATTCAGATGTTATCACTTGGTAATTGTTTTATAGGTTAGTCTGCATGAGTGGACGCTGTGGCTGCAGGCTCCTAATCAGAGGATTCTCCTCGCTTAGTTTTTCAATTCTGTTCATCGCTCTGTCTTTTGTGCAGCTCGTCTTCAGGGTGTAGTAACTCAGCGGTCACAATACGGCAGAGCTATTTTACTTTGCTCATGTTATCACATGACCCTCCGTTCTGAGTGATCATCTGATAATTTCTCATTTGGCTCAATACATATGGGTTTCCACAATATTGTGCAAGTGGTGCATTCATCCTCGTTGACTCAAAACACACATGCACAAGTCACATGTAACCGGCTAAATATGTCAGATTTTTTTTTTATCATCTTCTGAAGTAGCTGTTAACTTTGTGTGTGTGTGTGTGTGTGTGTGTTTGTGTGTGTGTGTGTGTGTGTGTATCTGCCTTTTTTTTGTAGTCTCTGATCTTTCTGGCCTGTATGGGAGCAACGGGCCTGGGCTTGAGCCTGCTGTTGCTGGGTATCTATTTAAGTTGCCTGTGCTTCAGCCGGAGGGAAGAGGCCGAGGAGACTAAGAGGCCTGACACTTGCTGCGTCACATGGGCTGCCGTGATCACGGGCCTGGTCATATGGTGAGTAAATCCAGCTTACTTTCATAGTTGAGCCCCAGTCTTCTGAGGCCATGTAGGGGTATGTGAAGGAAAGGAAGATTGGATATAGGACTACAAAAATGGACAAATCCTAAATTCTCTGAAATAGCAGGAATACGCATAACTCCACCAAGACATTTGTAACTACACCAAGTACTTTGAGCATGCTGCCTCCAAATACACTGATATTCTTCATGCACCTGAGTTGATTTCTGTAGCACAGAACATACTCCTGGGACTGTTACTGGTGTATCCCAGGCATATTGCCTGTGCATGACGGCTACGCTGCACATGTTTGTTTACACAGCCATTGTTGCTGCTGCAGCACTGCTAATGCCTGCTTTGTCTTTCTAAATTGAGTTTGCCTGTGTCAAAGGCCATCAATAATATACACCAATCAGCCATAACATCATTGACAGGTGATGCAAATAACATTGATTATCTCATTATAATGTCACCTGTCAAGTGGGGAGATGTAGTAGGCAGCAAGTGAAGAGTCAGTTCAGGAAGTTGATGTGTTGGAAGAAATAACAATGGGAAGGCATAAGGATCTGAGGGCCAAGTTGTAATGGTTAGTCAGCTGGGTCAGAGCATCTCCAAAACAGCAGGAGTTTTCAGATATGAAGTGGTTTGTTTTTTTAAATGTAATGTTTAATTATGTGGTGACATGGTGGCTCCGTTGCCTCACAGCAAGAAGGTCCCGGGTTCGATCCCCGGTTGAGGCAGTATGGGTCCTTTCTGTGTGGAGTCTGCATGTCCTCTCCGTGCCCGCATGGGTTTACTCCGGGTTCTCCGGTTTCCTCCCACAGTCCAAAGATATGCACATTGAGTTGATTGGTGTCTCTAAAGGGGCCCTAGTGTGGGTGTGTGTGTGTGTGTGTGTGTGCCCTACGATGGATTGGCACCCTGGATTGTTCCTGCCTTGCTCCCTATGCTGCCGGCTAGGCACCGGCTCTCCCGTGACCCTGAAAAGGAATAAGCGGTCAAGAAAATGAATGAATGAATGTTTAATCATTTTTAATATTATGAACAATGCATGCTGACACTGGAAACTCCTGCCATATATGCTAAAGAAAAGTCTCCTTACAGAAAGCGTTGCCATATCAATTATTTATTTATTTTTTTTGTTAAATAAGATGTATTGAATAAAAATTCATTTATTCTTAGGCTTTGATCAGTGTCCTTCACACAAGTCTCTATTAATGTGTTGTTACTATAGAAACAACAAAATATTAAACTGCATTAATTTACACATGTGGTATTCATTTGCACGTAGCACAGAGCTGCTGTTTTAGAAAATCAGTCTACATCTGTGGTGCTGTGGTATCTGTGCTAGATCTGTGGTGTAACATTGAATAGTATGTGAGAGAAAACACACATTTGGATATTCATTTTTTGTATGAAAAGGTAATGCTGAAAATGCAGAGTACTACACAGTATCTGACAGTGTTTGTCTTAGCTTGAAGAGGAATATTTTAGTTGAAGGGTCATGAATGTGAGCTGTAGATCTGTGTTCAGTTTGGTTTCGAAAAGCTGCAGTAAGACCTGCTATACCCTTTTCTGCTTGTTGAGAAAATTAGTTAGGGTGATAATAACGAGGGGGAGTATAAAACGTTAACCTGTGATATGTCATGGGCTGTCTGATGGACATATCTCAGTGTTTTAAAGGATAAAGAGATGCTTGTGCTAAGAGCAGAATTTGCAATGCTGCAGTAATTTGTGGGAAGTGGGAAAGTTTCCGTATTAAGCCAAATGTTCTGCCTAACATCGAACCTGAAGCTCTTAATCTTTGCTTATTTGCTTATTTCTCAGGATTAGTTCTAATGTGGGAACAGTGAGCTTCTGCACTCCTACTCTTACAGCGAGTATCATGCATCAGGGCTGCAGCTGTCAGTTTGATGGAATAGCCTCCTCCAGACTCACGCCCAGTGATTCACTATGCCCAGTGCTGCAAACTAAAATAGACAAAGATGAAGTAAAAAGCAACACAATTTTCCCGCATTACATCTGCACTGGACCTGGGCAGCGCTTCTGTCATTTGATAGGTGCATCTGAATACCCAATCCATAAAATCCCTAGGAGTCCCCCGAGGAGAAGTGGTGACAGGAAGTACGTGAGGACACAATGTCCTTGTTATGAGTAGTAAGCAGAAAGACATTAGTGCTCTACAGAGATCAATTCCTCTTGTGGTTTATGCACAGAAGATGATACTATAACACTAACAATTTGTTGTCATATATTTGCTGTGCTTTTTCTTGACTGTTTTGGACTTCCTCCCTGACTAGCAGTCCCCAAGCCTCCACCATTTCTTTACTGCTCTAGCAGGGTCCAGTAAAAGGATAGTAAAGGTTAGTAAAGGTTTCAGCACACTGCTCACATTACATGGTTTTTCTAATACAAGGAGTTTTGACAAAGTGCCTAATTGAATTGTAGAGGGTTCGACTTAATCTGATTGAATTATTTTGGTGGTAACATTCCACCACTGAACACAGAGCTCCTTGTGGTGTTGTGCCACAGCATGATGCTTATCAAAAAGGGTCTTTCTCTCTCTCTCTCTCTCTCTCTCTCTCTCTCTCTCTCTCTCTCAACTGTATCATGACACTGGAAGCAAATAAAGCATTGTTTAAATTATGTTTATCTGGTTTATATGGTTTATATGTGCCATCCCTAACAAAATGCAGAAAGTGTTCATAGGGCATTTATAGCATTTCAGGACATTTGGCTGTCCATCAAACAAATGGGCAGGGCAGAAAACAGTAAGACGTGTCTAAAAACATTCCCCCATTAAAAAAGATGTGTGAGTATTGAGATGAGGATGTTGCAGTTTTTTTATTGCGGCCCTATTAGAGGAAGATTGTACAGATTCACACAGTTTATTTGAAAACGTTTATTTGAAAACATGTTTCAAGGCTTTTGAACATTTCTCATGTTCAGTCAAAACAGAAAGCTTGTATGACCTCTCTTCAACATGGTTGGAACAACTATGGATAGAACAACATGAATGGACAGCCTATAATATACAACCTAGTATATAAAAATCCACATCTTTCATTTGTCACAATGGACATAATCTCCGCTCGAATGTTTATAGAAATTGAACGATGAGTGTTACAGATGTGTTAGACAGACATGAGGTTTAGTGAAGTAAACTTAAGGATAGTATTACATAGTATTTCTGCTCTTAAGAGAATAAACAGTTGTGGAGTTTAGATGTGCATTTGTACTGTGGTGTTCTTAGTGTTTTTCTATATTCCTGAAGCCTCATTACGTATTCATGTTATTTATATTCTTATCTCTGTAGCTGTAGAACAGAGAAGTCCAGGGAGTGGTCTGTTAGTGGTCCTCAGAGCTCTGATCATATAACCAAACCCATTAAGCGCAGAGATGGCTGAAAGCCCAGCTGCAGGAGTCCCTGATCTTGTCCTGTCCTTCAACAACCAAACAGCAGCTTAGTGTAAGGACTTCTGTCATTTACAGACTTTTACTTTCTTCGTTGTGTTCATGTGCATTACTCATGATACATGAACACAGGCTCAGGCTATTCATTTCCCAATTTCCTGTTTTAGTCATATTCCCAGTAACTGCTAATTTAATTAGTTAGGGAAATTTACAGAAATGTGCAGCCTCTAAGCGAGATGTAATGTAATGAAACCTTTCACTGTTAGCTGTGGGAGAAGCAGCGAATGTGGAGAACTCAGGCTGAATCTGGCCTAGACAGAGAGAGAGTGTGACATCCATCATGATTAGGAGGCTCCAGAGACAGGATGGTCGTCTTCACACACACACACACACACACACACACACTCACACACACACACACACACACACACACACACACACACACACACCGCTCTCTGTGAGAGGATATACAGGCAGAGGACTTCTCTTCTGCTCCCACCCACTTTGCAGAGGAGATCTAACATGCTGCATGGTCCATCTGTTTAGTCTCCATTGTCCTCTCATGGATTTCCTGTGTTTACTCTGTGTGTCACTTTGACCCATTCACTTTTGTTGCTAACAGTGTGAAACTGACAAAAGTTTGTGTTTTAGTCTCATTGTGTTTGTGTCAGTATAATGTGTCTGTTTGTCCTATGTACAAGGCTGCAGTGATTTTCCAAAAGATATTGTACCGTAACGAGTCGTGGTAAATCCATTATACTCACACATTGTCTCTTTTCATTCCCATTTGATCCGTGCCGTACTTAAATACCCATGCTGAATTTGGTTACCCTTCAAGCTAGGGTACCATGCGTGAAAAGCAGTCATGTGGGTGTAGCTAGAAATACTGGAATCCACCGTGATTAATCATTATAAAATGCGGATATTGCCTCTGGCTCGAATTGTTTTTCTCTTGGATAATATGACACAATACTCTTAAGTTATATAACGGCCACTCGTTTTTTTCTGTTTTTTTCGAATGTCACTTTTCTGCTGGATATAATAAGAAATGCCACAATTTTATTTTTGCGATTTAATGAAGAATCCAAATTCAGATTGGAAAATTAAGTTGTGTGGCTAAATTTCTCTGCATGATTTGTGATCAATAGTTGTATGAGGCAGACAGACAACACCACAATGGTATCATTTAACATACAGTATAATATAATACGCCTATTGCTTTTTTGTGTCTATGAACAATCTTTAGATTTACTGTAATACTGGTTGAGAGAAGCATTTACCTGAGGCAGCGAAAGAACCTATTATTTTGTCATTCAAACATTTGATTAAATAGAATAGCTTCAAAGATTTGAATTGGGCAGGGTAAGTGCAAGCTCATACTGGATGTAAAGATAATGAAAGCTGGGTAGTTAACTCACTGATTTGTCTCTGTTCTCATTGTTCAGTTGAGGTTTTCACATTGTTTCACATTGTGTTCACATTTTTACACATTTTAGCAGTTTCTATTTGTGCAGTTGGATTTTGGCTAGTTGTAATACAACTTGATATCCCTTTTTACTTATGTTCCATTAAGATACACTGTTATTTCAGTAGTTACGTTAGTTGTTTGGACAGTTAGCATGTGCCCACTGCAGCCTCAGATCCTAGTTGCCTGCTGTGGTCTTCTGTTCTTGTAGCCCATCCAGCTCAAGGCTTACTGTGTTATGCATCCTGAGATACGGCTCACTACGGTTGTAAAGAGTGTTTATTTGAATTACTGTAGACTTCCTTTCAGCTCAAAATAGTCTGGCCATTTTGACCATTCTCATTAACAAAGAGTTTCCATGTGCAGCACTGATGCTGTTTTTAGATGTTTTTTTTCACACCTGCGTAAAGTATCGAGACTATTGTGCATGAAAGTCTAGGAGATCCGCAGTTTCTGAAATACTCAAACCAGTCTATCTGGCATCAACAACAAATGCTACGATCAACGTCACTGAGATCAAATTTGAAGTGAACTGAAGCTCTTGACCTGTATGTGATCTTATGCATTACATTCCTGCTACATGTTTGGCTGACTGGATTTAATTAATAAAAATTAATTAATTAAATACATTTAAGATTTTTGTACCTACATTGTGCATTTGGCAGTGAATGACAGTAATTTTCTGTTATCGGGTGTATTGTACTGCTTAAAAATATAGTATGATGCATCATTACTGATTAAAGTCCAAAAGCTATAAATATTAATTACACTATGTGCCTGGAGCTCTGCTGGCTCTGCTGGTTTCATGGTAATTTTTACAGTGACTTGTCTTCCTTCCTTTGATAACAGTTTGTAATAGGGAACACAGGTCATTGAATAGGGCATGGATATATAGTTCTAGATTTCAATGCATAAGCATACCATACTGAAACAGTGATGGTCATTGTAATTTTTATTTATTTTTTTTGTGAAAACCATACCAGTGAAGTGATTGGAGTTTCACATGAGAGTCTGCTTATTAAGTTAACCACTGACCCATGAACAGTGCAACTTCAGCTTGATCTGGTACACAAAATGATGTCATCAGTCATGTGAACACGCAGGCAGCTTTCGGGTAGCGAGGGACTCTGAGTAATAATTGAAGCTGCAGGGTGATATTTATCCAGGGAGGATAAAGCTTCTGGAAAGGACCGCTGAATGTATTTTAGATTTTATTTGATTAGAAGAAGAAGAAAAGTAACTTTTAAGTGCCATCTCAGTGCCTCTGAGGTATGTTGTGATTCAACAGGCAATACCTTTCCAATAGCAGGAGAGGTTAATCTAGTACAGGTTTTTTTTTTACTGCTTCTGAGAGATAGCACTTTCTACAAAAGTAATACGCAGAAGCAGTGAGAAGCACCAGCAGCATGGAAGGATAGAGCAGGATGAGAAAGACCAAAACCACACCGTGACCAGATTTCATACAGACATTAAATCATGGTGGAGGGAAGTGGGCTGGTTTGTGCCTTGATACTATCGTTCAGTCTGTGTCTGGTGTCTGTGTCTGGTGGACTTTTTGTTTTATGATCCACAGGTGGCAGAACGTAACTGTAGTAAAGTTGCCTAACTATCTCCAGGAGAGGAATAAGCGACGTGTTCCTAATTAGAAATGACCTATTATGGTAATGTAAACATCTTTGAGAACATGCAGAGAAAGTTCTTGCATGAATAACGAGATTTAATGTGAAAATATTTGCTTAAAGTTGAAGAAGAGGCAACTTTAATGGTGTAAAGGAATTGTATACACAAATTAGCTTGTAAAAATATTAATATACAGAACATGAAAAACCTGGAAAAGTCTTGATAATAGAAAATGTACTTTTTTATCTCTCAGTTCTGCAGTGGGAGTGGGTTTCTATGGAAACAGCGAAACCAACGATGGCATATACCAAATGACCTATTCACTCTATAACACCAATCACACTTTGGCCAGCATCGATAGCCAGGTAAGAGTGTGTTTCATTTACTGCTTCAGATTACTGTGTTACCTGAGGGCTAATAAAGCACATACAGCTCGTCCTCACACACAGTACAACCAAGTCATTTATGAGAACCTTTCTATCTGTATATCCACTCACTGGCAACTTTAATAAGAACACCTGTACCCTTTGCTTCTGTCAGGAATACATATCCCGTCAGCCTCTGCACATCAACGGACCCCATCACACCCCATTCCTTGTTTCAACTGATTAACTTTTCTATTGAAGTCACGCATGCTTTTATGTCTAGCTTTTTTATTCTAGGTTTTCTTGCTACAGTTTTGTTCAATACCTCAATACCTGTTAATGCCTAGAGTCTTGTTTATTGTTTTCTTTTAATCTTGCAGTCCTGCTTCCAAATAATTCCCATTCATGAGACGATAAACTACAAAAAATACAAATTATCCATTCAACCAATCATGTGGCAGCTGTGCAGTGCAGAAAGTCATGCAGATACAGGTCAAGAATTTCAGTTCATATTCACATCAGACATCAGAATGGGTGAAATGTGACCTAAGTGACTTTGACTGTAGCAGATTGATGTTGATTGATGCTGACCTGATCGATGACAGGCTGGTTCGAGTATATCTGCTGATCTCCTGGCATTTTCACACGAAGTACTTGGTGTGAAAACCAAAACACATCCAATGATGCAGGTGGAAAGTGCTCATTGATGAGAGAGGTCAGTGGAAGATGACAAGACTGTTTGAAGTGGCAGAAATGCTATAGAAACTCAAAAAACACTCTTTGCAGCTGTGGTGAGCAGAACAGCAGAACAGAATACACAACATACCACTGTTTGGCGGATGGGCTACAACAGCAGGAGGCTATTCTAAGGCTACAGTGGGCACAGGTTCACCAAAACTAGACAAATCCCCGGTACATAAAAAGACCATGCAATGTTTTTTTCCAATTATTATACATTGCATTGATGCCACATGAATGCCTGACTGAATAACTGCATGAACAAGCGGGGGTACAGGTATTTCCGTGAGTGTATATTAAGAGTGTGTTTGTATGTGTGCTTGTCAGATAACAGTGTCATGATTCACTTCTGTTTTGTACTGATGTAACCAAATACAAGTACTGCAATTACTCCAAATCAACAGATGATGTGTACTAAAGAGTTACAAATATAAATCAGTGGTGCACAAGCAAGAGGTTTTTACTTTTACTAAGCAAGTGGCCAGATATGAA
The DNA here is from genome assembly GCA_025674545.1 of Hassar affinis. NCBI lineage: Eukaryota > Metazoa > Chordata > Actinopteri > Siluriformes > Doradidae > Hassar > Hassar affinis. The sequence goes on from JAOVYV010000024.1 coordinate 18,930,326, forward strand.
GCTCTGAAGAGAGACAGAAAGATGTTCCTTAAATACATTTGTGTTTATTATTGCTTATTTATTCATTATTCATCCTTAGTAACCCTCCCCCAGGGTCATGTTTGTTTAAATTAGGCAACTAGTGTGTTTATATTTTGGGAAATGAAACCAGTTCATTGGAAATTACCGTTGGTGGCTTCAGACTGAGACTGCCTTTATTTGTCATTCATTATACACAAGTGTACGCAGAACATCGAAAATTCGATTGCATTTTGGCTCGCACGGAATGTACACAAAAATACCTTTGTGAGAGGTATCAAAGAAATAGTCTTGACACATCTTTAGTTATGACCAGTAGAATTAAAAAAAAAGAAAGAATAAAAACCATTCTGGTTTAGGCGAATCCCACTTCCAGTTTAAATCTGAATATAGATACAGAAATATTTCTATATTTAAGGAGCATGAAGTAGTTTCATAAAAATTTTTAATGTTCCCATGTGAAACAAAGAGCAACTGAGGAATGAAGAACAAAGAACAAAAAGTTCAATATAGCAATAACCCGAAGTCCCAGACTAAAGAGGCTTGTGTTGTGCTGAGAGATTCTCACTTTCAGGGAAATTCCACTTAAATGCCTTGATGCTTCCATGTATTTCTCATATATTGGTTTCTTGTTTTGAACTATGAAGCTAGGCATCACATGACATGTCTGAAATGATTTGATTAAAAAGAAAGTGAATGTTCTCTTTTAAATTATACAGGAAGGAAAAATAGATAACATGCCATGTGACTGAGAGACAACTGAAACAAATATGAGATGAAATTTTTCAACAGTGAAATCATCCTTTACAAAAACTGCCTATAGACCGAGAGGAGAGAATTCTGTTTTATCTCAGCTTTCTTTGCCGAAGTCTGGATCGTGTGATAAGCTGATGGGTATCTCTGTGGCACTCATCCTTGATCACAGCCAATTTAGTAGCTGTGTTCTGCTTTTCAAGCATCAGACTCCACAACACATTTCTTTTTCCATTCAGAGCTTGAAGTGCTATTTTAAAAATGGCTAACTTGCAGCACTGTTTGAATCCCTGGCCCCTGCTTGGGTTCATAGGAAGTGTCATAGAGGAATGGACGAACTCTCAACTTTTGATCTCTTTTGATCTCTTCTCCAGTCTGCCATTGACCACAGGAGTCATGGCGGCCTCTAATCCCTGACGTCTGTCCACTCTGATCTAATGCAGGTGACTCATTTGGCGCTGTTATCCAGCTCACCATGCTCATGCTTTTGTATCTTAAAAACCCTTCAAGGCTGAGGACCGTGTTATCAGTCACTTGGGCAAGTGAAGTGGACAAAACATGAATCGAGTCTGAATAAATCATACTGAGCTAAGCTAGCCGAATTCACGAATGAGAAGTTGATTTGTAGCCTGATAAATGTATTTAGCTGTAACTGAGTTGCTGTGATAGAATTATGAATGACAGTTTTATCTGCCTTACAGATAAAGCACCATAAAGATTATGCTATCTTTAGTACTTAGTTTTACATGCGCCACATTTGAGCCTATTAAGAAGCACAGAAACAGTCTTTTATGAGACCCTGCATATAAGACTTTGAAGATTAGTTGGAATTAGTCCCGGAGATTGTAAATTGAGGCAGGACACAAGCAGCCTAATGTCCTGTAGAACGACAGGAGTGACTGCAAATTACAGATCAAGAGCTAATCGTAGGTGATATTTAGAAAAAGATGGTATCGTGATACTTGAAAGATTTCATTATAAGGTAAATAGTAGTTCACCTTTAAAAACATAATCCTTTTATGAAAAATACACAAACCATTTTAATTTCAAACGATTTGTACATTGCACAACAGTGGAATTAGTCAGTGTAAGAAAAGCACTGATGATACCTGCGATATAACACAGAAGTGATCACAATATCAATATTATGTGATGAATATAACACGAGAGGACATGCAGATATACAGGGGTTAGACAATGAAACTGAAACACCTGTCATTTTAGAGCACAATAATTTTTATTGTATTGTAAAATTAGTATGGTGTAGGGCCTCCTTTTGCGGCCAATACAGCATCAATTCGTCTTGGGAATGACATCTACAAGTCCTGC
>JAOVYV010000024.1:18946789-18958414 GCA_025674545.1 Hassar affinis
ATATAGGTTATAACACAAGGCCAATGACTATGATTTACTACTTTGAGACACTCATTAAGAAGTATTGTTAGTTTTTGTTTTAGCACTCACATGGCCATTGGTCACATGGCTTCATTCAAGTAGGACATACAGACAAGAAAGCCTTTTTCCTTTCATCTTAGCAACAGTAAATGAGTTATGAGACATTGAAATATGGTTTTAAATGTATTTATTAAAAGAGATTACAGATCAAACACTGTTATGTGGTGTCGCTGTGGACCCTTGTTCTCTTATGTAAGATAACATAAACACTGTCCTCTGATGTAGTATATTCTTTTGATTTCTGTTGTGTGGAGATTTGTTCATTCTGTCTGTAAAACACAGTGAGATTTCAATGATGCAGGCACTTAATTCTACCTCATCCATAATGACAGAAATTTAGGAAAGTGATACATAATCATTTTTCTACTGTTGCATAGTGGAATAAAATTAGTGTAATGTTGACAGAGGAGAATAGGGCAATGAAATGTTGACAGCCTAAATATGTTCAAACACTAACTCTCCTGGAAACAAATGTTGATTTTCACTTTAGTTTATATTGATATTAAATTTCAGTCACTGTTTTTATGAGGCTGGTGGTGTCATTGCATACTAATGTATTCCTCATGTATTTCACTTGCATGTGAATAGTTTTCCTTTAGATAATTGCTTCTTTGGTTGCCTTCCCTGTATCTTAGGTCACAGTTGTACTGGTGGTTTGGTTAGTTTTTGCCATGAAGAATGAACTTTCCATTTGAGTGTAACCACAGTTGGCTTTGAGGATCTGTGTATAGTTTTTCTTCTGTATGTACAGTGCATGACGTACAGTGCCCTGTCCTGGCACCAAGGTGGTGGAATGAACTCCCCCTGAGTGTCCGAACAAGGAGTCACTCGCTGTGTTCAAACGCAGACTGAAGACCCACCTCTTTTGAGAGCACTTGAATGAGCAATAACTCAAAGCTGTTACCACACTTACAGCAGTTATTGTGTTCCCTATGTCTTGTTCTTTGCTGGTTTTGTGTAGCTTAGGAATACTTGGGTTCTGGGACTTATAACATTTAATAGGTAGTACATGGCTATAATTCTAGCAGTATCATAGCTCAAAGTAAATTGAATTCAGGTCTACCAGCCTTAGCTTTGGATATTCCAAGTAAATGACTAAGCACTCTTGTATGTCGCTCTGGATAAGAGCGTCTGCTAAATGCCATAAATGTAAATGTAAATGACGTGGCATGTGGCATGCACAATATTAAGAAAGTGATAAGTGGCAAGTTATAGTATAGTTATAACAGATGACTCAAGTGCTCTTTAAATTCTCATTAATACATGCAACATCATCCCTTTTTTGGCTTTTTACCTGATTTTCCCCCTAATTAGACATCGTCAACAATCCCCACCCTACCTATCATACAACAGTTACCAACCAGAGAGGGCGAAGATTATCTCATGTTTCAACCGAGACACATGAAGCCAGTCACCACATCTTTTTGTACTGCTGGTTGTGCAATTTCAGGGATTGTAACACTCGGAGGAAAGCACTCCCGCCCACTTCTGCTTGTATGAGCGCACAGATGCACATGACTGGTGAGCGTTGCCGTGATTGATATGGGATATTGATATTCTGTTGATTTCACGGTCACAGACGGTTGTGGCATAATCGAGAATCAAACTCGCTGTCGGCGTACGATAGGGTGAACGCTTTTCTGTTGCACCTCTGTTGCCGCACACCAGCATCTCTGAAAGCTCAGGAGAAGTTATTTATCCAATCTTTCATTACATTGCTTATAACTGACTTCTGCTTTTATCACCCATACACATCCTTGGCTGACTGTCTCATATACAGCTCTGGAGATGGATGATATTAACCTCTTGGGCCTATGATATGGAATGTACAACACAGTGCACATTTGCTAAATTGCATACATCAGTCTCTCTAAAATGCCTGAGAGGAATATTTATGCAGTATTTACATTGGTTATTGCATTGCTTATCTGTCTCCCACATGCACGTCAGTTAACTGACTGTCTCATGCATATAATGTTTTTCTGATATAGATCTTCTGCATTATAATTCATTTTATTTTTAATTTTCTAGGGAGCCAGTGACTTTTGTGTGGCCCCTGACAAATTTGTGGTGAATCAAACAAAGGATTTCCTGAGTGAAGGCAAGTTGGTTTAGTGCAGTTTGCTACAAAACAGACCTAGGGATTGGTACACAATATCTTATACACCATGAGCCAGTTGATTTTTATACAGTTTATTAAAATAAGCACATGTGAGCAATAGAAATCAGAGTTGTTCAAAAGCTTTTCTTGTTTTTTTACGGTGCTTTACAGAGGCAGCCCATTACTACCTTTACTGCAGCCAGACTCTGCCCAATCCTTTTCAGCAGGTAAGCCTTATATTCTCCCTGCTTATGAACCCTCGTACAGAGCTGTTATTAAGGGCCGATGGCATAATTGGACCGGTTAATTGAGAGAAAGCTCTGTGTTAACCCCATTATTATGGCATGATTAAAATATCAGCATGCCTAATTTAATTACTTAAAGAAGATATGAGAATAAACTTGGTTCTAAAGGAATCCTTTGGTCTGCGGGTTTGTGGTAATTACTTTTGTCTGGCTTCCTGTGGGATTCTTGCCAAAGGTAGAAATGAGTCGAGTTTGTTGGATCTCGACTGCTTTTAATTATAAGCTTTTTGTAATCAAAAACATGAGGCAGAAGCATATAGTAATATGTGCCTACAAATGTACTCATTAAAATACCCCTTAACTTAGCGGTGAAATGTTTTAACTCCTCTTTGGTGGCTGATTCTGGCCATATTAAATATATTTTGTTAACACAGACACATTCTCAGTGTCCCCCTACACAAACACATTCAGGGAATGTGCTAAGTACGAGCTCAGTTAGCTATAGACTAAACAGCTTAAACCTATCACATATAATATACAATTTATTACAGGAAGAAAAGTTTTGCCACAGAACCAACTATACCTACATGCTATGTTAGCTAATGTAAGTGATGAACAAAGTCCTGTGTGGTGGTATATTTTGGCTGGTTTGGTTACAAGTAGATAATGGATATTACAATGCAATCCATCTCTCAAAAACACACTGGGAAGTGAATTGGCTGCTCTAAATTACCCCTAGCTGTAAATGAGTATGTGTGTGTAAGTGTGTATGTGTCCCTGCCTCATGTTCCTAGGATAGGCTCTGGATCTATTGTGGACTCTGACCAAGATAAAGCAGTTGCTGGGCATGAATGAACGAATGAATGAATAAATAAATGCAAACCAAGTGCAATGCATGCAAACAGTGCAACCCAAAACTCAGATACTGAAATGTCACTCGTGTTGAGCTGTGAAAAAATAGAGTTTTTTACAAGCGGTTATGTGCCAGCTTTTTTGGATGGCAGGTGGCATTTCGAAAATGCATAATCATACATATTCACAGATCCCAGCTTTTTCACTGAGGGTAAGAGTACAGAGATGTTTCAAGGTCTCTTGAGCAATTAAAAGTGTAAGCAAAAAAAATTCAAACATTTTCTCAAATTTAAATGATTAAATTGGCATCATTTTAATTGTTACTGTACATTCAGGTTGTAAGATGATTATTGCTTATTTTGCAATACAATACATATACTCAAATGCTACATTTGAAACATAGCTCTTCATAGCTCTTTGATATATCTTCTCCTGGCAGGAAGTGGCCCAAATTGGGGAAAACAACAGCATAAATATGTTCAACTCTTATCCCTGTGTTGTAGTCGCTGACAATTTTCCAGAGATCCCTGACGACTATGCAGATTCAGATCCAAGGATTACTACAGATTTCTCTCTCTATCTTCCCCACTGCTCAGGTACATGCTTCACAGCTCCACACCCTTTTATGTGTACTGTAGTATCTGCTATTTAAACATAAATCATTCTGCTTGTGCATGAATGTTTTAGAGGGATCTTTTGGGTATTCAAGGCCTCCTGAATGCCACAGAATTCAGCTTGCACCAGCTCACAGCCTTGCTGGACTGCCGCAGCCTGCATAAGGTGTGATATGCTTTTTGACACACTGTATCTGTCTTACATAGTACAGTAGAATCTGAAATAGCCTCTGTTTGTTTTGTGTGTGTGTGGCCATGACAGGACTATCTGGATGCCTTGGTGGGATTGTGCTATGATGGGGTTGAGGGCCTACTCTACCTCTGCCTCTTCTCCCTGCTGGCAGCCTGTGCCTTCTGCGCTATGCTGTGTACCATTCCACGAGCGTATTTCCTTCTAGCCAGCAGGTAAAGCTCTTTTTGTTTTGATACAACTGTTTATTGCTGCTAAAAAGTCTCTCAGATACTTTTTTTGGTGGTGATTTATATTGTTATTTAGAAACCAGTTGTGAAAGCCAATATAGTGTATGTAAGTAAAGTTTTCATAACCGATGGAAATAATGAAAAAATGTAAAAGTACATTAGTATGAAAGGTGTCATAAGGGGCAGGATCACGTTTTGCCTTTAGAACAGGTTTAATACTTCTGGTGATGCTGTCATGTAAGTCATGAATGGCTAGTGGTAAGATGATCAACCATTTTCATGAAAAATAAATCTTTCAATTATTTAAAGGATGAGGAAACAGTCTGCTGCTCCATGTGTTCCCATAAAGGTCCATAATTGTTTAAATCTGGTGGCTGGTGAGACCAAGGAACAACTTCATCCTAGTGCTCAAACCACTCATGAGAAATACACTGCAGGGTGCACCTGGTCGTGTAAAATTGTTTTAAAATTTGCTCTCTATTATACAACCATGCAAAGCAATCACTAGCTGTAATCATTTCCATGAGATGGCTGCCCATAATTATGGATCTTCACCATACTTAGCAGTTGGCAGGAGACACTGAGGGTTAAAGGCATCCTTTGGCTTTCTTCAAGCATAACTCCATCCAGATGTAGGACATATGGTGAAAGTTGACTTATCAGACCATATTTTACTCCACTGCTGATGAGTCCAGTTTTTTTTTTTGCTACTTAAACCAAGTTATGCACCTTCATGCCTTGGCTTTTGATGCATAAGATTTCTGAATGGCTGCGAAGCTCATGGAATAAAAGATGCCAAAGAAAAGAGGCAAAAAAATAAGAGTTGTTACACAAATGCTCACCTCTGCCCTAACCAATTATCACCAAGATGAAACAGAAAAAGAAAAAAGCAGTAAATTGATTTAAACTTAAAAACAGAAGAGAAAAGGTGAGAAAGAATGGAGATTTTAATGGCTACAGCACCTCAAGCTAAGCCTGCTCTCTGTGCCCACAGGGATAGGAACTATGACGACATAGACGAGGAGGACCCATTTAACCCGCAGTCGCACCGCATGGCTCCGTACAACACAAGCCGTACAAATGTGCACAGCTTCTGCAGCTACAGCAGCAGCCTGGGCAGCCAGAGCAGTCTGCATCCACCTCTACCAGCCACCTCCACCGCTCCCCCTCCAGAGTACATGTGAGTTTATCACTATGCCAACTAACTAAAGTAAAAGCAAAATACATGCAGTACTTATGTACTTTACTTGACCTTTTTTAGCTGTTGGGAGCAAAATCATTTAAGTGGTTACTTAGACCTATACCCATGCCTCACATATTCTTGTTTATGTTCATTTAGGAATCAGTCTATGCTGTTTGCGGGAAATCCTCGATATGAAAATGTGCCATTGATTGGAAGAGGTTCACCACCACCCTCGGTATGTCTGGGCAAAACTGCAAGCCGTACAGCAGCCAAGCTTATTGTTTTTACCCGAGCACTTCTGATCTTATTTTGAAATCATAAACATGTCTTTTTGGGCCAGTGCAAGACTGCCCCCTGCTGGTTGTAGGGATTTTCATTGAATGCCTTCACTTCCAGCTCCACATCAAGCAATGTTAAATATTAAATAATGAAAATAATAATAATAAAAAAAGGACTGGAACACATAGAAATATATTTATGAGCAATAAGTCACTTGATGGTGTGTGTTATAGTGGCTTTAATAAGGGTAAGAGCATTCCTATTACCTCTCTAACAATGATAAAATCACTGAATCCCACACTCCTTTGTTCAATACATAATTACATTTATTCTTAATAATAGTTGTAATAAATTATTTATCCACTATGGTCTGTTAAGAGTAGTAAGCCTTTGTTGCTAAGCAACATAACAGACAACGGCATTATGTGCACAGAACCATGGCTTAAGTTTGACGATTTATTGGTTTAAAAGCTGGTTGATTAATACAGAATTAAATTATTGTGGTGCGATCAGAAATTCAATTAATGGCTTTGGATACAGATCAGCCAATCCGAATTTAGAACTGAAACTATTTATTTTAGAAATCTAGACCTTTATAACTATAGTTCTGTGCCAGAACTCTATCAGATAATGAACCAGGATAGGCTCACTGAGCACTGTTGGACATTGGTACATCTCGCTACTTGGATTTTTACTCACTGCACTGCCACTTTACTGTGAATATATACTTGCACGTCCAATATTTATATAAATTCTTTGTGCTGCTGTCATACACGAATTTCCCTCTGGGATTAATAAAGTGGGCTATCTATCTATCTATCTATCTATCTATCTATCTATCTATCTATCTATCTATCTATCATAGCAAATTGTATTATGTGCAATTGTGCAATATGAGAGGGACCCTGGATAATATAGTGCAACAGAAATATGATGCAGTATTAGAAAAGATTACATAGATTTTTGCTTTTCCTGAACCAGTCTAGGTTAATTGTTGGGGTATCAGTTCGATCAGTGGATCTCGCTCTATGTAAGCCCAAGTTATCTACTTATCTATTAGTTATTCAGTACAGTACTTCTATTATTAGCAGGAATAAAAACTGAACTGAAACAAAAGCCACAATACCTTTTGCATTGTTCTTCCTTTAAGCTATAGTGTGATACATTACCACTATTCAATTCAGTGACATTTTATTCATATAGCGTTTTACAGTTTTTCTCAGTCGATTTGGTACATTTCTCACTTCACAACAAGTGCATTTCTCAATGTTAGTCAGTGCAAACTGCAAAGCTCAATGGAATACCTGCAAAAGTGTGTACCTCACTGAGAATTCTTTGTTTTTGCATCAAAAACAAATATTTATGTCAATCAACCGGTCAGTGCCATCAGAATGTCAAGTCTGTTTGTCACTGCCTATGGACAAGGCAGTCAAAATACTAAGTCATGTTGTCAGTGCAGCAGTGTAAGTTTATCCTGATGGAAACTAGCTAAGCTTTTGATTACAAGTACGCTGCACATTCCGTTATCAATTAAAATACAAACTTACCCAGAACACAAAGGTACACATGACTGTATGTGGAAGACTGGCAGCAAGAAATTGGACTGGAATCAAATGTACAGAGTACATTGATGTAATATTCTTTTATTCAGTGGGGGGGGGGAAGTATGCTGCAGAAAGTATGCTGCAATTTGCTGACAAAAAAAACAGAAAGAAATTCAGGAAAGACAAACAACAGTTTGGCATACATTTTAAAAATGTATGTTAATATTTCAGAATTACATACCTGTTTTCCTGTTACCTGTTTACATGAAAAGTGTGAACGATTGAAGATTCTGTTGTTCTTCCAATATTAGGCTGCACCCGGTGACCAGCTTCAGCCGCTGTAAGACCATGATTTAAAACATGGTCTACAATCTTCTGGAACAAATCTATGGGCATGGGCTGTCCTACCTCTTCCTCTGTTTTATCCCCTCAGCCTTCCACCACACAGCCTTACCCCTCTGGAATGATTTGTGTCTATACATGTTTGTCAGTTGAAGGTTGATGAGATGCACCTCTGACCTATGGTTGAGAGCTGTTTGACCATTGGTTGATGTAAACCTTCACAAATTTCCCTTCTTAACTGAAAGCCAAGATTCACCTGAGAACAATCTAATCAATTTAGGATAAACTACCAACATTTACCTAAAGAGTTTCAGAGAAATATACAACTTGTGTCTGAGAGATTATGACAACATGTTCAGCCCTTTTGCACATAACAACCTCGGCAATGACCTAAAGCCTAAATGTTTTGGAGGGAAAGACAATTCAGTCAGTAGAACACATTTTGATAAACATGACCTAAGCAATTGTTAATGCGAAAAACAGCAGATAATTGTACAAGACCATTTGCATAAATGTACAAAAGCATTTGCAAAATGTGAAACACAATGAGAAATGCTATTATGATGTGCACAAGTGACAAGGAGGTGCAGAGATCGAATGAACAGTTTTTAGAAATTCAATTCTGAACTGAGAAATGAGCCACATCGACTGAGAAAATCTGTAATAATGGAAATTGCCACAAAGCAGCTTTAAACAAAAAATAGGATGTAGATTTAAATCATTAATGACCGAGCTAGCGGCGACAGAAACAAGGAAGAAAAGGAAACTTTTTAAGAACATCAGCACCTAATATCAGGACACCTATTATCATTGTTTCCACTGGTCAATGCTGTTTTCTGCCTTTTGCGCTTCAGTAATGAACCATTTAAGAATCGGATTCCTTTAGTTAACACTTCAGTGTATGTGTGTGTGTGTGTGCAGTCTAGCATTTAACCTGCCTCAACAAAGTGTATAACCTCAGTAACCCTCCTTAAGATTGATGTACATTGGGCTATAAGACAATTACATGTCCCCTTCACCTACATAAAGTTTCGTAAGGCTTCTCTTATTCTAACAGGTACAGCTGTTATAAAGCCTCTAGTCATTCTATAAGGGAGGTGTTCATAAGACTAGTTGATGCCTTCATTTGTGCTTTATGAGAACTGATATAAATCATCATTAGAAATGCTGTATTTTATTGTAACCTGTTATCAGATTTGTTGTGCTCTCTTGATAAGGATAATTGCAACATGACAGGAAAATCAACAATATTACGTTAATATTATGTATGCACATACACAAATGCAATACAAAACTAACAATGCACAAATACACTTAAGAGTTAAGTCTCAACACTGCGTGTTAAACCGTGCAGATTTATGGGCATGTGTTTCAGCATGATGTGCGTATAGGGACGAGGAATCATCATAGGAAGTCCCATAAAGTGCAGTGTGTACATGAGTTATAAGCTTTAATATCTTGTTATTATTATTCATCAACTCAAAATTTTCTAAATCATGACCATATTAGATATATTGTTGTTATTTTATAGAAAGACCAATATAAAAAATATTCGAATACAATCCATTCATGTTTAAAATCCTGTTTTTCCTTTTGCGTTATTCATTTCTGGATTTATATCTGCAGACATGTAGATACAGTAAGTGGGCTTCTTAACAAGTATAGTGTCTTCATTATTTGCCTTTGTCCTTCATCTTCTCTATACTGCTTTCCTCTTAGAAATAATATCTGTTCCAACAGTACAGTTCTCTCATCATCACTGTTTCTCAGCACAGCCAAGCAGTTTGTTTATTAAGGATTAGTCATAATAAGTCTGGTTTCCTCAGTGTGAGCTCTGCCTTACTGCCGTGTTCTTGCCGTTCAGTGTCATGCCGTCCTAACTGCCTCTGGAGTTGACTATCACCAGGATGCCTCCTTGTGCAAGTGCATGCAAGACCTTTCAAAGCCAAGTGTCTGTATGATGAAGTATTTGATATACATACTGTTGTCTTACAGCCAGACAGCTATCTGTGTAACAGCTTGTGACTACAGCTGGAGGTACAGGTACCCTGTCCTTCAAAGCAGTCATAGTCATCTGATACATTTTAAAAAGTATAATTATAACTCCAGGGCTACTACACCGAGTACTGTTTTGTTGCTCAGTATAGCATTCACCTCTCAGTTCCGTGCTTTCATGAACACTCGATAACCTCTACATTTCTGGTCGAAATTTGGTGAGAAGGTGGCATGGAAACCGTGGGTCGTGGGTGTAACAATGGGATTTATATCAAATACTACGACATGTGGTCACTCTGAGAATTTGGAAGGGCTTGGTATATGCACACACATGCACACAATGGCATCTGCTTCATTGCGACATCCCACAGTTGAACCACAGTTGCATACATAATAGGAGATTTTGAGAGTGTGAGAGTGCTTGTCAATTTCACATCTTCCCCTCTGCTTCTAGTGTTTCTACCTGCCATTGTTCATATTCTGATCTATAGTCTGTCAGCACATACAGGATAATGTCCAATACCCATTCACTGAGATTAATTAAAAAATATTGTATAGCATGTAATGGTAGACAAATGGGAGCTAATGGACTTTCTTTTTCTATGCTTTTCCTATTCTTTCTCCTATTTAGTATTCACCCAGTATGAGGACCACCTACCTGTCTATGACTGATGCCCAGATACGACCCTTTGGAAATGACTACCAGGTGTAAAGTGTAAGCTTCTGAACCCTGAAGGAGCCACAACCACTCTGGAATACTCATAGATGGTATTTGAATCTGATTTGTATCTCTGTGAATACATTTTTTCCCCCTGCTCTGCTTATTGAGGAATTCAAGACCTGCAGTTCAGTGAGTTGAATGACTCCACAAAAAGACTCCAGAGACACTCCACCAAGAATCCTCTCCAAAGAGGAGGCTAATAGTGCACATCATCCATCGTTTAAAAACAACTTGGTCAGTACCTGAAAATATACAAACTGTGACATGTTGGAAAACATGGTTGGATTTGCTACAGAAACACCACCAGTTTCATGACAAGCCTTTCAGTTGTAATTGCTTTTGGTGTAAATTCACACAGGAACAAAAACGGATTCCACAGTAAAACAGAATAAATGGTGCTGCTAACTGTAGAGCTTGTGGCATCTCAATGCAATGAAATTTTACCTCATAGCTGTTTGCATTTAAACCAGTCGGTTACCTTTTCAAGCATCGAGAGTTGTAGCGCAGATCAGGACTTGAGGTAGGTTAGCCTTGATTTATTTTTTTTAGACTCAGATTTGAGAGAACCTCTGTGTTGAAACAGATTTCTGTTACTCAATGCAAGGCAAAAGCCGTAAGTAATTTAGTATATGTATGCTGATGTACTGTATGAATATGGCTGAGCTCCATGATTTAGCTTGTTGCTTTTTCAATGCCGGACAGGCATCGGTTCTGAATAAGACGTTTTAGGCATCACTTACTGAATGTCATGCTGAACAAGGTTGAATTTGTACTTATATGGTTAAAGATACTATATAGCCAGAATTCTAACAATGTCCTTTTATGATGTCTTTATGCTCAGAAGTTTTTTCTATTGTTTACATTTTAAGCCTGTTTGGAAAATGTTAAAAAAAAAAAATTAAATAAATCATTTGTTCGTTTTATTGTGGCTGTGTTTATTATATCAATCCATTTCCAAATCATCTCTATTTTTATAAGAGGTGAAGATTGTCTTGAGACAAACAACACTGAAGCAAGCTATTGGTTAATTGGCCCTATAAAGTTTTACGCCACCTTTTGATTAACAAAACAACATAACAGTTACCTTAAATTTGTTATAAAATCATAAAAAAAGAAATAATTGCATATTAGGTTATTATTTAATAACGTCACATTTTTACTAGTATTATCAGATCTACAGGGGTTAGACAATGAAACTGAAACACCTGTCATTTTAGACCACAATAATTTATTAGTATGGTGTAGGGC
>JAOVYV010000024.1:18968835-18979849 GCA_025674545.1 Hassar affinis
GCCCTACGATGGATTGGCGCCCTGTCTAGGGTTGTTCCTGCCTTGCGGCCTATGCTGCCGGCTAGGCACCGGCTCCCTGTGACCCTGAAAAGGAATAAGAGGTCAAGAAAATGAATGAATGTGTGAATCTCTCTCTGTTAAAAGCACTATTTAACAGTACCGCATTCATTTGGAAATTCCGGCAAACGGGCGTGGGGATGAAATCACGTCGCACCGACCAAGTCCTGTTGTAGATCGGCAGCTCGGAGCACACGCAGGCATTGGGAAGGGCGTGTGTGGATAAACACTACCTGGTTGCCGTGTGCTAGGCAGGGTGTAACTTGTCGGATCCTTGCTTGGGGAAAAAAAACCACTCGAACAAAAGGGGAGTGTCTCTGGCACCTCTCCCAAAGAGTCAACCATCAACAGGTTTGCCTGCTAGGGTAATGGCGCTGGTGTGTATCCCAGTGTGGAAAATACCAGGTGTGGCTCTGGTTTCGCACATACCAAACCTGTGATCACATTGGCCTCGTTCGCTCGGGCCGTTTCAAACTTCTCTCCGTAGTACGGATCCGTTTCCAGCGTCGTCTTCATAATCTGGCTGATATTAGATTTCTCTCGTTCTGAGACACATTTTATTAGTTATCATCACCGCAGGGTGATTTTTTTTATATATAAAGATGAGCACAGTGTGGATGTGGCAAAATCTAGACAGGTGGTTTCTTAGCAACAACATGCCATTATATGTTTCTGTCACTCCCATGTCATATGAGAGAGGGAAGAAAAAAAAAGAAAGAGAGTCAGGAGTGGGAAGAGATGGGCGATGCGGAGGAGGGCTTTAGAAAGGAATTCAGAATAAACAGTGAGAGTAGTTTGAAAATGCCTGTGAGGCAAAGCCATAAACTCTGCTTTGTTTCAAAAGGCTTTTGGGAGCAAGAGGTCTTTTATGTCCACTGTAATTAACACTGTTGACAGCACTGATTTGCGAGGCGTTTACCGTCAGACATCAGCGGTTTGTTTGTACCCGAGTTACCTTAACGTTCGTTTAACTGTTATATATGACTTTTACCTTCGGTGAAGGTAGAATATGTAAGTAACCAACTAATTACCAGCTTCCTGGTGCTTTGTTGGAGAAGCATGTCTCATGAAGTGGGTTTTATAAGCGGAGGAACCATCGAGTGTGTACACCCACGTTCTCTCTGAGTCTGGGGGTGGATGGCTTGGAGCCACTGCTGCGTCTTATTGTCAGAGCTCTCTCTCTCTCTCTCTCTCTCTCTCTCTCTCACACACACACACACATTTGCTCACGCTCTCTCTCTATCTCTAAGAAAGTAAACCTTCAAAATGAAACACGACAAGCTTATAAAATAATCTCACGACGCAATAAGGAAATCGGGCTCAGCGAAGCTCTAATATACATCATAACTCTGCGCAGTATTGCTGAAAACCATCATCACGACTGCTGCGCAAAACTGATTTCTGAGTCGTAGTTTTATTGCACTTTCTTTCTCTCTTTCTTTATTTTACTCTGTCTCAGATTTCACAAACCTTAGCACAATTAGAATGTCAATCAAGCAAGCGTGAATAAATAAGAACACCAGTACGGGCAAAAGAACAGCAAACGGAGACCGTTACATATAATGCGTCAGATTCGATAAGCACCTAAGCTCATCGGTCAGTCAATTATCAACTAATTACATAAAGAAACCAAGGAATATGTGACATTATTTTACTGACATTTTTAATAGTTTTTTTTTTTCTCCCATGGCCGTATCACTGGGTCTGATCTGTAGTTGAGTCTGTGAATGCCAGGACGGAGTGGGATGTCGGCTGTGGCCTTTGAGAGGAAAAGCTAGTGTGGGAGCGAAACGGAGAGAGGGCGAGAGAGAGAGAGAGAGAGGGTGGGGAGAACGTTTCTCCATCCTTGTGGAAATGGTCTGTAATTGCTACGTGGGGCCGTGGGCCTGTAATTAACCAGAGAACAGGAGCTGGAACAGAGGGGAAGGCTGCTCTACGCCCAGGCTCCCGACGGCAACTTCCTCTCTCTGCTTTCATCTTCTCAGAATTACATTAAAATACGTGCAGGTTAGCAAAGTGAAATAAGTCTAAAAGTCTATTGTGGGTAGGGGGGTGTTGGTCTTGGTCACATGACCTGCACATCAGGCGTCAGGAGGATCCTCAGACCTGTGGAAAGCTTGAGTGTCTGTTCTCGGTAACACGACAAGCTGCTTTTGGTCTCATTATGTTATTAATTAGTGCTGGGCAATGTGGCTATATAATATAGATAAATTAGAGATGATGTGATAAATCAGGTCATGATGCACTTTATTATTATTATTATTATTATTATAGTTATTATTATTAGTAATCTTTTTTTATTAACAGTATTGTGGAATCTAACGATTAATCACTTGTATATCTAAGGAATGAAACGCTTCAGCAGGATTTGTTATCATTTTCCTGTAACAGCATACGCCACAGTGTTGTATTACTCTTAT
Source organism: Hassar affinis (assembly GCA_025674545.1). Lineage (NCBI taxonomy): Eukaryota > Metazoa > Chordata > Actinopteri > Siluriformes > Doradidae > Hassar > Hassar affinis. The sequence continues at coordinate 18,971,313 of JAOVYV010000024.1, forward strand.
ACTACAGCAATTTAACCTTTTTATAATAATAATAACGTTGAGTGTATTTTCATACCCTATGTGCCCCACCATTGGATTATGATGAGCCACCTTTTTGGAACAAATAGCTGAGTGTGAGTGTCCTGTGTAACAGTATATCTTTAATAGTTGTGAAATGGGGTAGGAGAGTGGCGTGTCAGGCAGGAGCCGTTGACCATTGACAGCTCTCACTTGTTCATAGGCATGCCGGAGAGTCTTGTCGCCTGACTGCTCCAGAGGGAAATCCCTGGTGATTAATTCCTCGAGGACAGGGGAGGAATCCCCTGGAATAGACCTTGCCTGACCCGGCAGCCCCTCCCCCACCATGCACCACTCCATTCTCTTTCTACAACTAAACAGGACCCATCTGTGCACAATCCAGCTAATAAAGTATTATCCGCTGCCTCAATTTGATGCTTTCTTCCCTGACTTTAATTGTGACGTGAACTACCGGATAATTGTGAATATCCCTGTGTACACACATCACTTTCACCCTTTGTGCTCACTCCCATTCCCCACCTTGAACTAGGCCTTGGTGTATGAGTGTCTGGCTGCAGCCTGAGACCAACGGGATATCCTGGATACTTACTGGTATCTGTTATGTCCCTGCTTGATTGATTGGTCCCCTTGGGCAGCGGATCGAAGAGTTCTTCCAGCACCACCTTCTCTATGATTGTCCTGACATCAGGTGGGGAGCAGCCAACTTTTGAGCAGAAACGTTGGTGGTGTTGCACCTGTGACTGGCCGACCCATTGCATGGTCGTACTTTGGAGGCTCAGGTATTTCAACATACTGATGGGCGTCAGGTGGACGGTGGCGAGCTGTGCAGTAATAGGAAGGCCTGCGCGTTATCCATCAGTCCTATCTTGGGTAGGGACAGGGAAGGTACAGCCGTCACAGGGGCCACCGGGGAACCTGGCTTCTGCCGATCGAAGACGGCTTAGAACTGCTTCTCTTAGTCCTTGCCCACAGCACTAGGAGGGCATCAGGCTTCCAATATCCTTGGCCATTACTACAAACACAGAACATTATCAATAAAATCACAATTAAATCACCTTTGTTCCTCTCTTAACTTCCTCTGGTTGCCAGATTGCCCTCGAATTATTAAACAAGGAGTTTAATCCAACGCCAGCCTGCTTAACATTTCCCTGGATAATTGATGCTTAATCATTTAGAGTGCTTTCACACCGATCAGGCTGGTTCCAAACCAGAGTAAACTTGATACTTTTGGTTCATTTGCTGTTTGGTTTTTGTTTTCTCACTGCAGTTTTCTCACAAAAAGCTAAAAAAAGGTTGGCTGAGCAGTTTCTAGGGCTGAAAAGGATTGTGCAAAACATCTTCATTCATTGTCCAGAAATACCACGATGGGGAAGAAAGCGATCAGTCCTTTGCCAAATGTGTGAGTAGATATTATAGAAATCCCCCTGAGCACAAAAAACATGGAGTTGTACTCAGTACATTAGTAGATAAATATAGAAATCATTGTTTCGGTCCAAAGCTCTTGAACACAGTGAACTTTTTTTTTTTTTTTTGGCTCACAGAATGGATTACAGAAAAATGTCATCCACAGCCCAAAACACATTGCATTTTTGGTGACCTGTTGGAAATGACCTCTGCGTGGTTCTTTTGGTCCACACCTGAGTCTGATTGCTGTGTGCTTACTCGATGCCCACCAGAGAGGAAATTGCACCAGGGTTTGGTTCAGAAGGGCTGAACACTGTGTATGTGGGCAACCGTAGGGTTAAAGGTTTCAGCTCACAGTGAAAAGGTTGGGCTATAAACGGTAATTCCTCAACAGCCTCTATTTTCCATTTCCTTGAAGTCATGACAAATAATATAGCTTGTCATGTTGTTGAGAAGCCAGATTGCTGAACTCTTTGCCTTGAAGTCTTTCTCTATGGGGAACAAACCTCAATGGTACTGCTTTAGTGCTGATATAGAGGCTCCTTTCATAAATTTTAAATTAACATTCAAAATAACAGCACGATTTCTCTCATAAAGCTGTTTATTGTTGGGCATAAATTAGGAAAGCAGCCTCCAGATAAGAAACCCTAACATATTGGCATTAATATAAAACTGGGAATTGAAGTACAACCAAAACTACTGTCAGAGCTGTAGACCAATGAGATTTGAGAGTACAGTAGTACTGGAGTAATGTCTAACTCTGAATGCATAATTCCAGTACAAACTCTACATCTACATCCATCTATAACTGAATGGACACACACCTCTCTCTCTCTCTCTCTCTCTCTCTCTCTCTCTCTCGTAGTGAGCTTGTAGCACCACTGCCTTGTTCCACTTAAAGCAAGGTCTCATTAATGCCACATCCTCACATTTTGAAGGACGAAAATGAGATGAGTACTGCAGATGACTTTCTTTTGGAGCAGAAGCTGCAGTCATAGCTGAGAGTGTGTGAGAGAAAGCACATGATGTTCTCTACCACAGAGATCTGTTCCACACTAAGCCTGTGAGTCATGTGCAGGTCCAAAAGTTATCTGTACAGATTTTGAATCACGTAAAAGACTGCTGAGTTTCCAAAAGCTGTGTCTAAAGAGTGCTGACATCCAGATCTGTATCTCTCTTAGACCTGTGTGCTGTATTGATTTCACTACAGCTTCGCTTGAGAGCCTCGATTAGACGTGCCTGTTCACAGATATCCCGAGTGCACTACTGCACAAGGGTCAGAAGTGTACTTTTTATGTAATTTAACGGTCAGTTAATTTAATATTCAGTTAAAATCAGGATTTCAGAAGAAATGCCTTCATCACACCATTAGTCATGAAGGCATTCACAATCTGTTCCTAATTAAATACCCAAAGATTCAATCAAGAAGGGATGAGGCAAAGATCTAAACACACTGGTGTTTCCATGGACACCGATGCTGGTGTGTGTGGAACATTGTGCACAGGGGTCAGGAGGTTACAGTGCTGAAGAGCTCTGACTAATAACTGCTTCTGTGGGCAAGGACGCAACAAATCACAAAGTACTGTCCTGTATCATTTCCCACTCAATCTCACAGTAATGTGGAGCATCCATTAGCACGTCTATTATTTGTTTTAAATCTTAGGCATTACTTGATGAACATCAGTCTTGTTTAGGAATTATTCTTTACTCCATGCATACTCCATGCATTCTCCATCCACGTGTTCAAAGTGTTGCTCATAGCATATGGTACAGCATGAAGAAAACGCTGCCCATCCCCTTCGGCATACATGACCTTACAGATTTACATCTACATTTATGGCATTTGGCAGACACTCTTATCCAGTGCTACTTGCATGTACCTAATTTACACAACAAAGCAGTTGAGGGTTAAGGTCCGTGCTCAAGGGCCCAGCAGTGGCAGCTTGGCTGTGGTAGGATTTGAACTCACAACCTTCTGGTCAGAAGACCAATCACTTAACTACTTTTGGTTATCCACTCAGTCTTAACCACTGAGCTACACTACAGATGTCTGTGATTGGCCAGTGGTGCTTTTATTGATGGGACAAAGACATGGGCGCACGGCCAGTTTAGCTCCTTTTTTCAGTTTAACGTTTTTCAGTTGCACCACTCTGGATTACTTAATATGTATTGCAGGATAAACTGATGATTTTAAATTGTGTAATCTTGTGTGTCAGGACAAACACAATGTTGTGTCTCATGTCAAGCTAAATGTGCTTCTACAGCATGCCATAGTAGCTACATTAGATTAAAAAAAACTGTTTAAATGGCAGGATTTTGTAATGTAAAAAAAATTAAACCAAGATGAATCATGTCCGAACCTTTTCTATCCTTTTTGTGAAATCACAACCTATAGATTAAAGTGAAAAAGAGTGTTTTAGGAAATGTATTTTAGAGTGATTTTGGAGAGGAAAAAATACACAATTCACAACCTGATTGTAGAAGTGTGCACAGTTGTAAACTAGTAGGTGGTTACAGCACCTTCAGATTTTATCATGGCATTAAATCTTTTTGGGTAAGAGTTATCAATGTGGCACATCCTGACTTGGCAGTTTTTTGCCATTCTTCCTTGCAAAAGCATTCTATCAGATTGGCTGAGCATCTCCTGCACATAGCCCTCTTCAGGTCACCCTACAGCTATTCAATTGGATTTAGATCTGAACTGGGCAATTCCAAAACCTTTATCTCTTTTTGGTGAAGCCATTCCTTTGTTGGTTTGGAGGTGTGCTTTGGGTTATTGTCTTACTGAGATGTAAAGTTCCTCTTCATCTTACGTATTTTAGCAAAAGTCTTAAGGTTTTGTGCACAAATTGGCTCCAGCTGAAGAAAAGAAGCCCTAAAGCATAATGCTGCCACCTCCATGCTTCACCATGAGGATGGTGCTCTTTTGCTAATGTGCTGTGTCTGTTTTGCACCAAGCATATCTTTTTGTATTATGGCCACGAAGTTACTTTGGTCTCATCAGACCAGAACACATTATTCCACATTTTGGGTTTTGCGAGAATGGCTGATTTTTTTTTTTTTGCAAGCTTTATCTGGGCTTGGATTGTTTTTGGTTGAAAAAAGCCTCCATCTTACTGCCCTACCCCATAAACCAGATATACGATGAATTTGGGAGATTATCATACAGTATGTATGGAGCAACCTCTATGTCCCAGAAATTGCTGCCATTCATTTAATGTTGCTGTAGGCCTCTTGGCAGCCTACCTGACCAGTTTTCTCCTGATCTTCTCATAAATTCTAGAGGGAAGCCCTGTTCTTAGTAATGTTACTATTGAACTGTATTTTCTCCAATGGTTGATAGTTGTCTTTACAGTGTTCCATGGTGTATATCCAAGTATGATATATCCACTAGGTTATATTTTTTACATTGCATAGCCCTGCTATTTTAACAGGGGTGTTTTATATCTGCTGTACTTCTGTATTTATCCATGTTGTTGATTCTACACCGGGATTCTACAACTACTAGTTGCCAAAGTTACCTCCTGCCTGAACACGGGACCATGTTTAAATTCTTAAGGCTCACATGGTGACACACTGAGTGTTAAGCTGTCCTGGCACTAGAGGATTATCAGGATGAATTTGGGTCCAATTCGCTCCTCCTGAGAATCACAAGTCCGTACCCTAATTGAACCAATTATCAGCCGAAAAGATTCTGCAGTGTGAGGGATTTACAGACATAATCTTATTGCTTTCGACTGGATCAGAGCCTCTCTGATTGCAGATTGTAAATATCTTAACATGCATGACGATGATATTTATGAGTGAAATCCTGTCGTGGGAAAGAAGCAACAGTTAAAAATGCTGTAGTGTTGAACGGAACAATGGGAATAGCCAATGAGGGTGAGTTTTTAACCTGGAAGTGTCAACCAGATGTTGACACTATATGAGCTGAAAGAGCACATAATAACACATACAATGTGTGTGTATTCTTATTTTTAAAAATAACATTACCATGAAATGTGACAGTGTCACGCTTTCTCATATTTAGTTTTTCGGTGCAAAACATAGCCGACGTAAGTGCAACCAGCTGATGACAACAGCACGTCTCCAGGTTTTGTTTGCTCCGAAGTCACATTTGATCTCACCAGTTTCTGTGTGGTCCCCACTCTGAAAAATCCTCAGATGTGTGAGTGTGTGTGTGTGGTCACGCTTCTCGGCTGACTCGTGTAGTGTGTGGGCTCTTACGATTAAAAGATTAACAATGGGTTAAAATAAGTTGTTATGTCTATGGTCTCTCACATCTTTTAAAAGCGGTTAATATTGAAAAGTCCTGTAGTCTGGGGTCAGCTTTAACTCAAGCCTTTTTGTTACCTATGCTGCCAGTCTGATGATGTATGTTAGACAGACTGAAGCCATCCTGAGTACAGGATTCTGTCTGTGTGAGGTTTTGCACAATCTCCTGTGGGTTACCTTTGGGAAAGCGTATACCAGCGGTACCCTGTGATGAACTGGCATCACGTGTTCACAGGATACACACTGCAACCCTGACCTGAATGAATAAATATAACTTTTTTTTTTTTTACTTGAGCAATTTGCTGCTTCTGGATAGAATAGATAGAAATCTTTTTAAATGTTTTGACAGTCTTAAAGAAGGACTCCTCCCATCCAGATCAGGTTGAAACAGATTATTTAAATCAGGACTTCTCAAACTTTTTTCCAGCTAAACCCCTTCAGCCTAAATGATTTGCCTTAAGTAGGCCTCCTTCTTTAAGTAGGCTATCTCAAACTTTTCTAATAAACGGGAAAGCTTGTTACATTTCAGGTTGTGAAAGACTCCAACAGGTTTATCATTTTTTTGTTATTATTACAATCTTTTTTTTTAAGATTTCTTCTGAATAAAATTTATTCAGTCTTCTGAATCCTCTGCAATCTCTCCACAAACCTCTCGCATTTCAGGAACCTTTGGTTGGGGAACCCTGGTTTAAACAGGCAAACACAATCTCATTGATATATTATTTGTTTAAAAATGGTTATTCAAATAGCAGAAGTGGTTAACATGCGTTTAATTCTGGGCATGACTGTTAATGCAAGCTGAACCCATTTTGCAGCTGCTCTAGGAACATGGTCATTTGCATCAAATATAGCATGTTAAGCCACATTCATGCCAGTTAATACAAAGTAATAAGGGTTTATGTATTCTATGTAACAGCATGAAGCAGACTTGCTTCTCATTAGCACTGAGAAAAATGTTTTCTCTAAGCATTGCCCTCTCTCATGTTCCTGAATGCAGGCCTGTGCTTGCTATCCGCTGAGTGATTGTGAACCCAGTCCTGGGGAACAAGTTTGGCTTGGCAGTCCTGTCTGTAAACAATCTGCACTCCCAGCTCAATGTAAAGCGAGAAGCCACACTCGTGTAGTTCATACCATGCATTAGTAGAAAATGAACAATGTACAAGTGCTCTTGGCAGGAGCTGAAGACTGACTAACAGTAAAGCGTAAAAGACTGAGTGGGGTAAATGCAACAGAAAGCATTTCCATTTCTCATGTTCTATTCAGTCAGCGAGTGCACCGACCACTTTAATTGGTACACCTACTCATTCACGCAATTCTCCAGTCATCCACCCATGTAACAACTGATCAGTGCATGAAGTCATGCAGAACCAGGACAATGTGCAAGTGTGTGTGTGTGTACTGAGATGCCTTTCTGTTCACCGCAGTTGTAAAGAGTGGTTATGTGAATCCTTTGTCAGTTCAAACAAGTCTGGCCTTTTGTCCTGACCTCTCATATCAACAAGGTATAATAGTCCACAGAGCTACCACACACAGGATGTTTTTTTTTTTTTTTTCACACCACTTGGTGTAAATGTGTGAAAACCAGTCTCTGAAATACTCAAACCAACCCATCTGGCACCAACAGCCATGCTACCAGATCGCTTTTTACAAGATCCCATTCTGATGTTTGAAGTGAGCATAAACTGAATAGATTACAGGCATTAGAGGTCTGCCTTACATCTGTGTTTCTGCCCACTCATGCATCTGGATAATCTACATTCCTGCTCGATGAAGCCTGGTCAAAAAATGTGAACGGAAAAAGTCGTTTTAGGTAGTATATTGGATTCTGGCCACCTGGCAGATCTGCCCTCAATATGGCCCTCATAGAAAGAGATGGTATACAAGAGTGTGTGTGTGTGTGTGTGTGTGTGTGTGTGTGTGTGTGTGTGTGTCTTTATTATACCTTGATGTGATTAAGTCATGGGGCTAAGCAGAAGGCCTGGTGATGTACAGTCGCGCTACTCTGTGTACCACCTTCCTAATTGCAGACAACATGTGCTATGGGCTCATTCATGCAACCTTGCTACATTCCATTAACTCACCAGCATTGCCAAATCACTCATTAAACTGGGGAAAATTGCATCACAGGTGGCCACGGTGGTGTATCACGACTATCTTCTCTCTCTTGATGGGATGGTGAGACAAACTGAGCCAGATGGAGAGAGAAATGAGAACAGTCCTGGAGGAAACATTTTAACAGCGTGACTGGGATGGAATCCTAACACAAAAAAAATACCCCAAGCAAGTTATTCAAAGCGTTTTCATTAAAAGCTCAACAAATAAGAAACGTTATCTTGGATATCGATGAGAGGGTGGAAAATTTATAGAGAACATCCTCCTGTGGGGAAAAAAAAGTGTGCTCTCAAGCCTTTTATCCTCTTCAGGATTTAGCTGAGTGTGAAAGCATTATTGCTCTCCTCAGGCATCATATTAGAAACAGATGTAGTGGGATAGACAAACCTGTAAGAGTTTCGCTCGCATTCAGGTGCTTCTGCTTAGTTCCAACACGGTCCAAAGCGCATGCTGAAAATAATCGGCTAAACAGTGGTACCATTGTAGTTCTTTTCCTCTTCCTGCATGCGTGTTCTGTACATTCTTGCACCGGTTCGGTTACACTAACTTCAGTGAAGCTTTTTATTAAAGAGTCTCCGTGACCTTGACAAGCGGGTGGCTGTTTATCCAGTGGTTCTGAATGATGATTGTTTTGCAAAAGGTCTGCTGGATAATTCAGTCAGTCAGTCAGTCATTTTCTGTACCGCTTATTCCCAGTTACGGGGTCACGGGGGAGCCGGTGCCCAGCC
>JAOVYV010000024.1:19033559-19051634 GCA_025674545.1 Hassar affinis
GCCGGCTGGGCACCGGCTCCCCCGTGACCCCTTAACTGGGAATAAGCGGTACAGAAGATGACTGACTGACTGACTGTATATGGTTTATACAATGGATTAAATAAAACATGGGGATGGAGTTATAATATAAAAATGTTAAACGAGGAAGTGGTAAAGAAAATGAACCACATGTCTTTTTTTAAGTAAGTAAGTACCTGTGAGCTTCAAACCTGCTCCTATGCAACTCCTGCTCTTTTCTTGGTCTTGGGAAAGGAGCTGAAATTCTTGTCTGTGGTACATACTGCACATTTGGCATATAGAAATTAGGAGTATTCTTTTAATATCTGTTTTTATCAGTATTTACCTTTCCTTAGCTCATTGTGGCATCTGTCAGCTCAGATAAGTAGCAGATGTGAAATAAGTTTGTCTAAGTATCCCACCCCACCCCCCGAAGGAACACAACAGTATATGCCCTGTGTGTTTGACTGGAGAAGGCTGGATGCATGTCTTTGTGTTGTGTATGTGTTTGAGCGAGTTGGTGGGTTTGAGGGCTACGAGAAGCATCATCAACATGTGCAGTGCGTCATTTCTTATCTCATTGTCCGTATCCTGTGTGACCTGTACTTCTGTCTCTAGGTCTGTACATCTAAACTGAATTCCATCTAGCCGTACAATTAACTTACACTGAAGAAGATGACTTTTGATAGCCAAAACACCTCAAATCTGGCCCCTAGTTTTCTTTAGTTTTTTTTTTTTCAGCCCATGAGATAAATCAATCTTTCCATCTCCTACATTTGTGGAGTTGCTGTTTTTATGTTAAAACAGTGCTCCTCTCTGCCCTACACCTCAAAGTCTCTTCCATCCCTTCCTGTCCTCCACTTCTTTTGGCTGTCTTGTCTTTTCTCCATTTCTTTCTAAGTGTGTCCGACCTGGCAAGCTTCCTTCTCTCTTTGTTCCACAGTTCCGATGGCAAATTGATTTCGACAGTGTGAACACAGACAGGCTATCAGACACAGACACAACTCCGGATAGCACAGGGGTTGCACCCCTTCCTTCCCAGTTTCCCCCTCTAGCCTTCCCTACCCCCCCTTCCAAAACAATCCTAACACGTGCCTCCACGCACCCCTCCTTCAGTGGAAGAAGGCCGCTCTCATCCCTCCTTTCTGTCCTCTCTTCCTCCCCTGCGTGTTGTCACCGGGGGGCCATAGTGCTGGTGGCGTGTGGTGGGTCGGGGGGGACTCTGACAGAGAGAGCCAGAGGGCGCTCCATCTGCTCGCCTCGCACCTTTACAGACACTGAGCTGCTCTTCGCCTTGCCCGCTGCCGCTGTGGACTTCTCCAAATGGACTCCTCTCTCATGCATGTGCACAAGTTCTGCAACTGTTGTGTTTTTATGATGATGATAATTTTTTTTAAAGGACATCATCATGTAAAAGTGCCAAAAGCTATGTCGATATTCTCAAGCAGCTCTCCTTCCATAAAAGACATGTGCCGTTTGTCCTTTTCTTTACGCTGTGGACTGGCACTATTGAAGCTCTTGCTCACCGCAGAGCCTTGTATTCTCTTTATGGTTCAGTTGTGCGGCGTGTTTTTTTTTTCTCTCTGTGTTTTGTAGAGCGTTGTGTGCTTCCACCGTGTCTTTAAGCAGCGCGGCGTGCAGCCCAGAGGGTGTGTCACTTTTAACATTGTGGGATCGATTTACATTACTGTCCACCCTACTCCTTTATTCTTTCTAAAAGATCTCAAATCACTGAATAAGTAAGCTATACAGTCCAAGTAGGCCCAAGCAGCTAGGCCAATATGATAGCAATGTAAAATATCATAATCTAGAACAGCATGAGTAATATCATCTTTCTACCCCCACGTAATAAAGCAAAACAAAACCACAGTATATAATAAATTATAATAATTATAATATAATAATAATTACACTTGCACCTGCTTGTTGCATCAAAGTCTTGTTTCAGGTTTGTATCCTGTTAAATTGGATTGTATCCTGTTAACTTTTTGATGTCAAATCCATCTCTGGTTATCCAGAAACGTACGTGCTGTAGAGCAAAGGATCCCAACGCCATTCCTGGAGTATTCCATATCCTGTACAGTTTAGTGTTTTCCTTGCTCTGACCCATCTGATCCAACTAACCAGCTCATTAACAGTCCTTTCTGAGTTGAAGTTGGTATAATGGAGCAGGGAAAACATTAAAATGTGCAGGACCGGGGGTACAGCAGGGCCAGAGTTGTGAATTGGGGCTGTGCAGCATGCAATAATCAAATCAGCTCATTACACTTGACCACCAACTTCCCATGTTCCCTTAACACAAAAGATCATTTTGTGATAATGGTGGCAACGTTGGTAGTAATGAACCACGTGCATTGTCATACAATATAGGGTGAAGGATTTAGGTCAGGGTAATATGAGTAATTGAAATGAGTGATTATTGCGAAAGTAGGATTAGTCATTAGATATAAATGTATAGCTGTGCATTTTGTAAGAACAATCCTTATATTACAAGTCTGAATGCTAATTGTTTATAATGTTCCTATTGCAATAAGCAACTTGCACATTTACACCATTCCTACTACAGTACAGTGCTGTAATGTTTTATAGTGCAGGGCTAAAACTAAAACTTTGATGCAATAATGATGCAAACTGTGAACTCAATAGATAAATGAGGATTGCAAACATGACAAGAAGTGGACGACTAAATTCAGATGAGTTGCGATTTAATAGAAAATATCATATTAATACTGAATTCGCATATGGTTACCACTATACCTAAGAGAGATGGATGCATTTGCTATTTTAGACCATTTGAGTCGAATCTGTGTAAAACCTGGCCTGTGTGGTCGTATTCAGAATCACAACTGGATTTCTGGATATTATCCTGAGACTCAAGATGCATGAAACAACCAGGTGTAAATGGCGTCTCTCTCTCTTCTTCTTTCTAACCGACCCTGCTTTTTTTTCTCCCCAATCTCTGAGACCTGAATTTCTATTTAAAAAAAATAAAACTGTAATATCTTCTCATTTCTTATCTGTCATGTTCCAAAATGGTCAGCTGACAGATCCTCTGGAGCCGTGGTGTACTTTCCTGCTGTGCTTTTGTACCTTTTGTCTCTTAAAATGCTTTTCTTTTTCTTGTAAATCAAATTACAATGCACAGAAGTCAGAAGTATACAGAAAACATTCCATCAGAAAATGCATGCTATGGAGGAACTTCAGCAACATGTTTACCTTGAATGTATTGTGAATTTTTACAAAAAGTATATATAATATATAAATATATCTATATTAATAAAACACTTGTTCAAATTATATATGATTGTTTAACTTGAATCCATGCTGTTGAACCCATGGTGTGTCTTTCTGCATTTCTGCACTACATCATTATAATTATCTCATCTAATGCCCACTCACCAACTTTAGTGCCAAATCCCTTTTGCAATACATATAGTGTGTGTGTGTATGTGTGTGTGTGTGTGTGTTTGTGAGAGAGAGAGAGAAAGAGAGCTTAGGTTTGTGTCTTTGTGATCATGGATTTTTTTGTCGCAGTGGGATATGCTGTCTGTCTGCTGTCTGAGATGTGTGTATTAAGGTTAGCAGTAGTGATTTTAATACAGGGCTTGGATAACATCTGGTAGTTTAATCTATTTTGCTGTGTGAGAGTGACTTAGAGCTGAGATTTTGTTCCCCAAATTGTTCTCATCAAAGACAAATTTAATCACTGCTATGGGCAGACTCTTCATTTTACACTATATTTTGAACCTGTCATCATTGTAGAGACATTTTATTTACTCATGTGTGAGCGTAGGGTTGGAATGTCCTCCATCCATCTGAGCCAGTGCAAAACTCAAAGACATCATGCCACAAAATGAGTAACCTCCCACCATCCTACACAAAACTAACAGTCGGATATGTAGCCGTGCATAATCCTAGTCTGAGCTGAGCTCCGGTACAAACCCATGGACTCTCTTTACCTTCCAGTTTGGGTCCTGAATTGTCCCGGTTCTGAGTGTACAGGACCTCCGTAAGTCACCTGCCTCCATTGCTGCTCAGCCAAACAATCATGTCCTCCCTCTCGCTCATTTTCTCTCTGCTCTCATTGGTTGTCTGGCGTATAATTGGGGAGTGGGGCTTCTCTGTTATTTCTTTTTTTTTTCCTTCATTCTGTCACCGGCCTCTCTGGTTGGTTCTCTTTCCTTGTGGTGTAATTTGTACCAGCCAATCAGACAGGTCATTGGTTGCCAGAAGGTGGTGTTTTCATGGAGGCAAAATGTTGGCACTGGAGGTAACTCAAAATCTAACTCTAATGCATGCCTATCAATGCCTAACAAATGAACACATTAGCACTTAGTCAAATATGTCTTGTTTCATTTGCATGCTTGCTCAGAACGCCCTCCATAGAAAAAGTACTTTTGTTCATAAGTATATGTCAAATGAATCACTGTATGCCTTTCAGCAGTACTCTTTATCTTGACCAAATTCAATACTTTGTGGATTGTAGTGCATAGATGAAAAATTTGCCTGCTAAAGTGAATGGCACACCCATGTGCACTGTAACACACACTGACAATATTTGTTGACCCCCCTCTTCTTCTAGTGACCGCTCCCTGGAGGTCTACCTCAGATCAAGCTTGATGGACGGCCACGCAGCTCCACTCTTCTACTAACACGGCCTGTTCACAGGCCTGCTCTCTGCCACCTGAAATGATACATGGAGCCACATGCTTAAGACTCTATAGGGCAACTGGGGATAAAGCCCTGGATCCATAACTTGGGGTTCTAGGAATTAAACAAGTGTTCAGTATAGCTTTATAATCATTGCTGTATAGTTCACTCTGAGCTGCTCTGAAGAGAAATTAGCTGTCTCTGTGGGAAAGGTTTATAGATCAGTGCTCTTATTGATTCAGTCCCATTATGGTGATATACAGTCATACGTGTTGGTTAAGGGTTTTAATTCAAAATTAAGAAATAATTCAGAAGAAATGCTAGTTACATCCAAAGGCAAATGGCTTACCCTTTTCAAAATGTAATGATTGAGTATAGATTTTAACTCTTTTTTTCTTTCATCCCTTATTTGTCTGTTGTTGCAGTAGGCCTTGGCCTTTCTCATCTTTAGTTCAGGTAAGATTAGAGCTTCAGTTTATGTTAGATGTTGAATAAAAAATGATCTTATTTTCGCTCTGTATTAAAGGCTCCCCTCTGCCAATACTGTATAGCTGCTGTAATTCGAGGCTATATTTTGGGGCACTGGGGCTCAGTGGTAAAGGCTCTGGGCTACTGATTACTTCAAATCCCAGCGCTGCCAAAAATCACTGTTTAGCTCTTGAGTATGCCCCTTAACCCTCAAATACTCAGCTGAGTTTCAATTCGCTGTAAATAAAAGTGCTTGCCAAATGAATAAATGTAAAATGTACTTTGGCAAAGGCTCCATCTGGTGCCTCTATTCTGTGAACACTTTGTAATAAAAGTGTTACTGCACTCATCTCTATTGCTTCAGTTCAAAGCTTTAGCAGTTTCTCTACATATTTCCTGGCAGGGAAGCTTGTATAATGTATTTTTCACCAGGGGTTTGTGCCTTCTACTGCTTTTGGTGTTCTGGCTTTCAAAAAAAATGCAGATGTTCATAGGCAAAGGGAAAATATTCTGAATTTTGTATTGATGTTTGCTTTTTAGTTTCTGTTCATTTTCGATTATAGACACCACAAAACGATGAAATGTTTGTTGTCGGTGAACTACATAGAAAAAAAATCGATATCGATGATATTTTTTGTTCTCTCACATTAACACTGCTTCTTAAAAATTCAGAATTAGATTTGTGAGCTTATGAGCACATGCACAATTGCTTAAATCGTACAATTAGTGTAAATAGCACATTTTCTTAATTTGCTAGACAAGTACATCTTCAGTAAGTTCTTCGTCTTGGCCGTGGTCATGGCAGGACCTGGAGCCGATCCCTGAAACCCTGGATCGAACTCCGGTTCATCACAGGGAAACCATGCACACACGTTCACATACTCATTCACACCTAGAGGCGATTTAGAGTTTTCTGTCACTTAGCACCACGTTCTTTAGGATGAGGGAAACTGGAGGATGGAGAGGAAACCCACAGAAACACGGGGGGAACATTACAGATGCTGTAATGCACAGGCTGTAACCTGTGGCTCAGGCTTGAACTGGAGACCTTTGGTTGCTCTACTGTGTTGCCCACATATTGTTAAATATCTACAGATCTTGGATTTCTCTTGAGATTATTTCAAAATGTTCCCACTTCTGTAGGTCAGAACTCCAGAAGATGTGAACTTTAAACATTTAAATGTCTTTTTTTGTGGGTTTTTTATTTGTATGTGACATTTCCTCGAATACGCAGGGCACTGCTTGTTTTGTGATTAAAAACAAAACTTATAATTATATTACAGAAATTTGATCATATTGACTCTGAATTTTGAGGAATAGCTTAAAATACTCATTTTGCTTGAAAATGTTTTGATTTAATGTTTGATCTTATTTTTTTGGGAACACCTTGATACTGTTTAGATATAGGTGTCATTTCTAGTTCTGGAGCCTGCTTTTAATCATAAAAGCTTATGTGTTCTTGCAGTAGTGTGTCCTGGTATTCATTGAGTGTACTATTAAGACAGGAAACATCACTGGCTGTCTGATGGGAATTGCACAGCATTGAGAGAAAGTGTGTGTGCGTGTGTGTGTGAGAGAGCCTGTTTTTATAACATGTCGAATCATTTTGGCTTTGCCTTTGTTCTGTTCATTCTTATTTATGTTGATGCATTTTACTAGTACATATTTCTGTTCCTTGTGAAATAAAATGGATGAAATCAAGCGTACATTGATTACTTGATTAGTTCATAAAATGTTTGGGTTGAATGTCAAGTGGGCCAAAATTGGATGTCTCTTTGGACTGTCGGTGACCCTAGGTGTTCAGTTTAAACTCTTTGCTATAGTAATATAGACATCTAAAATGATGCCTTTCTACTTTTTCAACTAAAGCAGCAGACCAAGTAACTAAAGATCACCCAGCATAAAAGCTAAGTCATTGAAGGGGAAAGGAGCAATATGATCAAAAAGACCCACATTTGTTCCGGTAATGGCTTCTTTTGGTTTATTCCAGCTTGTCCAATGTGAACTTTGATCTGTGAATTCATATGCTTCAGTGTTCTGAGCCAATAGAAATGAACTGGTTGGGGCTGTGGGCTTTTTCTTCAGTAAAAAAAAGGATGAGCTGCTGATTATTAAGCAGTGGTCACGCTTGACGTTGACTTTACTGTTAAGAACCATTTACTGTTGAAAACCATTAGAAAAAATATCCATGTTTTCCTTTAACGTGCACTAGCATTTTTGTTTCTGACTGCTAAGATTTTCTTGCTAGCAATATGGTAACTTTTATGTGATGGGCAGATTAGATTGTCACTGACTAAACTGGGAGGAACAGCGGAGTACCTTTTAATCCACATTTGGCAATACATACACACCTCGGTCTTGGTTCTTATGCATAGAGCCAATAGAGACATGGACTCTATAAAATCTCTGAAGGTGTGTGATATCTGGCACCAAGACATTGGCAGCAGATGCTTTAAGTTGTGAGATGGGGTCTCTATGGATTGGACTTTTGTCCAGCACATCCCACTGATGCACGATCCGATTGAGATCTGGGGAGTATGGAGGCCAAGTCATCACCTTGAATTCAAACCATTGCTGGAACAATTTTTGCAGTGTGACCAGGTGCATTATACTGCTGAATGAAGCCACTGCCATTAGGGAATACTGTTACCATGAAGTAGTGTATTTGGTCTGCCCCAATGTTTAGGTAGGTGGTATGTGTCTCAGTAAGTCCAAGGTTTCCCAGCAGAATATTGCCTAGAGCATCACACTCCCCCTGCCAGCTTGCCTTCTTCTCATAGTGCAGCCTGCTGCCATCTCTTCTGGTAAGCGGTATACACTCATCAGACTGCGTCAGTCTAACATTGCTCAGTGGTCCAGAGTTTTGATGCTCATGTGCCCATTGCAGCCACATTTGCTGGTGGACGGGGGGTCAGCGTCACTGATCTGCAACCACACAGCAAGCTGTGATACACTGTGTTCTGACACATTTCTACGATAGCCAGTATCGACACTCTCAGCAGTTTGTGCTCCAGTATCTCTTCTGTGGGATGAAACTAGACAGGCTAGCCTTCACTCCCCATGCTCATTAGTGAGCCATGGGCACCCATGATACTGTCACCAGGTCACCGGTTGTCCTTCCTTGGACCACTTTTGGTTGGTACTAACCACTGCATACCAGGAACGCCCTAAAAGACCTGCCATTTGGCCCTTGTCAAAGTTGCTCAATTCCTAACACTTGCTAATTTTTCCTGCTTACAACACGTCGACTTTGAGAACAAACTAGTGCCATTGTAATAAAACAATCCGGGTTATATGCATACCTCCTGTCAGTGATTTTAATATTATGGCTGATCAATATACAAACACACATGCATGTAAAGAGTGAAACTGTGTGCAAAAAAAGTTACAATTAAACACCGGACACATCAGGGCAAACTATGGGTTTGTTTTATTATTATTTTCTTTAATACTACAGTCAGTATGGAGTGGTTTGAAATGGAACAAACAGCCATGGTGCTACTACAAGTGCAGGAACAAACACACCACACACCGTACTGTAACAGGATGATTCACTGAGCTCCTGATGATCAGGTATCACTTTGGCAACTCGAAACAGTCATCAATCTGTCCTCTATAAAGTACTGATATGTGTTCCAAAAATAGTACAGTGCTGCAGAATTGTACAGAATACAAAACACCTGTTAAAGAGGACCAGTGTATACTGACGCCTGTTTGAGAATATTGGCACAGTAATAAATTATGGATGTGGCCCAGTGGTGTTGGGTTGAGCATAACTGTGCAGCTGTAGTAAGACCAAGTAACATACATCATTATAGCATTTCAAGTGAAAAATGTTACCAAGAACTTAGTGTTGGATCACTGGCACCGACGTGTAACTGAAGATGAACGGTGTATGAGAAAGACGGGACATCCACAGGCATTTATTTGACAGGTGTTTTACACTTCTGTTGCTGTCTTTATAGTGATATGCTCTGCTTTAAAGTTTTCGTTTACAATACATTTCCAGCATTAGGAGGTATACCATTTATCAGAGCTGTTCAGAGAGCTGCCAGTGGCTGTAATGAGCCTCTTAATTTGACAATTTTTGTAAATAACTTCTAGGTAGTAAGCTATTTCTTACACTGCCATGTTGACACTTGGTGTAAACTACTTAAAATAAATAAGCGTATATATATATTTTAAGCTCTATTACAAAAAGCTGTCCTGGAGCATGTTGAGTATGGAGTATTACTTTCCCAGTAGTCAGTCTTCACCATTTGACCTACACTCTTACATTGTTTTCACATCTGGTCCCTTTCAGTCCTCAAAATGAACTTGGAGTGATTAGTCAACATTTTTGTGCATATTGAACACCCCTCTGAATTCCACCTCGAGAGGTGGCCTCAGTTCAGTTCCCTTCATGTCCGCGTTGCAGTTTGCTTAACCTGTGCGTTGTGTCAATTTTTGCCATTATATTTTAGCCTGCTAGACTTGCCATAGACAGGTCACTTGCTCTTACACTGGAACAAACGGAAAAAAACAACAAATAGACATAATCATGGCCAGTACCGATAGCAAGACTGGTGTACAAGTAGTAATAATAATAATAATAATAATAATAATAATAATAATAATAATTTAAACTATATAATTATATATAGTTACAATTATATAACTTTCAACTTTTTAAAATACTTTTACAAATAACTTAAGTTAATTAAATAAGTTAATAAATATTTTTTTATAATTTAAAAGGTTGTCAAGTTTTAAATGAAATAATGTTATCAATTATTAAGATAATAATTTTAATAAAAATGCAAAGCAGTAAGGATCTGAGCGCTCCAGAGGAACTGTAGTGAAAACAGAAAGAGGACTGAGACCCCATCAGAACTGAAGTGGACAAGAAGGCAACTGAGTCCCTTTTTCTGTTGGTCCACTTTAAGAGGAGTTTGGCTTGTTTAAAAAGGACTATATGTGAAAACACCCTTAGAAAAAAGGTTCTGAGATTGTATGAGAAAAGCTGAAAAAAGACATTGTGGCTTGTAATTCAACATTTCAGTCTGCAGGTCATCCAGATGAAATCTGAGGTTATTTGGCAATTCTGTCTAGTTAAAATGTGCATCTTAATCAGTATTCGATAAAGTAGCCTGATATGGTCTGGTACCTGCTCTCTCTCTCTCTCTCTCTTTCTCTCTCTCTCTCTCTGTCTCTCTCTTGCTCGCTCGCTCTCTCTAGTTAAGGCTATTATACAGCCATATTACTGGCAAATCCTCGAGTCTGCTTTTGCTATAATAAAGATCCCATCACTGTGTAGTCACGGCTCACTGACACTAAAACCCAACATATGTAAACTCATATAATGAAATGCTAAATCTCTACCTTGATGGACACGGGAGATGAAAGTTCACTTGCATATAAAAGTGAACATCAGTGACAGCAATAAGACTGGGATACATTTCAACTGTATCTCTTTAAATAGACAAGACAAGCATTATGACATTGTTGATGGTAACAAATTTGCACATAACCTCTAGGCTTCAACAAAGAAAGTGCATTTGCGTAATAAGTTATTTTCCTCATCCTCAGGGTTGTATAGCAGCACAGAGGGGGAAATGGGGAAAAGTGAGGAAGCATATTGTATTAAACAGAAGTATCTTCATAATGTGGCTTAAATTTTGATGCCGTACCAATTTTAACATCCTTCAATACAGTTTACCTGAGCCATTGTATTTTAGCTTAAAGTGGTCAAAAGCGATTGCCTCCATGGAAAATGGTCTACAGTCTCCAACACTGGTACACAATTTGAGACCCCTTGTAGTTGACAAAAGTTGAGTGTTAATTGATTTCCAAAACCTTGCCTTTTTTTTTTTAAACTAGTTAAAACCAACACCTGTAAGATCTGACCAATGAGTGATAAGTGCACTGTAAATAAGCCAGTGAGGAGTACAGCAATGAAACCAATACCCTTATGGTTGCTACAGTTTGTAATAAAGTGATTTGTTGCAATATGAGTGTTGATATTGAATGTTGCAAATAATCTTATCTTAAATATGCATTCATAAACGTTTCTGTCGAGATTTTTCAGAACTTTTAAATGCTGTCCTTAACTGGCAATGTCACTACCAGCCTCTGGCTCACGACACAAAGAAAGGGTTGGCTAATGTAATTCAATTACAGCATGAGGCACAGTCTTCCGGGTTCAGAGAACCCTCGTCCAGAACATTAAATAAACACCAAAGAGGATCTAGAGCTGGATGAAGCCAAAATGATATCTGGATGTGTTCTCATGCCTGGTCTCCATCTGAACAGCTACCTGTGTGGAGATGACAACAGTAGAGAGTGTGATGTGCAGCAAAGAACAAGAAACATTTTGTGTAAGGGTTGTGTAGCAGACGTGTGCACCACCTATGGTACAGTGCCTTTATTTTGTGTAACTCATATTGCTGGAGATTACTAAGTGGTACTGACCTCCCATGGACTCGACATCTGAGTCAGACACATGTGTAATAGAGAAACGGGAAACGCTGAAGCGAGAACTGTGGGGTGTTTGCTTCTCTTCTGGAGGTTTGACTGGACAGTTTGGAGGAATGCAGATTCTGTCAGAGGCAGGTTCTAATGTTGAAGCATTGGACATCAATGGAAATTCATTCTCCCACTCTAAGGTCCCACCTGTTTAGTAAGAGAGTAAAAGTTTGAATTTCTTATCATTTAGCTAAAAATGCAAAAGAAAAACCCAAAAAACCCTATATGCAGTTGTGGTCAGAAGTTTGCACTCATCATGGGCATGAACGCCATGGCAATATTGGGCTTTCTGTGAATTCTTTGAACTGTTCTTTTTCTGGAGAAGAATGAGTGTACAACATGCAACTTTATTAGAAATGGTATCAAGAAATTGGTGAACGAGCTTCTCTGTGCCCACATAAAAAGGATTTGTTTGGCAGCACTCATTGGATTAACCAACACACAGTACTATAGGAAAGTCCAAGGAGCTCAGTGCATTGTAGATTTACAGAGGTCAGGAATGTCTCTTGGAGCCATTTCTAAACAATTGCAGATTCCAAGATCACCACTTCAAACAACAGTATGCAAGTTACTTGGAGATGTAGACCCTTTGCCAAGGTCTGGAAGAAGACCCAAACTGAAACCCTCAGCTGAGAGATTGTTGGTCCGGATGGTCAGGAACAACCCAAGAATCACCAAGGCATGGGCCTACCATGAAACAGAAGCTGCTGGCCCACCAGTGTCACTGTCTATAGCTAATCAAGTTTTACATCACCATGGATTGAGAGGCTGCTGTCCAAGAAAGAAGCACCTTCAAGCTCAACAACAGTTTGCATCTGACCACATGGCCTTCTGGAGGAAAGGTTTATGATCAGATGACACAAAGATTGAGCCTTTTGGCCACAATGACCTACATTACAATACAGTACAATAACTGCTTTTGAAATGGCCTTCCCAAAAGTCCTGATAAAAAAAATGTGTACTGTGCTTAGAAGTTGGGTCCATGCCAGGAAACCAACAAAGTTATCAATGCTGCCAAGAAGAGTGGTCAAATATCCAAACAGAATTCTGCTAAAAGAAACAGAAACAGTTCAAAGAAATCAGTGAAACCCCAATATCATAAAATTCATGTCCATGATGAGTGTATGTAAACTTCTGAGTGCAACTGTATGAAATATGTACATTTGCTTTAGTTGCATAACACTTACTATCTTTTAAAACATCCCCATTTGAGGAATTATCAGTGTCACTGACTTCCTTCTGTGATGAATGGTCCTTACACTCTGCTGCCTGGCCATTTGGTTCCATTCCTGGAGGAAAGGTATATTCTGCCAGTTCACTTGTAGGGCTGTCCTAGAACACAAATACACATTTCTCAGATATATAATGTCACTTTCAGTAACTAGTTCAAAAACTTTTCTGACATAAAATAAGACAAACAAAAATGTTATGTTACACATTACAAATTCCACAGCAGCTGCAAGATGAAATGCAACTGACCTGGTCAAAAAGGAACACAGTGACATCATCAAAAAAAGAGACAGCTTTCTTTTTGCTTTCCATCTCATCGCAGAAGGACTGTGTGAGGAGGGATGGCATTTTGAGGAGGCTGCGCAGGTGCCTGGTGCTACTTCGCTCACTCACCACTACCATTGGAACAGTGGTGAGCTCCTCCTCACTCTCCTCACTCTGCTCTTGGACACTGTAGCTACGCAACTCTTCATCAGACTCATCGCTGTCATCTGAGTCTTCATCTTCCTCACAATTCCCCAGAGGGGCTTGTATGTCCAGGTTCTCTGGTAAGGCAGGAAGAAGATTGTCCAGAGAGCTATCCTGCTTAACATTCAGAAGTGCCTCTTCTACCAGCTCTGCTTTTTCCTCAACTACTTTATTCTCCTCATTGTCCTCAGCCATCTGACAGTCTGGATTATCTTCCCCATTCTCACAGTTCTTGAATTCCAAGGCTGAACCCAGGGAGTCTGCAGATGAAAACCCCATGCTAGCACTGTTAACATGGTCCTCCATGGTTGAGGCTTCCTGCGTTGTGGATGAGCCCTCAGAAGCTGTGCTGGAGAAGCAGTCATTGGCTGGCTCTTCTCCAGACTGCTCTGAATCCACTCCAAGGCCATCATCTGGAGCAGACTCTTTGGTCAAACATCCCCCCATCTCTGGAGGATATGGGGCCAACACTGTAATCACTGGGCCTGATGCAGGAGATGAACCCAAGTCAAACTCCATGTTCCCCCTCTCATGACACAACTGCCTGACATTCAGCAAAGCATTATCTACAGTTTCTTTTATGCTTGTAAAATGAAACTGATCTGCCTTCTGACTAACTGGGCAACCCCCCTCTCTCCCAGTTTTCTTGAAAGAGTTGTGTTTTACAGGTTCTTTTACAAAGATATCATCTAATTTGTTGTCAAAGAAGATGCCTCCTTCACAGGGACTTTTTTCATTTTCTGTATCGTAGTCTGAAAAATAAGCAGAGTCTCTGTATTGATTCCTATTGCCCAGGCTTGTCAGCTTAAGAGAACTAGTTGGGGTCACATCATTTTCTTCAAGGTCCATCTGAAGGACCATTTCATATTCTGATTCCACACTTGTACTGAGAACTGGTTTTCCCTCCAAGTCTTTCATGACAAACTCAGGCGACTCATTGTTCTCGGTGTCATAGCCACTGTCCAGTGATTTGGGCTGAATGGAAGTGTGGTAAGCATCTGGACTGAAGGCATCACAGGGGCTGCTACTTGAGGCAAGGTCTATAAATTCCTGAGGGTCGTGGTTACGAATCTCTCTATGCAAGGGTATCTGTGCTAGGTTAATGTCTCCAACTTTTGCAAAATCAGTAGGAGAGTCTGCATAAACCTCAGAGGTAATTTCAGTAATGTCGCCATCACTGCAGTCATCAATGTTTACCAGGCTGATGCTGTCCTCTGTATGACAGCACTCAGAGACACACTCAGACAGAGCTGCAGGTATGATTGTAGGACCAGCTGACTGCACTTTTATGTCTTGTGCAGGAGTTGTGCTTTTGTCCTTAGTCACTGATTTCTCAGCTAATATAGAATGAGGATTGCTACTTGAATAATCCCTTATAGGAAGCTGTGTCATATTCTCTCTGATATGCAGATGAGGAGTGTTCTTCTGGGCTGGGTGTATAATTTGGTGTTTTTCTTGGGCTGATGGCTCTACGATCTTCTGTTCCTCAGAGCAGAGGTGTATATATGACACACACTCTGTGTATGAATCCGTGCATGACAATGTAATGGGATTGCTGCCATTAGCCTTTATGTGTGAATGCGGTTTCAATGTATTGGAGGGATTGGGGGAATTTTGCCTGGTTGTTACTGTGCCTGGCTGTAACCTCTGGGCACTGGGGGAATGTGTGGGCTGGTGTACATCAAGATAGGTGTCAAGAAACCCCCTTGTTTGTCGGTCATCGAAGTTTAAAGTGTTGTTATTTGTGGAGTGGTTGGAGGTCCAGTTAATTGTTTCACTCTCAGTAAAATGACTGATGTCATCCTCTGGATCAGCAGGACACATAAGAAGACAATCTGCAGCTTCAATATCAACAGTTACATTGTGTGGCCTGGGAATATTCTTGGTTAGGCTACCCATCATATCATAATAGACCTCATTGGCCATATTCTTTTTAGCAGTCCTCTGGTTGGCTACAAGGTAGGGGTCACACTGTCCCAGACTGGGGCTGCTCAGTGATATGCCACATGGTGTTTCTTGTATACCTATATTGTGAACACTCTCAGACTTAAGACAAGACTCTGGTTGGCCTCTTTTCAAAGGAACTTCCTCTTGTCCTGAGGGTGTCACTTCACAGTGTAATCTGTCTCGGTCACTGGAGGAAAAGTATTGACTTAATTGTTCTGCAGAATCCATATGGTTCAGATCTTGTCTCTGAGGTGGCTCCACACTAAGGGCAGTAGTTGGACTAGCATCTGAATCATTGATAATGCTACTGGAATCATTTGCACCTGGCCAGTATGTGTTTGTATGAACCTCGGTAGGACTTTTCATGTCAGCAATGGAGAAGGTACAGTTGCTGGCCTCAGGTTCTGGACTATAGTAACGAGTGGCCTCCTCCACACTGATATTGCACTCTACAGGTTCCTCAATGCGAATATAGTATTCACTGCTAACAGACGGACTATGTGCACTCAACACTGGGACCACACCTGGGTAATCTGACTTGTATTGGGATGGAGAAACACCCAGAGTGAGACTCTCCCCTTTACAGCTTCCTGAGGAACTACTGAGGGGATAGTATATGTCCTGGTAATGTGGGTTGCTACTTCCTAGAGGCCCACTTGTAGATGAGGAGCAGTAGGGCTGTTCAGCTCTGGCCTGTTCCCATTTGTACTCAAAGTTGAGCCCATCACTGGTCTCAGTAACTGTTAGGATTTCATCACCATTCTCAGACTGGAAACTGTCAACTATGGAGAAGTGCTCCAGCAGAGGGAATGAGGAATTAGAAGAGGGTATCTCTACAGCTGGGGTTCTCTGGGAACTGCCAGTGTCTAGACTTGGTTTGAGGGAGTTCCAGCGTTTCTCAAAGTCCTCCTCTGCCTCATTGGTACCTTTAGCACATAGATAGTTCAACAGCAGATAGACCTCTTCCACAACAGGGCGCTGCTCTGGTTGCAGCCAACAGAACTGCATCACTTCATACCTGCTCACAGACAAAGGAAAATGTACAATTCTTAAAATTAGAAAGAAAAATGCAATTTCTGAATTATATTAGTAATCATACAGAAGCATGCTGTGTTTATTTTGGCTACTGGTGCAAATGTCATCATCACCATGGCAAAACAGAGTGGCCAAACACTCGGATTGTGATGAATTGATGGAGAAAGCAGACTTTCATTCACATAGGTCAGTATTTGTAGCTTCAGTATGTTTACTATATATGTAATAAATGGTACTGCATGGGGCCAGAATTAATGATCAAAAACTTCTAGAAAAAGCTAAATGTATGATTGATTAGACCTTGAAAGAGAAAAATGAATGACTAACCACACTAGACCTGAGCAGTATTGATTTGTTGGCTTTGCAACAGAGAAAATGGAATAAGCACTTGAGAAGCCTCTGATAGGAAATACATTCACTGTGTTGATAGTATTTATTTTAGGGATAACTGATGACTGCTTGGCTTGCCAGAGATATGTTTTGTATGTGGTGATTGGAGAGTAATGTCTGTCCAACACATGGAAAATGCAAGTTTTTTTAGACAATAGTGGTGATTATGACTTAGGAGCTGTAATGACTCACCAGCGTTCAGAAAGTGGGACTTTCAGCAAAGGCTTTGGCAGCTTCAGCTGCTGTTCTTTCAATGCATACGTCAGCACCTGCCTGTCTGTATAGTGTCTGTATGGTTGGCTCCCCAGCTCAAACAGCTCCCATATTGTCACACCCAGTGACCTAAGTCAGAAAAAAGGTTCTGTATTCTGGTATCCTGAAAGGTATGTTAATCCTTATGTTCAATGGTTGACCTGTAATGCACTTCTCACCAGACATTGCTGGCCTTTGTTTGGTCCACTACTAACAAGTTACCATGGACCTCATCAATGAGTTCTGGGGCGATCCAACGTAGTGGCACCCAAATCTGATCTGCAGTCACAAAGTAGTCATCCTAGCAGAGACAGAGGCAACATCAGTGGACTGATGCAGTGGACTGATTAGAGGAGTATTTAGCTGTATCATCACAACCGTATTATCACTGAAACTCAGCAGTCCCTGTTCATTCATTTCTGACTCACCTTGTACCTGCTGTGAGACAGGCCATAGTCTCCAATCTTTACAGACATCTCTGAAGTAAGGAGGCAGTTCCTGAGAGCCAGGTCACTATGGATATGCAACCATTTATAGTCAGTGAATGAAGTGAGTGATCAATGCAAGTCTAATACACAGTAATTGTATACCATTCTTTTGAAAGGTTTACATGCCATTCAGAGCTTAAGATGAACGGGTTCACCTCCAGCAACAAAATCACTGATGCTGGAGTCTGTAAGAGGCACTCAGGCAGCATCAGGATATTGTTACAAGAAGAGACCAAAAGACGGACTGAAATCCACACTTCGGGCTGGGACAAAAGGGACCAGAGAATCAGCTAACAAGGGGGGCATGTTTCTCCTTACCTGTGAATGTAATTATGTTTGTGGAGGTACTGAAGCCCAGAGGCAATTTCACACCCCATTTGTTGGAGGATGAAAGGGTCAGGGGTGGCTGAACCTGCTGCCCGGCAGCTACGGAGGTATCCTTTAACATCACCCTGAAACCAACCAAGAACTACTCATCCGAAAAGTTGTGATGACCAGTAATACACCACACTTCAGGTGTACACACACACACACACACAAACACAATCACCCTAACGTGCATGTCTTTAGACTGTGGGAGGAAACCGGAGTACCCGGAGTAAACCCACGCAGACACAGGGAAGACATGCAGACTCCACACAGAAAG
>JAOVYV010000024.1:19051734-19064139 GCA_025674545.1 Hassar affinis
GGAAACGTTTTCCACCACCAGCATCACGTAGTGACCTGGCAACTATCCTGCAAGAAGAATGGCTTAAAATCCCTCTGCCCACTGTGCAGGACTGTGACATTCCCAAGACAAATTGACACTGTATTGGCCACAAAAGGACCATACTAGTAAATTATTGTGGTCTAAAATGACAGGTGTTTCAGTTTCATTGTCTAACCCCTGTATAAGGTTACATATACTAGAGCTGTGATCAGCCACATGAAAATCTTATACTGGCCAGAAGAGGGAGCCTCAATCCCTCAAAAATACACAAATACATGGAGAATGAAATGCAGAACTACTAGATGTGTCACGATATACACCGTCTAACTTGCATACACTAGCCTAGTGGAATATGTATATGTGAGTGAGTGTGAGTGAGTGTGTGTGTGTGTGTGAGAGAGAGAGAGAGAGAGAGTGAAATACAATTACCAGGGGGCAGTATTCCATAATCAGCAAATAGGGTGTGACATCTGTGCACTTGGCCAAGCACTGCAGGAGGGCAGGATGCTGCAAAGTACTGTATCATTTACACAAACAAACATCAGTACACGTCCTATTAGAAAATTTTATGAAGTAAATGGTGTTCAAATTAGGATATGAGAAACAATGAAGAGAAAATATTAACAGTAGGAAAAAGAGGACAGCATAATAATGAGTAATGACCGGTAAGGCAGTGCGTCTTCCAGGAACTGCGTCTGCTCCTGTATGCTGGCACTGGCTTTCAGCTCCTTTACCACCACCTGTGTGGTGCTCAATCCAGCATTCATCTCCCCAAGAAAAACCTGAAAAACCAAACACACAAACTCATCAGAGATACAGTATATTCATGAACCATCCTGTGGATCAAGCAGCAGAGATTGATACGTGTGTAGGTTATGTGGAATTCCCCATACCCATGCAGTTACCATGTTTAAGGCTTAGAAGCTGATTTCCACAGCACAGAAGCTTTGAATAATCATTGATATAATTAAACATTACAATCCACTGGATTCACATCAGCCTAGACACCCGAATCCTGAATTTAAGCCCTTCATTGTAAACTGATGTTTGTTTTAGAAAGCTCACCTTGCCAAACCAATCATGGCCAATCTCCTTTAGGTAAAGCAAGCTGTGGCGTCCGAGATCCGCTGACTTCAGCAGCTGAACTAAAATAGGGAGAAAGGAAGAGCGATCATAATTTGAAGGCATGCAGGCTCAGGAAAAAAAGACATTATGTGACTTGTTTTACAATGAACAATTCATCATGGTGAAAGAGCCTGAACGCCAAGGCAGTCCTACAAATCTTAGCTAGCTTTCAGCCAGCTAGAATGACAGTTTACAAGAAAGGTAACATTTATTATTTTGCTTAGAAAAATGCTTACTTAAGAGAAAGAGACTAACAGTTTAAAAAACAAAACTTCCAGCAGGTTTTTATAAAGTTTTTTTTTTTCCTGAAATGGCACACCAAGAAAACAGCACATTTACAGGCAACGGATGATGGTGAAGAGGCTAGAGTGGATGGTGCTGTAAAAAGTAGTCATCACTGCAAAGCAGAAATCCAAGGCTGAGTCTTCAGGGAGGAAATAGAACAGCAATACTGCCCCAGTTCATGCCAGCATGACTCCCAAGAACACTTGGAGCTCTCATCCAGCTAGAAATGCAGTCCTTTCTTGTTTTCTTCCCAGTGGCCATGGGCATCCTGCTGTAGCACCACATACTGTCGCGCGGCATTCTCATATGTCTTGTGGCTGCAAGTCTGGCCTGGAGCCTGCCATGTACCTCGGTGCAATGTTCTTGTAATGAGTGCCCAGAGCTAAGACGTTAGAGCTAAGAGCTCAGTCATCCTTTAGTCTCTGCTGGGCGTCTTCCCTCTCTGCTCTACGCATATCAGAATGAGTCTGACGTCCCGAACCTTCCAGCAGTGACATAAGAAGCGTATAACAACCAGGTCTTCACTACGCTGTCTCTGTCCATGTCCCTTTCTCCCAACAGTGCTGTGGGGGCTGAGATAAACAAACAGATCTCTGTAAGCACCAGAAAGACCTCTGTCAAACACATGACCCCTCCAACCCCACCCCACCCCATACACTATTCCCTTGTCCCCTCCTACAGTTCCCTCCCTGAATTATTTCTAGTGATGTCGCCCTTCCTCCTCCTCAGTGTTCCAGAGGTCACTCATTCCAGCCACTCACGCTCTTCTCTATGGCAAAATCGCTGCCTTTGTGTAGGACATGATGCCGCTTGGTACCCTGGTACCAGGCTGGACACAAGGCCCATTCTCTGCTCCTCAGAGCCTGGATTGTCACAGTGATAACAGCCTGCCCCCCCCTCCCCAGTCCCGGCCGGACACACAACTATCTCTCTCTTTTCTTTCCTAATGTGGTCATCAACTGGCTCTTTTATATTATTTGAGTGGAATTTGGGAGCTGTGCATTCCTACCCCACAACTAACATTCCCTCTGCAGGCCAGCCCAAGCCTCGGGGCATCTTCAGAAATAAATGCAAGCTAGAGTAATATGGTGTCTACTTGCATTTTAACATTGTGATCATTACAATTTTTGTTCCACGTCTACACCATTTAAATAAATTACATCCCTTTTATGGCCTGATGTCCACAAAGGAAAAAACATTAGAGATTTCTGCTTCTAAGCCTGTAAGGCAAGACCTGCTTATTTTCAGGAAAACAAATCAAACCCTGTTCTCATTAATGTCTTGAGTACTCTGACAAATATCTGTGCACTAGTGCTTCAAGCCAGCCATTAGAGCACATTTTTTGTTAGTTTTGTGCACTGCTTGCTCAAGCCCAAAAAAGTAAAGCAATTAGGCTTTCTGGAGAAACACCTTAAGTAATGTAAGTATTTAGTATCTCCAATATACATACAAAACACCTTAAGACTCAAAGCAATATGAAGCTTGTAAAACATGCAATAAACTTTGTTCCTGTTGTTGGAAGATATACTTTATATCTGTCCCATGTGACACTTTATACAAGGAGAAAGTTTGACAGAATGGAAACAAATCTGAGATTTGTGATTCCTCACAGCATGTGTCTGGTTTAAAAAGGTGGAACATTGCAGTGCATATACCTGATAGGTTGTGCATTTTCCCTGAACTAATAAGTCACATAGTATTATCACACTCAGGTGAAGATTGATCTTCTGGAGTTGATCTATTGATCTATTGAACATTTGCGCCGTCTGTTCGGCTTTACTCAGCCTGCCTTATCCCTCATCGGGAGAGATTGTGTTTCTCTCAAGTATTCATTTTTAGCTTTCCTGAATTACCACAGTGTAGGAAGCTGGAACATGAACAAGCTTGGTCTAATGGGGGACCTGGACCTACGTGTCCTCCTCCCCGCAACACCTGGACCAATCACATAGCCGTAACTATGGATGACTGGAGGAAAGGATCCTACTGGCTGGCCTGCTAAAGCATCTTGCTCCAATCCAAGGTTCCTCCTTCTGCCCCCTCCTTACAGTCCACACAGACAGAGCATGTGAGTCATAAAGCGAGCATCTGACATACTGCACCACACAACTACACTCACACACACACATTCCCACTCAGACACAGTCTGCTGTTCAATCTGCTGTTTATCATTTTATGCAAGTTAAAATTTAGTGCACACATAGTCAATCTACTGTCCACCAGAATTGAAGTAAAATGAGGCATTTTCCAATCTTGTTGGATGGTAAAAAAAATTGTATATATTCTACTTCTCTAAAAATGGCCACAGTATAGCAACAGTGAACAAATAATCTTCTACATTTTTCTCTCTTCGCTTTCTGCTTTTCAGATGGCTTCCTCAAGCAACGCCACAGTCCTCTGGGCCAGTCTCACTGCATGTTATGAAACAGACAGATGTGCATCCAGCTCTCCAAGGCAGCCATCTCTCTGCTCCAGTGTTCACTGTAAGAATGCAAACAACCCAACTCTTTTTCCATATGCAACCCCAGCAAGCTGGGACAAAGATCCAGTTCTTTAAAGGCTAATTAAAACATGCAGACACTATACCAGACTGGTATCTATACAACACCAGTTCAGTGTGGTACATGCGACATTCAGACGCACTACTGTTCCCAGATAGATTAGAGATTGCTGAAACATACACCAGCACAATGACTGTTACATTCCATGACACTAAGCACACACAAAAGCACACATAAACCTCTTTTATCCATGTAGTTTTAGTAGGCATTAGGATGAGCTTAATTGTGAATTCAAAACCAGAGAACAATTCCTGGTAAAATATCAAAATGCTTTGTGAACAGAATCTGATACATTACCAAAAATGAGAGTAACATATCTCTTTATCCTATGATATTTTTAAACCTTTTAAGTTTGAATTAAAACATCAGCGAAATCAAGAAGAAAAGGAGAAAGATCTGAAGACAGAACATTTAGAAATGGAAGTGCCGATAGCAGTTAATTCTGAGATGATTTTTTTCCAGTAAATTAATCACATTGTCTTGGATGTAGCATTTATAAACAGCAAAGTCTCTGAAAAAAGAATGAGACGGAATGGAATGGGAATTTAATGCGCATACCAGTACAATGCCACAAATAACATCCCTGAAGTTTTAAGTGCGAAAACATTAATACACTCTACTATAATGTATTTAGGGGTATGGAATACAGAGGATATAAAACATCTACACATCGCTGTGGCGGGTTTTTGAGAATGAAAATCAAATTAATAAATAATATAATAAGAAGTAAAAAATAAATAGTGTCAGATTTTTTCAAACCTTTAATGTGAAACTGCAGTGCATACCAGTAAACTAGAAAACAAACTCATTTGCAAAAGCTTATCCCTTAAACTAATTTTTTTGGTAAGAGTCTATCAGTAAACACATCTTGACGTGGCAGTATTTTTCATTCTTTCTTTGAAAAAAAACATTCTACTTCTGTCAGTTTGTGAGGGTGAATCTGCTGTTCACAGCCCGCTTCAGGTCACCACACAGATTTTTAGCTGGTTTCAGGTCTGGGCCCTGGCCAGGCCATTCAAAAACACTGAACTTCTTTTGGTTAAGCCATTCCTTTGATGATTTTGACAAACGTGAAGTAAAAGAGAGATTGTTGTCACATGCAAAGAGTAATTAATACTTGTCAGATATTGTTGCAGCTCCTTTAACATCTGGAGAGCTTCATGTAATGGGTTTCAATGGCCGAGTAGCTGGATTCAAGCCTTACATCACCAAGCGCAAAGCAAAGCGTCGGATGCAGTGGTGCAAAGCATGCCGCGACTGGACTCCAGAGCAGTGGAGACATGTTCTCTGGCGTGACGAATCATGCTTCTTCATCTGGCAATCTGATGGATGAGTCTGGGTTTGGCGGTTGCCAGGAGGTACTTGTCTGACTGCATTGTCCCAAGTGTAAAGTTTAGTGGAGGGGGGATTATGGTGTGGGCTTGTTTTTCAGGAGTTAGGCTCGGCCCCTTAGTTCCAGTGAAAGGAACTCTTAATGCTTCAGCATACCAAGAGATTTTGGACAATTTCATGCTCCCAACTTTGTGGGAACAGTTTGGGGACGGCCCCTTCCTGTTCCAACATGACTGCACACCAGTGCGCAAAGCAAGGTCCATAAAGACATGGATGAGAGAGTTTGGTGAGGAAGAACTTGCCTGGCCTGCACAGAGTCCTGACCTCAACCCGATAGAGCACCTTTGGGATGAATTGGAGAGGAGACTGTGAGCCAGGCCTTCTCATCTAACATCAGTGTCTGACCTCACAAATGTGCTTATGGAAGAATGGTCAAAATACCCATAAACATACTCCTAAACCATGTGGAAAGCCTTCCCAGAAGAATTGAAGCAATTATAGCTGCAAAGGGTGGATATTTGATTCCCCATCAGACATCAATATATAATAAATATATATTTATTTAACCCCTCTTTTCCACATTTTCCTCACCCTCTATTGGCTCGGCTGAGCGATAACAGCCCAGCCTTCCCTGCACTTGGGTCCGTTTTCCCCGTCCCCCATACCAAAAGATGCTAATAATATTTAGCTGCACTGGACTTCAAGAGATCCAGTAGAAAATGTCTTAATTGGTATAAATTTGTATAATTTGTATAAAACACACTTTAAAGAAAAGGAATAATTATATGCTATTGTGTATTAATTTTACACAAAATTTACTCTAAATTACTAGTTTTAAATTATATCATGGTTGAATACTATGACAGCATGACATGTTTTTCTTTTCTTAAATGTAACTGTAAACAAAGACATGTGCCATTCTTTCTAATTCATTATAGTTCTTGGTAGATTGTTTTGGTATAAGAGTAAAGCACTTCATAACATGAAGATATTAGAAAATAATCAACTTTGATATGCAGTCCCTGCTGCTTTGCATCCCAACATCTCATCGATTATTTTCCTTTAACAGCCTATAACAAAGCATACATTAATCTGCCAAATGTTCTTACTTGATCTACATGGTTGTTTGGCCACAGGCAATGAAACCTCAGTGAGCGGTAGGACGTAGACATCTGGGCCATCTTGAGAGCCAGAGGAAGCGAGAGTGGACAAATCTGCCTGGTACTCCTCACCAGTATTTTCAAACTCCTGCAAAAGACACATTTACATATATTTTATATACATACATAAACATATACTATATGGTCAACAGTTGTGGATACTTGACAGTCACACCCATATGTGATTGCTGAGCATCCTTATCTAAAACAATGGGCATTAACATGGAGTTGGTCTACACTCTTCAGGAAGGGCTTGGCTTAATGTGTCCACAAGAACACTGGTGAAGTAGGGCACTGAGATTGGGAACTGGGGAATTGTTGAGATGGAACATGTTTGGGCCTGGCCCCTTAGTTCCAGGGAAGGGGCATCTTAATGGTACAGCATTAAGACATTATAGAAAACTCTATGTTTCCAACTTTATGCAAACAGTTTGAGGAAGGCCCATACAGTCTTCTCTGAAAGTATTAGAACAGCAGGGGTCTTGTGTTTTTGCTATACACTGAAGACATTTGGATTTGAGGTTTAAAGATGAATATGAGACAATAGATCAGATATATGTGTTACACAGTTCAGAACATGGCACTTTGGTTACAGACCACTCAACTTTACACTGTTCAAAAGTATTGGAACATTTAGTGTTTTTCATAAATTTGAACACACTTACTACTATGTTGCATATGCTTTGCTTCCAATAACTGCATCAAGCTGTCTACTCACTGTCATCACCAAACTGTTGCATTCTTCTTGTGATGCTTTTCCAGTCTTGTGCCTCAGCTTCTATCAGTTGTTGTTTCTTTGAAAGGGGTTCTCCCTTCGGTCTCCTCTTCAGTAGGTGAAATGCATGCTCAGTTGTGTTAAGGACTGGTGATTTGACTTGGCCAGTCTAAAACCATACACTTTTCACCCTGATGAAGTCTCGTTGCTGTGTTGTCAGTGTGTTGTTTTTTTTTTTTTGGGGGGGGGGTCACTGAATAATGAAGCTCCTCCAAATAAGATTCCATGCATTTCACTGTAAACTGGCAGACAGAATGTTTCTGTAGACTTCTGTTTCTGTAGAAATCATTCTGTTGCTACCATCATGAGTTACATTAGTGAGCCCAATCCAGAAGCAGCCATGGAAGCACAGGCCACGACACTGCCTCCTCTGTGCTTGACAGATGAGCTCATGTTTTGGATCATGAGCAGATCCATTCCTTCTCCACATTTTGGCCTTTAAATCACTTTGGTAGAGCGTAATCTTGGTTCCAAAACTTTTGAGGCTCATCTCTGTATTTCTTTGTGAATTCCAATCTGGCTTTCTGATTCTTATTTGTGATGAGTGTTTTATAACTTGTCGTATGGCCTCATATTCGTATTTCGCAATGTCGTATTTCTGCTCTCAAAGTCATATTTGAAAGGTGGATTGTGATAACTTCACCTCTTTTATTTTACGTTTTATGTTCACCGTTAAAGTTATGATATTAAAACTCTTAAGTTGTAGCACTGAAGAGATACAGCAGTTTCAAGTGGCCAACTGACGAAACAGTGGTCATAAAATGTATCTCACTGATTAGACACAGAATCAACAGAGAATAAATCGTGGCATATCTGTGTTTAATAGCAGCCTTACAGAATATAAACATGTTTCTGAGTACCTGAAAATTCTGACCATTTTTTTCCCTTCTTGAGTTGAATAATTTATGTCACATTATTTATTTTAACAGAGGACCTCTTTAACCAAGAGCTTTCTTTGTCATCTAATTTAAAGCCAATACTATCTTTATTATTAATGAGACCATTAATTTTGCATTAGTAAATTTTGCAACCAAAATTCTCTCTCTCTCTCTTTCTCTCACATGCATTATCTAAGCTTCTTATTCTACTACTTAGTTCTGGGGGTTGCTGAAGCCTAGGGAAATGCAAGAAAACACTTGGGACAGATCACCAATCTATTACAGGGCAGAGACATACACACAGTCACACCTAGGGGCAGTTTAGTATCTACAATTTGCCTGACTGCATATCTTTGGACCCTGGCTGACCAATCAGAGAACTGAACCCAGGCCCTTCTTGTGGTGAGGTGACAACAATA
Organism: Hassar affinis; assembly: GCA_025674545.1. NCBI lineage: Eukaryota > Metazoa > Chordata > Actinopteri > Siluriformes > Doradidae > Hassar > Hassar affinis. The sequence goes on from JAOVYV010000024.1 coordinate 19,060,288, forward strand.
CCCTGCTACCAAAATTGATTAAAGAATTAATGTAGTTCTCTGCTTTGTATATAATCTTATTACACAGTTTAATTACTTTTTGGTGTTTGGGGGTTTGTGCAACAAACAGGCTTCTATGTATTGGGGAACAGATGGAGTAGAAGGCTGGGCTAGACAACTCTGAACTGGACACTCTCTCTCTCTCTCTCTCTCTCTCTGTCTCTCTCTCTCGCCTTTCTGTGCTGATGAGACATAGATAAAGCTTCTATTTAACTGATTCTCCACATGCTCCTACTAACCCCAAAACAAGCAGGCATTCATGGATGTGCATGCACATCCATACACACCACCACTTCATACAAAGTCAACATGTATATCACTTCCGTAACTCCAGTAAACAACCTCTACTCATGAACTCCCACCCATACAGAACAGTGGAGCCCTCTGCTGCACCAAGACATAGTACATTTTATGCAAAGACACCACCCAACACCCACATGTTAATTTATGGTAGCTGGCAGACAATAAGGCTTTACAAATTAGCCTCCCAACCCAACCTCAAGAATGAAAACCAAAGCTGTATCAACATCTGCATTTGTTCATCTCTCCTTTAAAGTTGCAGGTTGCAAGAAATTCATTTAGTTTCTTTCATTATTCTTCTATATGTCTTGGTTACATGCTCCAGTAGAACCAGAGCAACCAGAGTATTGCTAATATGAGGACCCACTTTCTATTTCATGAAATAAAAGCACACCAGGTGTTGTATTTGAATTTTCCTGGTGTGATATTTACTAACCCACTTTGGTCCAGAATTGTGCTAATGCTGTTTGTAGGTTTTGCCAGCCTGGTGGTTTGTTTTACTGCTAAAATATTGTCATGCATTATCTATGTAACATGTCTAGTTGTATGCTATTATAATGATTTTACTGCTCATTGCTGAACTGGAATCATCTCATTTCTTCTAACTTCACCACTTATACCCGTCTTCTCAAGGTTATAAAAACGAGCAGGGTATGTTATATGATCGGATGCCTGATTTTTGCATTTGCAGTAATCATCATGAAAATAGGATTTATTGTCTTTTTGGCCTTTCCTTTATGGATTTTGCATTCATAACCTTTCCATGAGTATTGGATTAACACACCTCAACAGTGTACGGTGCTTAGAAACCTCCGGCTTTTGGCAAGCATGCTTTATGCTTTAGTGATCAGTGAAGAAGGGACGAGGCAGCCAACAGTCCCTAAAGAACAGCCAGCTGCAGACAGCCTCAGAGCAGAGGAAGAGGGGGCGGAAAATACTACTGCAGAGACTCAGCCTCAGCTTTTAAATTCTGTTCCCTTCCCCTCACATCCTGTCCCTTTCCTTCTCTCTTTTTCCTTTTCCCTCTTTCTGTCCATTTCTAAATTTTGTCTGTATCTCCAGCACTCTCTAATAATAAATTACATACACAGAGATCTCTTCTCTGCAGTGTCCCTATCATACCAAAGACCATCCTAATTATCAGTGACATAGTGACATCTCTGAATCAGCCACCGTAACCAGTCTGACACAAACCACCCAGTGTGTGTGAGCAGAGATAAACCAACCACCTACACACGCATACCGTTCTCTTATAGTTATAAAGACTGCATGTACACTCCCATTAAGCCTCAGTGTGAGGTGCTCAGAGGTCCAGACTAATAAAACCATGCTATGCTGTATGAACTGCAGGGTATCAGATTTGTCAGTGATGAGTCATGTGTCACACACTCTAAACAGGGCCAATGGGACCTGGAGCTAATAGGAATTAATGCTTGTCTATCCTTCATCTCACTGATACACCAATCCACACCTGCAATCCTTACTAGAGCATGACAAAGCCATCTATTTATCTGTATCAGCCTGGTTAGAAGCTCTGATTTAGAACAGACTACAAACTGCTTTTAAAAAAAGGCCATCTCTTTTTTTCTCTCATTGTTAGTCAGCTGTTTTCCACTTGTCTCCTGGAACATATACACTTCCTATTTTACCAGTTTCAGTCCACACCAAATCCACCAACCCAAGACTTTTAAAATGTGACGCCATCCATCCTGTTATCTACACTCTGCTTTTTTCCACTTGCACACATGAGAGAAGTGAAAACTCCATAGAGAACTGAGAACTGCAAACCAGCTCAAGTGTTCAACCTCAAGAAGACAGGCATGTCTTTCTGTGAGACAGACAGCCCCAATGTCTCCAGTCTTTCCAGCAAGATCCAAAAGACATTCCTCATCAGACAATACACTGACAATGACAACACTTTAATATGGTTCTTTGCACTTATTTTATTGGTTTTAAATGTAACCTTATTGTTACTGCCTGGACTATTCTAGCATTTGTACAGACCAACTCATGTTTCTAGTCTTTCAGCTTAGCAATCCTTGCACGTTCTCTTCATGCTTTGTATTCATGCACCTTCAACTGTTTGCAAGTGGTGTTGCTCAAAGCACACAGTAAGTATATCAATTAAAGTGTATATGGATCTACTTCATCCACAACAACTGTACTTGTTTATATGTGCTGTTACTGTAATGACTCTCATTACACCAATATGTGGGACCAGAATAAACACAGATGCTGTTTATTCACCGTCTCACTCTTTCATGTCAAGTGCGTTGTAATTACAGCTGGCCCAAATTGGTCCCAACAGCCCATGTTCTAGTCAGGTTGTTATATGTATTATTTGTATGCAGATTGCAATAATCATACTGTTCACATTTAGTGAAAGAATTTCATGGCAAAGCATTATCAATTATGTATTGCTTATTGCAGCAAAATAATTGAATAGGGGCAGCGGTAGCCCAGTAGGTTAGGACTCTGGGTTGCAGTTCGGAAGGTCTGGGGTTCAAGCCAAAGGCAAGGGGTTGCATTAAGGGGGAGGGTTGTATCAGGAAGGGCGTTCAGGGTAAAAACTGCGCCAGACCAAGATGCGGACTTGATCTGCTGTGGCGACCCCAAGGAATGGCAGCAGACAAATGAAATATACACAGCAAAATAACTGAATATCTAAATATTCAGTGTATACTGTGTGAAAATGCATGTGTACTATGTTGGTTCACTATCACCAATCTGTAGCAATAAAAGAAAAACGGACAGTTATTAAACAAGGAATTTGGCTACAATAACATCCTACTGACCTTCCATGTTAACTGAAGTATGCATGCTAGCTGTTCTGCCATGTTAACTGTTGGACCTTATTAAACAAGGAATTTGGCTACAATAACATCCTACTGACCTTCCATGTTAACTGAAGTACGCATGCTAGCTGTTCTGCCATGTTAACTGTTGAACCTTCTGTAATTAGATGTGTATCAAGGCTATTGCAGAGCTGCCAACACATCATCAGTGACTCTTGAATTGAATTTTGATTATTGGTAAAATCAGTCAATTTTGAAATCACCTATATTACGTCCCTTGTGGAAAATGAAATGGTTCCACATGGCCGATATTTTCTCTGTCGATTATTTTTGCTGCTCAAACTGTTTAAATGTGGCTGTGTCTTAACCTGTGCGTTAAATAAATTAAACAACTTAATTTGTAATCACTTTGTACTTCCGATAATTATTATTTAAATTAATTGTAAATTACTAGGTTTGACGCTTCATTGTAGGTTTTTTTTGTAGTTTTTTTCTTTTTAGGTTAAAAATGAATGCTTTTGTCTAAATACTGAAAGTGCCAGATTTTTGGTGGTCAAAATCTCAGTGTATCCCAAATAAATAAGGTTAACTGGTGTTAACTATACACTTGTAGAATGTTCATTCATTATCTTCTTGGCCGATTATTCCTTTTCAGGGTCACGGGGGAGCCGGTGCCTAGCCGGCCACATAGGGCACAAGGCAGGAACAACCCTAGACA
>JAOVYV010000024.1:19100324-19116450 GCA_025674545.1 Hassar affinis
CCCCCCCCCCCCCCCCCCCCCCCCCCCCCCCCCCCCCCCCCCCCGATAATCTGTTTGCATACACCTCAGAAAGTATGTAGTTGCACTCCTGATACAATGTATAAATGCTGGCCCATTTCCCATCACTCTGGAGAATTAATTATGTCCCCCCAATGAGCTGTAAAACTATGTCAGGTTTATTACCCTCTGTTTTCAGAGTTCAAATGTTTTTCCTTTCCAACATAAACAACTCCAGTGTTAACGTGTTTGTCATAAACTAATAGTGTTTCTTACCATACAAGTATTAGCAAGTAAAATTATTATTGGTGCTTTTTTGTCACATTATTAGTATGACATATTAAACAGCACATAGCATGCAATTATCAAATCAGCCGATCATGTGGCAGAAGTACAATACATCAAATTATGCGCAATGACTTTGATCATGACATGGTTGTTGCTGCCAAATGGGCTGTTAAGTATTTTTGAAACTGTTGATCTCCTGGTATTTTCACATACAGCAGTCCCTAGAGTTTACACAAAATGGTGTCAAAAATAAATAGCAGCAGGTCTACAAGTGGAAATATGCTGTTGATGATAAAAGAATGTCCAGACTGATTCAAGCTGACTCAGCTGGTAAATCAAATAACCACTCTTTACAACTGTGGTGAGCAGAAAAGCATCAGAACACACAATACTATTATACAAATGGGCTACAACAGCAGAAGACCACATCAGATTCCATTCCTGTGAGCCTACAGTTTACATGGGCTCACCAATGGTTTTCCAATCTTCAGCTGTCCAGGTTCAGTAATTGAGGCACCTGGCCTGTATCTGCATGATGTTAACGCTGAATGAGCGGAAATGAGCAGGATTTCAGGTGTGTTTATTAAACTGGCAGGTGAGCCTATAGTAGCTATGTACCCATTCTCTGTGTGAAACTATAACAGCACTTGTCCACAAGGGAAATTCCAGTTTTATTGTTTTATTGTTGAAAACTCTCTTAAAAAAGCAATAATAGTTCAATGATGAACTTAATTCTATTTGTTAAATATAAACACATTTAGAAATTGATGTCTGCAACACACTAAAAATAGTTGGACAGAGGCATGTTTACCACTGGGTCACATCATCTTTTTTAATTAGACTTTTTAATCGTTTGGGAATAACTGTTGCAGTTTTGCAAGTGGAATTTTTGCCCATTCTTGCTGTATACAAGATGTGAGCTGGTCAGCAGTCCGTGATCACTGTTGTCAGATTTTCCTCTTCGTGATGCGCCATACATTTTAAATAGGAGACAGATCTGGAATGCAGGCAGGTCTGTCAAGCCACACTGTTGTAACTTGTACAGAATGAGGCCTGACATTGTCCTGCTGAAATAGATATGGAGTTCCTGGGAAAGACACTGTCTTGATGGCAGCATGTGTTTGTCCAAAATACTAATATAATCCTCCGCAGCAATGGTAGTTTCATATATATGCAGATCACCCATGCCGTAGGCATTGATGCACCCCCATGTCATCACAGATGCTGATTTTTTCATTGGTAACAATCTGGATGGTCTTTTTCTTCTTTGGTACATAGTATCTAATGTCCATTTTTCCCCCAAAACAAGCTGAAATGTGGACTCGTCTGACCACAGAACATGTATCCACTGTCTTTCGGTCCATCTCATATGACTTTGGGCCCAGAGAACTCGCCAGTGTTTCTGTACAAAATTAATATATGGCTTCTTCTTTGCATAATACAGTTTCTGTATTTTCTTCATGATGATTTCTCAAACAATGCCACAATAATGTGGATTTGTTAAATTTCAGCCTAAATCATTTGCTCAGAAGCCTTTATAATGGTCTACACACTACAGTAATGTTAAATTATGAAATGACTAGTTTGCTGTTGTTTTCTGGTGGGAAGAACAACATAGATCGGTCTCATGAGTTGGACCCAACACCTCACCCTGCCACCTGCTGTGGATGAAGGAATCTGGGCACAGAGACAGTATGCTGAGGTGGTGGTGATGAATACAGCCCAATCTGTTAATGCTATGGTTGCTCATTTATATTTGGGCAAAGATATTTGAGCACGAAAGAAAATATACAAAAAGTTACTTTGTACCTAAAACGTTTCTCTCAGATGAAACTTTACTCGAATGCCATGTTATAATGACATCATAAGCACATTATTTGTAAAGGTTATACAATGTCAAGTCAACTCATGTCCAGTTGTGTAGCAGGGTTATGCAACATTCCCTGTAATTAGCATAGCTGACATTTTACTGTGTACATGCTCATTTTTGTTTGCTTTCATTTTAATTAATTAAATGCAATAAAACCTAAGCTACATGAAGCCCATTTAGCAAAGAATCATGAATCAATATGTGATGCAAGTTTTAACTGTATTGAGCATTTATAGTGATTACAGTCATGACAACGGCATTAACATGCTTCATCAATGAAAATAATCAGACACTATGTGGCTTTTTTCTGGATATGTTACAAAACATGTTATGAAGGAGATAATAAAGCACATACCTAATTATAAAATGTACTAACTAGAGTATCTAGGAAATATTAGGATGTGCAATTAGCTGTCTTGGTGTCAAACTCTATGAAAGCTGTCAGGACAATTATGCTAACTGTCATGGCAGCTCACATTTAGCATATGACATCCTGACACATGCTGTGCTTGTGATATGTTTATTTCAGCCTTACAGGATTCAAGTAAGGTTTAAAGATCAAGTTATATAAATATAAGTAATAATTCTCTTTCTCAGATAAGAGCTCTGAGTGTCTTTTTATAGAGGAAATGAGTACAGAGTTTACAAAAAACTTCAAGCATACCTTCTCTACGGCAGCATAACGACTGACCAGCTGTTTCCTCAGGTCAGCAATGTGGTGGTCATATTTCTTCATGTCCTTCTTGAAGCTGTCCCCTCTGAACGTCAGCAGTGGCTTTTCCACCTCGCACTGAAGCTGTAAGGCAGTGGGAAAAGAAAAGAGGCAGTGAAAAGATAAAAGCTCATTACACTCATAACCGGCTCTGAACTACAGCCCACTCAAACTACAGTACTGCCATCCACACACTTGTGTAGGTGTAGGTCGGTGTAGGTGCTGCAAGTGTGTGTGTGACGTGTGTGCATATGAAAAAGGACAAAAGCATCTACTGTGGATCAGGATTGTTAGTGGGCAGTTGTGTACATCAGTGTTTGTATCCAGCATGCTTGCTTTGTGTGTCTCTGCAGGATTGGTGCTGCAGATGTAATGAGGTGCTGCTTCCTGCTGCTTGGCTTTGCCTTATTTTAGGGGGGATTTGTTTGGACCAGGGACAGAGTTACTGTCTCAGCAGTAATTATTTCATTCTGGGAGAGCTCCAACTTCTTGTGTGTGTGTGTGTGTGTGTGTGTGTCTCTAGAGTCAAGAAAGTTGTATGAATCATACCTGTTTTTAGCAGCTAAGAGTAAAAAAAACCTTCTTTCTATGCAATTCTCTACTCTCTTTATAAACTCTAAAGAGTATATTTACACACAGGCGCTTTCAAATATTTGTGTGCATAGACAGTACTGTGCAAAAGTCTTAGGCACACTGTTGTTTTTGGATGTTTTGCTTTATTGAGTCAGTATAAAAAGACTTTATATTTCCAAATGTTCTGGCAGATTCTCCAAGACGCTCAGTAAAACTTACCAGACTTACTTAATTACTGTACAGTACGATACAGAAGTCTTGCACATGTAAAGACTCGCTGTTAAGCAAAGATGACTAAACATAAAAATAATGAAGATGTTTCTACATAAATGAAAACACTATAAAGTGAGTAAACAGTAATAAACTACAGGAAGTCAATATTCTGTGTGCTTTTTTCTTAAACAGTGTTCCCAGGTACAACGTTTATGGTTTTATAAGGAAATTAGCTTTTAAGTTTTACTGAGCTTCTTGGAGAATCTGAAACGGCCAGTCTGGAGACTTTGACTGTCACACTTCCTACTTTTTTGCATGCAAGCCTTCATTATGGTTTTTGCCTGTTAAACAACGTGTTTCTTCCATTACTGACATGCAAACATATTGTGTAACATTTTTTGTTGGAAAATAACATTTGGAAAATTTTTGTCCTGACTCAATAATGCAGAACTTAAAAAAAAATCAAAGAAAATTCAAGTCAGATAATTCCTTGTAGGGAGTGGGAGGAGACTTCTAGGCTTAGAGGAGTGACGTAACCAGAGTTCCCAAAATGCAGTGCAGGTTAGATGTTCTGGTGTTGTTTTGTGTTTCTTATTCTCCTGGTGTGTTCTGTGTGTTTCTGTGTCCCTCCATAGGTGTGTGTGTATGTGTTACTCCCTGGTTCACATTATTGTTCAATTATTACCAGTGAGTCGTGCTAGAAAGTGGCGATTTTTCTCACTGCCAGTATCACAATATAACAATTCACAGATTAAAGCGCTGAATGTAAGTATAATCAATAAGCAAGTTGAATATTAACTTAAATAAGCAAGTTGAAGAAAATAACTGAGACAAATGACAAAAACTCATGTTAAGTCATCTTGCATTGCTAAGTTGAAACAACAAGCACTATATAGTCAAACAAACTTGCAGAAACGAATTCAAAGCCAAACTAGACATAAAGTCATGAGTTGAAGAAAATAGAGTTTTCTATTGGATGTAACTTAAAACTTTAAGGCAGCTGAAAAGCTGATGAAATTTTGTACAGTGGAGTGAAGTGCAAAATTTTAGATTTGAACATTATTCACTAGGTGGCTCTACTCCACATATGAATTATAATGAGCTAGGGTAATGCATCTCCTATAGACCAACGTGCCATAAAAACTTCAGAATTTTAGGCAAAACGGTTTTTGAGCTATTTCCCAAAAAGTGCTTTGAGCATATACCCAATTTCAGTGCTAGCACAAAGGGATTGGTGAAGTCTAAGTATATGTTACCTTTCAAAAATTATATGTCCACCAGCTAGTTGTGACAGCCATAATTACTCTATTAATTATTTTTATTCAACAGCCTGACCCATATGAGCTCTTCCTTACAGCATGGCAGTTTTTTAAAATATGTATTTTAAAGACTATTAAAAGAGTGTATAATTTGCTAGTTCCTACCTTTGAGGAAAATTTGAGATGGACCTCTGCTTCATCAGCTAAACTCTTCTTTAGCTGACCCCACGCCTCTCCAAGTGTCCTAAACCCAACCAGAATAGCCAGTGCAATGAACTAAAGCTAGAATACATCTATACACCCATGCATCACTCAATCATTATGCACACAGATGTCTGCCACTATCTGGCTCTACATACCCCTCTTCTTGAGCAGCAAGAGGGATTTGGGAAAGCTTGGAGAGGTTCTTGGCATACTCTTCTTCAATCTTTATTCTAGTGCAGACAGAATATATGGCAGGATAAACAGTCAGAACTGGTAACATGAAGCCCCAACGGTACAGTACTGCAAACAAGCAAATTACTAACGGTTAATCTGAATTATTAATCAGTATAATAATACTGCAGGCTACACCTGCTGAATTGATGAGTTTCTTGTTAGTAATACAATGTGGACATGGGGTACACATTTGCAGTGACAACACTTGAGAATAAGCCATAGGCACAGTTGTGTAATAGGCCACCCTTGTTCTGAGATAAGCAAAGACATGGTGAGTCACTCTTTCCTAAAGCTGAGAGAAAGAAACCATAAGATTGAGGAAGGAGCCATGAAATAAACCACTGTGAATGAAACAGCTTCAGCAAAGATGTCCTTTGTCTTGGACAGGGCCATAAATGTGATTATGACAATGTCTGTAATGAGCCACTGTAATGAAAACTGGCCCGAATGGCAAATGTATGAGTTATGTAAATGAAATCTGTGCTGCTGGATCCACCAAGATATTCTAGGTAGCACACTAGGTTTTTTTCCCTCCACAGATGTCATCAGGCTTTATATTACCTCATCCTAGCATGCTACCCTGAATATAATGTATAAGTTTAAATCCAATAGAAAAGCAAGGCCAGGATTTGTATGTGTAAACTTGGTAACACCTACAAAGATGCGTGCAAAAATGTGCAAGCTGATTTACTAACAGGGTCTGTGGAGGATTGTATATTTTACAAGAGCAAAATGGAATGAGTTGTTCATTTTGCATCTTTGCCTTAATGAATAGGCAATTTGGTGTTGGCAGAATCAATTCAAATAGATCAATTTTGCACTTGAAATGTGATGTATTAATCCTGAAAATATACCTTAAAGCTTCAGGAAGAGTGATATGACTGAATATCAAGTAGTATCGATTCTCTCTGAGTATTCCAAATGTTCAAACATTCAAACATTTCTTAAAATGATGCCTTAACATTACCACAGCCTAATTGTGTTATTGTTTCTGTTTCTTCCATGACGAAACATTCGTTTAGCATTTTCAGAAGGAGACTCATAGTGTCATATTTCATGGTGTCTGCATTTCCTTTGTTCCATGACCTTTAGTGCCATCTGGTATTTATGTAGCATACCTACAAAAACTGAAGACATGTGCTAAGGTTTAGAAATGTCCATGGATTGTGAGAGATTGGCGTACCTTTCCCTAATGAATTCTGCCATCTCTTTCTGCATCTGTTTGCCCTTCAGCTGTTTCTGCAGCAGAACCTCGAAGCCTGATACCGTAGTCGTCCCCTGAGGGTCCTTTTTATCGGCCTAAATACCAAAGACAGAACAGTAAATCGACACACATGCTCTTGTTTATTGTGAGGAATTTATACAGACTTCTGTACTTGCTATCGGTAAATAATATTATGCCTACATATAATATATATATATATAACATAGCTTCAGTAACTAAAGAAAACAATTATTTACCTGTTGTTTTTTTTTAAAAGCTGCTTTATTATTTAAAAAGATTGCATGAGGACTGGTCAAATGTTCTTACAAAAGGCTAAACCCCACCCCCAACCTCCTACTCAGACAAACATAAACACACCTGAACCACAATAGTGTGTGTGTGTGTGTGTGTGTGTGTGTGTGTGTGTGTGTTCGCCTGTGTGTGGGTAAGTAGGTGAGTCAGTGAGTCAGTGAGTGAGGGGATGAGCTGTATGAATCAGAGGGTGTGTGTGGGCATGACATCACGTGTGGGGCTGTACATGATTCAGGAGAGAGAATGTTTAATCCTATGAATAATTGTGTGTGTGTGTGTGTGTGTGTGTGTGTGTGTGTGTGTCTGTATGTGCAGAGGCGTTTGATGCACGGAAGCATGGATGTTCACATGTGTGCTTTTGTAAAACAACAGAAAGCAAACGATATTATACTCAACTATAACGCTGTGTATGTATGTGTGTATGATCTTGTGGGGCTGACTGATGTGCTACTGATGTGCCTCCTCACACATAGCAAAGGTGTCACATACTCTCCACACATATACTTTGAGGGGTGCAATGTTCACTGAACTGAACCTGTGTGGAGTCTGCATCTGCTCCATGTTTACTCCGGGTACTCCGGTTTCCTCCCACAGTCCAACACATGCAATGTTCTTTCAACATCTTGTTGTGAAGCCTTGCTGATACATGTCTTGTATGTTCTGATGTTAATCCAAGCCTTGATATCTTGTGTTCTTTGTTTTTTATATTACTTCTTGTTTTTCCTGCTTGTGATTAATGGATTTTCCAAGTTTGTATGACACTGTCTACCAGTGTTTTAGCCAATCATATGGGGAATAACAATGATTTGTGGATTTCCACTTACACATACCACACTCAGTTTACACCCTTATGCCCTGTCTTCATTAACTACACAATACTGACCACTGTGCCTATAATGGAAAGTAAAGGATAAAGGGAAGACGTAGTAGTCGTATAGCTTTCTGTGCATTTTTTTTCCTTTGCAGATTATCTTACCACCCCTCCCCTGCTTCATTTTCTCTTACCCAGAAATAGTCACAGTAGCTCCACTCATTGGGTTTGAGGAGTTGCTGCTCAGGCGTAGTCTGTGCCACTGGGAACGTGACGAAGTTGATCTACGTGATGGAGCAGAAAAAACAGGACCGCATAAGGACAAAAAAAGCTTAAAACAGCATAGGAATTCTAATCTCAGGCTTCACAGAATTATCAAACAAACATAAATACATATTATATAGTTAATTATTCTTATCATTTATATTACACAGAACAAATGGGAGCTATAAATCAAATGTGCTGTTCAGAAAGGCATCGCCTAAGCATATGGAAGGGAGGGACTGTGTCTTATCAGAAGAAAGGATTCACAACGTACACATTTTTGTTCACAACATAGTCAAAACTACAATATAATAACACACAATAATAGTCTAAATACTGCCTTGATATTTAGTATAAACCATTACTGTACAAACTAACCACAAATAACAAAACTGTGCATACTTTTCTAATTTGGAAACACTTTAGATAAGTGAATAGCCCATACACCATACCATTTTCTTTATGCAAATATAAAGCAGACACATTAAATTATTTCATTCGGTCTGGAAACCTAGCTTTTTGAAGTACAATTCTACAGCTTAGTCTACAATTGAGTCATACAATTAAATTGAAATAAATACAAGAAGGAAATCAAAGCGCATTTGCATTACTACTGCCCAAGACAATATCAAAATCGTTCGAGCACAAAAGTGTCCATACCCCTAAACTAATATTTGACTAGCATTTGATTTATTGCACCACTCAGTTTTTATTGGGTTTTTATTGGTTTTATTGAGTCTATCAGCATGGAACATCTTGGTTTGGAAATATTTTCCACTCTTTCTTGCAAAAACATTCCAGATTTGTAAAATTGTGAGTGCATCTCCTGTTCTCAGGGTGCTTCAGGTCAGATTTGTAGATGGCTTCAGGCCTAAAACATTTAGCTTCTTTTGGTTAAGAGATTGTTTTGTTGATTTGGATGTCTGCTTTGGGTTACTGTTGTGCTGAAAGGTGAAACTTCTTTTCATCTTCAGCTTACTAACATGTTTTTCATATAGTCTTTCCTCTAAAATCAACCAGTTTATTTCTAGCTATTCATGAAGAACAGCCCTAAAGCATGATGCTGCCACCACCATGTTTCACCAAAGGTATAGTGTGCTTTTTTGCACCAAACAAATCTTTTGGAATTATGGAATTATCATACCTTTGGAATTGGTCTTGTGAGACCATAAGACATTTTGCCACATGGTCTGGGGTGTTTTTTTCATGTGGATTGGCTTCCATTTAGCTTCCATTTAGCTGGAAGCCCAAAGACCATAGATGTGAAGAATATGAGAGATTGTTGTCAAATGTTGTCAAATGCAGATAGCAATCATTACTTGTCAGATATTCCTACAGCTCCTTTCATGTGGTTGTAGGGCTCTTGGCAGGATCCATGGTAATTTTTAGTTCTTTTGTAAATATTGGAGGGATTTCCTGTTCTTGGTGCTCCGTTTTCTATATTTGTTGATGATAGACTTCACAGGGTTCCATGGTACATCTAGTGTTTTCCAAATGCTTTTAAACTCCTCCCCTGATCAATATATTTCAAAAAGAGATATTGTATAAGCTCATTGTGGATGGTGTCAGCAGTCAAAGGCATGAATAAAATCCTACAGAAACAGCTGATCTTTGTTTCGGATTAATCAGAGTCATTTCATTTAGATGACAGCTGTATGATGATTACTTAATTTGATTGGTTCATTCTGAACACAGCCACGTCCCCAAATAAGAAAAGGGTGTGCATACCAGGTTATTCTTAATTGTATCCCCTATTTCTCCCTAAATTTTTATATGTTGTAATTATACATTGAGGTTGGAAAAGTTCTGATATGATTTATCTTGATTTAATTTTTTTTTCATCACAAAAACCTGCCATTTTAATAGGGGTGCCTAGACATTTTATATCCACTTATAGAGAAGTAGAGCACTTTATTGTCATTCTGGCTATATTATAGTAAATAGTAGAACAAAATAACATTCTTCAAGGCTTTTGTGCAATGTATTATATATAAATACTGTATGTGTGCCACATAATCACCAGACAGAATGCTCTGCAAATAGACAAGATACAGGATAATAACTACAGACTGGTCAAGTAGTGCCAGTACAACACAATAGACCAGTACAGGTGGTGTTGGACGTACAGTAACAGCAACATGGTGACATACAGTACATACAGTAAACAGCAATATGGTGATGGGAATGGTGTGCTAGCTACTTATTTCTACACATCACAACCTCCTCATCCACTCGACATCATGAGCTTCACATGATGTCGGTGCCTCAGTCTCAATGTGTAATTTGAACCTAAAGCATTTCTAGAGTGCTCCAAAAAACAGACACAATTCCATTTTATCCAGTGTTTAAATTGTTCCATCCTGATATACTTCATGCATGGGTGTTTGTATTGAAACGTAAATCTATTTAGATCATACAATCATATTTTTATAAAGTGTAAACTATATTTATATCAGGCAGTGCAATAATGTTTTAGTGATGCACCATGTATGTGAACATTATTCTCTCTTATTCCTCACGGACTTCTTGTCTGTTTTACCACTCATGCAGGAAGTGATTTTATATAGTTGGCTTTCAGAATAAACATGTGGGCTCTTAATATCCATGTCTCCGTGTTTGTGACACTACAACTTATATATCAGTGAAAATCTCTAAACAGCAGAGAAACACATTTTGTTGTCTTTTCCATCAATCATACGGTTTTTACACTATAAAAGAAAATCATAAAATCTGCTAATGAAATCTCAATCATATGTCTTTATGGATATACCAGTGCTCTTTACCACAAACCTCAATACTCCTTTTTTTGCAGGTTTTTTGGTTTGGCCGCAAAATAGCAGCCATTGTGGTACATATGTGATAACGTGACAATAAGTGACATCCAGCAGAGAGCACTGTGTGTGTGTGCATGCATGTGGGCATGTTCTTATTTTGGCAGGGGCAAAATGTTCCCATAAGGATAGGAATATCTAATGGTTTTAATCTTGTAGAGACTTTTGTCTGGTCCCCATTAGGAAAAAAAATTTGTTGCTAAAAATATAACTTCTAGTTCTGAAAAAAGAACAACAACAAGAAAAAAACAAGGATTTCCGTTACTGTTGTTAATGTTAGGGTTAAAAACTAATTAGATGCATTAATGACTATGTCAAAGAAAGCTACAATAGTAGCTATATAAATAAACAGCTTGGTGGGTGAATGTGTATAGGTCAGCAATAGATTGGTCATCTGGGTTGTTACCTAATATACCTGAGGAAGAAAGGAAAAATGAAGGAAATAGGGAGAAGAAGGGTGAGAAACCCTTACTCTATAGTATAAACCCCATTTCCAAAAAAGCTCAAAAAGCTCTTTGTATACTCAAAATGAGTATACTGTGTTTTTTTAATTTAACAAGCATTGTTGGATCAATGGCACTGTGCATATGTGAGCTATATTAGTTACCAACCCAATACTATATTAGATACAAACCCAATTTCCAGAAAAGTTGGGACACTTTTGTAATATGCAATAAAAACTGAAATCTGTCATTTGTTAATTCGCTTGAAGCTTTATTTAACAGAAAAAGGACAAAGAAAAGATTTTCAGTGGTTTTGATGATGATGACCTTAATTCTATTTGTTAAATATGAACAAATTTAGAAACTGATGCCTGCAACAGGCTAAAAAAAGTTGGGACAGAGGCATGTTTACCACTGGGTCATCTCACTTATTCTTTTAATTATACTTTTTAATCATTTGGGAATTGAAGATACTAATTATTACAGTTTTACAAGTGGATTTTTTTGTCTATTCTTGCTGTACACAAGACTTGAGCTGCTTAGCAGTCTGTGGTCACTGTTGTCTGATTCTCCTCTCCATGATGTGCTGTACATTTTCAATAGGAGACGGATCTAGACTGCAGGCAGGCCTGTCAAACAGTGCTGTTGTAGCTTGTACTGGCTTTGAAATAGATATGGAGTTCCTTGGAAAATATATGGTCTTGACAGCAGGATATGTTTCTCCAAAATACCAATATAAGCCTCCACATCAATGGTACTTTCACATATATGTGGATCCATTCATTGATGGACCCCAGTGCCATCACAGATGCTGGCTTTTGCACTTTTCATTAGTAACAGTCTGCATAGACTTTTTTTTATCTTTGGCACATGCAATCGGACATCTGCAATTTCCAAAAACAAGCTAAAAGATGGACTTATCTGACCATAGAACAGACTTCCACTGTCTTTTGGTCCAGAACTCGGCTATGTTTCTGCACAACATTAACATATGGCTTCCTCTTTTATAACACATTTTCAGGTTGCATGTCTTGGTGGAGCAGTGGACTGTGTTGAGTGACAATGATTTTCCAAAGTACTCCTGTAGCCTGACGATCAGGTAGCACTTTCTCAAAAGATACTGATTGGTCATGCATATTCAGCAGCGGATTTTCCCTTTCCCTTTACACACCGACTCCCTAAACCATTTCTTGATATTATGCACTGTAAATGGTAAAAGACCTAAATTCTTTGCAATCTTGTGCTGAGAAATGTTCTACTTGAACTGCCTGACAATTCTCTCACATAGTTTGTCACAAAGCGGTGAACCACAACCCAGCCTTGCTTGCAAAGACTTCAGTGGATGCTCCTTTTATACTCAATCTTGATGACCTCACCTGTTACCAGTTAAACTGCTCATTGTGGTCTTATTTTGCATTGTCTCAACTGTTTTGAGTGTGTTGCATCCATAAATTTCTAAAATTAAGTCAATAGAATTAAGTCTGTTATTGAAAACAGTAAAAAATCTTTTATTTTTCCCTTTGTTTGTTAAATAATGGCTCAAGTGAATTAACAAATGACAGATTTCAGTTTTTATTGTATTTTTAGAACGTGTCCCAACTTTTCTGGAAATAGAGATTGTAATAACTAATATTGCTTACATATGCACAATGCCAATGATTCAGCAAGGCTCATTAAGTAGGAATCAAGCATATCCACCAAAAAACACATAGTCTTTTTGAGTATACACTCTTAGGTCCACAGCGTCTACAATTAGCGTGTTAGACCTACTATTATGTAATGTTCACCATCTGCACTGCACCCCTGCATCTGCCAAACAGTAAGCTCCTTCTGCCTTACATACTCACACACACAGCACTGCAAGGAGATGGACCTCAATTCCCAGAGACTTTTTCAAATGATTTGTCCATAACTAGGATATGATGTTCACATGGATTTCCAGATATCACTTGGCATACTCTTGTATTTAAATGACTTATGATAATGATCACAATTGAGTTGTTTTCCACAAAGGAAAGTATGTAAAACATGGATTGAGTCATATTTTCTCTGCATGGACAAACTGGTAAATGTTCCATGTAATATCCCTTTCATAAATTTTAATGTCAGAGCTATGTCACTAATTACAAAATGTACTGATTGACTATTATATTATATTCATTATTTCTCTAAATAACACATAAATACTTACAAATAAATACATAAAAGGTTATATTCTGTGTACATACACAGCAAACACTACATACAACCTTTCTACCACATACTCACACATGCTCATGTGTCCCAGGTGTGCTCTAGTCGAATGTCTTGATTTACACACTTGTGCCCAGTCCCTTTTTATTACTTCCCTGGAAGATCATACCAATTGTCACGGCCACTGAGTTTTCCATTATGGCGCCTCTACATTTGTCATTGCTGTTGTTTAAATCAGCCTCCCATCATGCTCTAAATTAGCTCATTTATCGGCACTGTGGTGCTCCTACGCCACTCAACCCCCCTCGTTATCCTCAGGTTTACATCTGCACACTACTCAGCTCCAGAGAACAGAAACCTTTGACCTAAACTGGTATACAGCAGTTTTGGGAAAGCTGTACATCAGCATTAGAGTATAAATTTTACCATTGAGAGATAGTTATGCTGATCTTGGACCAATTTTTAAAGAAATCAAGCATTCTATAGGACTGATGTTGTAGGTGCGATTACAATGGAGAAGAATTTTGACAGGGGTTTTGTAATTTTTGGCTGTTTTCCAGGATTCAGCTACAGCTTCAGTTGGGTTTTCACAGCCCACCACATGTATGTAAAACTTTTATGGGTGGAATTAACAAAGCATTTTTTTCTTTTTGACTTCCACTATTAGTAAGTTCAAACTAAAGGTTTATTTTCTCAACACAGGGAAACGTGGTGAGTCCGTAAATTGTCCCTAATTACAGATGCAGTTGAAGGAGATTAGATTGAAAAAACCCTGGGACAAAAGGCTAATGCTTAGAGCTTATTATTCAGTAACAACTGTTGATTATTCAGTAACTACTGTGAAATGAATAGGAAAGGTGCATAGTTACAAGAGCAAGGAAGGAAAATCTGAATGCACTGACGAATCCTGTGATTTTTAAGGAAGCAAAATGGCATCAGCCAGTGCAGAACAGTCTGAGAGATTATCATATTGAGGTTGCTTTTAATGGACCTGTTATGAAGCACTATGTACAGTTTTTAAACATCATATATCAGCTTAAGGAATAGGAATGGATCCTGCATAGCTGTTTCAGAGCAGGAGGACTGCATTTTCACTAAATACAACCAAACCACATGCAATAAATGGATAGAAAATGTAGAGTAACATTAAGGTAAAGAGTTCCTTTCCGCCGTCTTTAAAAATCGCATACATTTTTATATAAGCCTTCCATAAACCATAGAGCATTACGTTATAAAAGGTTAATACAACACTTATGGGTGTATTATAAAGGTGTTTGAGTAAGCTCATTATTTGTGTGTAGTCTTGGTCAGACACCAGTATGTTAACCCACTCGATTTCTTTTTAGATGCACTGGCTATACTGGGTTGGCTCCCTAGCTGAATAGCAAATACCACTGCCATAATGATAGTAAACTCCAGGAATGCCAACCAATAAATAAAATTCCACTTGGGTGGAATTCCAGGGTTCCTCTGGCACAGCATATACATACTGCAATGGAAAACCTGCAGTGAACTGCTGAAAACATACACAAGCACACACTAATATACTGTACACACTCTAACACTGCTCAGAATTTCGACTGCTCAGCCTCTGTTGCTAAGCAACAAATTGGTTTCATTGTGAAGGCACACTTTTTTCTTCCTTTTGTGAAACAGCCCTAGTGCTTTACTCCAACAGATAAAGCATCTGCATATCCACTTACCTTAAACATAACACATTACTCAGTACATATACTGCCTGACATAACACTCAATAATACTTAACCTTTTTCTACAAGCTGTCTCAGGCTCATTTTATTACAGCCTGCTCTGCACCTCAAATTAAGCAACAAGTGCTTGAGGGAATTAACAGCCAGGCTATTTAAAATGCCTTTGAGACTGGATTTAGAGATCTGCACACGTCACTGGCTTTGCCTCACATGGACAGAGAAGGAAAAAAAGACAACTCTGCCTCTCTGAATCGGAGCCATCCCACCATATTGATCAAAAGCAGCTTTGATTGCGGTTGTCATGAAAACCGCCTGTTAAGCCTTTCTAAGCGTGTCTCACAATATCCAGTCACTGACATGCAGTGCAATGCATATATGCATGCCTGCTGATTACTCAAGCAGCCATGCTCAGTATTGTTCTTAATCATTTAATTCAGGGTCATATGCACCTCACTTTAGGATTTTCTTACAATTATCTATCAAGATGTTAAAAGTAATCAGAATTTCACACACTGTGTGTCATATGTTTCTCTGTTTAAAAAAAACAAATCCAATCTATCCCCACAAGGATAGAAAAACCTGATATTTTTTACCTTAACAAAAAAAAGAATAAAAGCGAAAAAAAAGTTGCCTTTTCATTACTGAGGCTAGGGTTAGGGTTAGGGTTAGGCATAGCATTAATTAACTGTATTAATAATTATATAGCAAGATAAAGTCGAGTGTGTGTGTGTGTGTATGTGCGCGCATGTGCGTGTGTTTCATTTCAACACCGATTAATCACTCCTGGTGCCTTTGTCACCATGGAAACTGGACTAGCCAAGTCTTCCCCATTCCCCGAGCTGCAGCTATCTCTCCCAAGTGGGCGGGCTTTGTGGCCCTGATGGACAGCTCTGCGGCCCTGTCAGTGCTGCAGAAACAGTACTCCCCTCTTCCAAAACAGTAATTGAGAAGTCCACATGCGGCATCCCTAATTCATTCCTTTCCTCTCTCTCTCTCTCTCTCTCTCTCT
>JAOVYV010000024.1:19143650-19154295 GCA_025674545.1 Hassar affinis
GCTGCCGGCTAGGCACTGGCTCCCCCGTGACCCTGAAAAGGAATAAGTGGCCAAGAAAATGAATGAATGAATGAATGAATGAATGAAATGCTGTAACTTATAAAGGGAAACAATGTCGCTTCACATTTTCAATTAGAATGTTTTATATTTTAAAAGGTTTCTTTAGGCGTTCCTAATGAAAAATGGTTGTTCTCTAATCCTAAGGGTTTTACTCTAATCCTTTTAACCAGGTTTGTAAAGTGTGACATTTTAAAACATGCCAAATGAATAATGTGACAGGTGGCTAGGGGATGTGTAGAGCCACTGCCGTGTGAAATATTTGGAATAAATTTGCAATAGGAAAAAAAGATAAAAAATGTGATATCACATTCAAAGATCTGATGAATGTGAAATTGTTATCTGTATGAGTTTAAAATGCTTTATAAATTTGAAACATGGGCATAGGTTTCCTCCAGGTCCTCTGATTTCCTGTGTAGTTACCAGCTTTCATTCTAACCAAACAGAACTCATACCTCATTCCATCTGATAAAGTTTCTCCGTCATTTTTGACTAATGGCAGTTTAATGTAATGTGGACCCTTACTGCTCTGTGAACGTAGCCTTAGGCGTTTTTGTGTATATGTACTTCCATGCACTGGTTTTGAATACCAGTCACGTACTCGCATATGCTTCTTGATGCATATCATCAAGCTCCTAAGGAAAGTATCATTTTAGGGAAATAGACTTTGACGGTGCAACGGGTTTGATCCTGCACTGATACAGTTCACGTCTTATCTAGGGCGTATTCCTACATAATGCCCAGTATTCCCAGGAGAGCTTCTGATCCACCACAACCCTGACCAGGATAAAATGAATGAGACAGTGCTGAGTAAATGAAAATACAGATTTATTTCCTATTTCCTTAGATGATATAATCTGGTTGATTTGTTGTGTAAATTGTTTTGTAACTGAAGTAAGTGAACCCTCTGCTGGTTTATTATTGTTACTACACACTAAGTATTGTAACTGGGTCACACAGAAGAGCACCTCAGTACAATCACTAGGATTTTCTTTTTGAAGCAGTACACTCAGGACACATTAGATCAACCAACTGAAAGACCTTTTAATGTGAGCTCAGGCTGGCTTTTCTGCTTGTTTTAGTAGATTGTGATTGATTTATACTATATACAGTGAAGGAAGAGAAGAGAAACCACTTGTTTAGTTCTGTATTAATCACACGTCTAATGTCTTTTATGCAGTTTTCAGAGCATGACAAATTGCTGCTTGTTTTTATATTTTCTGCAGCTTCCAGTAAAAGGTTGGCATGAATGGTTTATGTTTCCTGTATAGGCTGAAAAGCAGTTAAAAATGTTCAACTCTGGCTTTATTCATACTTTTTACAACACAGAGTGTAAAGTTTCACTAGCAGATTTCAGGAATCTGCTCTTTATTTCTGGTCTCTGTCGTATATGAATGTGCCAAAGTATTGGATAGCACATTTAAAATGTGTTCCAGCGTGTAACATGTGATGACAGTTTGAAATCTGTGAAGCTATTTCCAGTGATTCTGTTTCCATGGCATCCTGGGCAGCATACTAAGAATAAATATGTACTATTCTATACTGTGTTGTGATATTTATGGTTCCAACAGAGGGTATGCGGCCTTTGGCTGATGCTTTATGTTATTAATATTGCCAGAATTAGGTGAATTGCATGGTTTTATAAGGGGGTTGTGGGGTTGTGGGAGGGAATAGATCCTGTTAAATGTGAGCTCAGACAAAGTGAGTTTGCCTCAGGTTAAATGAACAAGTGAGATTACCCAGCGGTTTGCCCACTGTTGTCAATTTGTTCATCCTAATAAGCCAATTGTGTCAGACTTGGTGCTGCATGCCTGGAAAACTGCCAGGTCTTTTTTTTTTTTCAATTGTTGGTAGACAGAATAACCTGTGACCAATCTTGGCACTACATCACAGTGCACTCAATTCCCATTGCTCTAAATGCCAGAAAAATATCATTTGAAGATTTGGTGACAGCCATGATTTTTATTGGAGTTCCTAGAGAGGAATGGGCAGCACAGTGGCTCGGAGGGTAGCACTGTTGCCTCACAGCAAGGTGGTCTTGGGTTCGATCCCCAGGTGGGAGCGGTCTGGGTCCTCCCTGTGTATGCGTGGATTTACTCCGGGTACTCCGGTTTCCACCCACAGTCCAAAGACATGCAAGTTAGGTGAATATGACATACAAAATTGCCCCATGACTGTGTTCAAAGATTGAGCTTGTGTACTGATGAAAGACGTGTGTATCGATGTAACCGTCTGTCTGTCATTTGACTAGCCATTTGATGCCAAAGTGACGTTAAAAACCAATAAACACATAAACTAGAGAGAAATAATGTACCTTCCCAGCAGGTTAGGGCAAAGAAACATGCTGCTGTCTGATGCAATACAAATCTGAGAACAGCTTGAATCGAATTTGGGAACAAGAAATGCAGCATGAAAGATGGCACAGAATCTTAATAAAGATCATTGAATCTGCTCGGTTTCTAGTCATGGAGGACAGTTTGCAAGTTTTTAATGTAACTCAAAATCATTTCAAATCTAATGATCACTCACGGTAATTCGATATAGCTGTCCAGTTCCAATAAAATAACAATAAAAATAACAGAATGTATTTTATTTAAAACCTTTCTTCATATGGAGAAATGATCAAGAAAAACAATAATCTATACAGAAATTGATGAATAAGTTTCTGGGTCTGGAAGAAAAAGAGACAGCACAACAACAGAAACAAAGTGAGTCCATTCAGGGAATGGGTCTTTCCATCTTCCACTACTTAGCTTTTCTGTGCTTCCTCATGTGTGACGCAATGGAAGAGGAGATCTCGGCTGATTTCTTGTTCTGGCCGTAATAGTCTATAAACTTTCCATCAGGACCCACCAGGTACATAATGATGGTATGATCGACCTGTATTTAGAGCATAAACACATTCCGAACTCAGACACAAGAAATTCTAACTGTTTATCACAATGCATTTTGCATAATGCCTTTGACTCCTAAAATGTGTAAACAAGACTGCATTGTGTCTAATGCCAAAGGATTAGCAAACCAAAAGAAACAAATCAGTGAAATGAATGTAAAGTTAGTAAACGTGGTGTGCTGAATTCACAGAA
Source organism: Hassar affinis (assembly GCA_025674545.1). NCBI lineage: Eukaryota > Metazoa > Chordata > Actinopteri > Siluriformes > Doradidae > Hassar > Hassar affinis. The sequence goes on from JAOVYV010000024.1 coordinate 19,146,794, forward strand.
TGTTCTGTTCCACTTTACAACTTATGCATTAAAACTTTCACCTTCACTCACTGTACTATTTAGGTTCAACCGCATTTGTGTGATTCTGAAGGAATAAAAAACTCACAATGTAGTCGTTGTCTTCATCTTTTGGCCCCTGACTGAAGTACACTCTGTAAGCTCTGGAGACCTGCTCGATTTGTGCCTTTGTTCCTGTCAGGCCTATCAGCTTCGGGGAGAACTCTGCAGATACCAAAAAAGAAATGGATTCCAGTGCATGCTTTCATGCATTAAAGATTCAAAGGTGGACAAATCAGTGTAGGTTCAACTACCAGGAAAAAATTAACATAAAAATCCCTGTTGCATGTTTAAAATGAACCCTATGAACCCTTTTTCAGGGTAATTTCACTACCATAAGTTTTATCTTGGTCATTATTAGGTTTTTTTTTTTCCAGAACAGTCCATCTTCCATTATTTAAATATGATAATACTTGCAGATCTTTTATACTAGTCTAAATCAAGGAAAAATTACTGTGTCTTATGAAATTGTTTTTACATGTATCTCAGCATAAAACACTGGTAATAGAGATGAGCACAAATGATTAAGGCAGAGACATTCTCTAGAATCTGGCAACATCAGAACCATGAGGCTGGGATATGGCTCTATGGCTCAGCAATTTAAAAATACATGTTCTTAATGCATATCTCGTCACCCCTACGTTGCAGAAAGTTGGATTTCATTTCTGCTGTTTTATTGTGATGTGTGGTACTTTGTGATTCTGGAACGGGAGTGTGGATTTGGTCACGCAGTGTGTTCGTCAGGTTCTGCTATGCTTAAATTTTATGGAAATCTTCACCATGTCATGTAAATGACTATTTCTTTGCATAGTCAAGCAACGAGCATTGCTGGAAAGATCAAGATGTGTGTGCTGTCTCGCTTTGATGAATCTTTGTGAGCAATTCAACTGAGAATATGACGTGAATTTGGACACGCTGTGCATCTGTCAGGTTTCAATTTGATGTAAATTCAAAATGATTTTTCTTGCCAACACTTCATGGCTGTATTGACCTACTGTGCTCGCACACAGGAATTTATCCTCTGCATTTAACCCATCTGTTGCAGTGAAACTCACATTTACACACATTGGTGAAGTGAGCACATACCAGCCCGGGCGGTGGGCAGCCTCGTCCAGGGTGCCTGGGGAGCAACTGGGAATTAGGTGCATTGCTCGATGGCACTTCAGTCGTGTCTTGTTGGTTGTGGGGATCGAAACGGTGACCTTCCGCAAGGTGACCAGTCACAAGGCTGATTCTTTAACCACAAGCCCACGGCTGCCCCCCCCACAAGCCACGGCTGCCCCCGGAAAGGTCAAGTCATGCAGTTTAATTTGATACCTCACAGCGATGTATACTTTCTGAGCAATTTATCTGAGAAGAACAGATGTGAATTTGGATGCAAGATGCATCTGTTGGGTTCTAAAGGTTAACACACCTCATAGGGATGTGAGAGTAGAAGGGGTTAACTAGGTGGATTAACTAACATGCATAGAGAACAGACAATCTTTTCCAATATGAATGAATGAATGATCAAATCTCATTATGAACACGTTGACCAACAACTAGCTGACTTTTTTTTGAGGTCTGTTTGTTGATGGTGACTTCAAAGCACTTTTTGTAAGTCGCTCTGGATAAGGGCGTCTGCTCAATGCCTAAATGTAAATGTAAATGTCACAAACATCATGTCTGTTCTGTTGCCTCAGTCTGTACTGATGTACTAAGCTAGCTACCACCTATCTACATTATGCTAGCTACCACTTTTTTACTTTAAGCCTACTTAATAAGGTTTCCCAGAAGGCATAGCGTGGGACTGGGCAATACCCTGGAGCTTTTACTTCTCTGATGGGTTAGCTAAGGAATTCGTAATTGGTCCACCCTGAGGATGCTATACACAGAGACAGTAGCCAGAAGTTTACCTTTGACATACGCTGCCAAAGCCTCAGGTGTATCTCTTTCTGGATCGATCGTGATCAGGATTGGTGTTAAATTGGGGAATGTCTTTATCATGTCTGTATGAAAAAGAAAGAATCATCTCTTAACAAGTAAATCAACTTTATACGGCAAGTGGAATCAAGAGGTGCTTAAAAAGACACGTTACCAATTTCATCCACGACTGCAATCATTTTCTCCAGTTCATCAGGACAGATATCTGGACAGTGTGTGAATCCAAAATAGATCAGCACCCACTGGCCGAGGTAATCTTCACTTTTTGAAGGCTTATTGTTGTGATCGATAAGAGAGAATGGGCCTCCAAGAGCTGGTTTCCCTAAAGACTTTGTTCTCTCTCTCTCAAGCTCTATACCAAGAAAGAAAAAAAATGGTTTTAGGGCACTTCACAAACTGAGATGCAATAAACAAATAAAATAATAAGAGTTTAAGAAAAATGATACACATCTGCAGCAATAAGAGTACTCATATTCATCTGTGAACTTTAGATTTAGGTGAACAGGTTAATGTAGTTAATAAATGGAAAGAAATGTAAAAAGTCTTACTTTCTTCTTTCTCTTTTTTAAAGTATTTCATGCCCAGAAGAAGACTCCCACCCAAGGCAAAGGTGATAGCCATAGATTTCCATGTGACTGGCTACAAAAGACACAGAGACGCAAGAGACTACAGTTCATAATCTCACTAGGTATAAATACATCACTTCAGCAAAACTCAAAGCTTAATATTTAGCCAGAAATCAGGGGAGAAATAATACAGAAATGTATTTATTTATTTATTAGGAGTTTAGAATCATCTTTTACATACAGTAAAGCATTCATGACTGGAGATGTTAGTAGATTTCATACCAGGTTAAGTTCTTCACACTAGATTAAGGTTCACACTCATCAATGGGGGAATTTAGTATCTCCAATTCACCTAATGTACATGTTTTTGGAGGAAACCCAGGCAGACACAGAGAAACGCAGAAAGGACCCACGCCGGCCTGCCCGGGAATCGACCCCGGGATAATCTTTTTGCTGCCCTAGTAGGGAAAAATTAATTTTACAAACTATAAGTGTAAACCCAATATTGTGGTATCTGCTTAACAGCTCCATGTATAGTCTATGACATGCCATTCTTTAATGAACAAAAATTTATTTTGCATTTGGCAAACTGTTGTTATACGAGAAAAATAAGCCTCAGGATGTGCAGTATGTTAGTGTGTAGTAACTCACAGTGATACATGTAATAAATTTCATCAGGACATGATTTTCCTGGAGAAAACACTTGATATGTAATAATAAGAGATGATGAATTACGATATAGAGACACTGGAAATACACACTAACCTGATGGAATAGTATGGAAAAGTTGGTAAAATCAGAAGGTGATTGAATAAGATTAAAACTATTCCTTCAGTTGAGAATAGGCCAGAGGAGGTCAAGAATGGAACTTTCCTAAGCTTCTGTGTCTGTGTGCAAGGTATTGTGACCTGGGCTTGACTAGAGGTACCAGGAACAGATGTTAGTGCCATGAACATGTTAAGAATTGATTGTGATTGAAAATTTTTTTAACAATTTTTAAAACAGAATCACAAGAGCTCTTCATAGTGAACTCAGTCAATAAAACGGCTCTATTTGGAAAGCTCTGCAACGTCATCAACAGCAGACAGCATCGAGGCCACGCCTTCATTCCAGCACTCGTCTGTATTTAGCATGATAAATCAAACAACACTGTTCAGACTAATTCTTTACACGTTTGAATGTATGTTTTGGTTGTTGTTTAACTTCGTGCACAGTGCTCTGATCTCTCGTGTTCAGTGTTAGGATCTCCTAGCTCATTAGCTATCATAAACATTGATAAAGATTGAAAAGAACAACAGAGAACTAAGAAGCTGTAGCTCTTTTTGGGTTGTACAGTTTAATAAGAGACGGAGACAACAAAGGCGACGGAGACGCATAACACATACGCCAACTCCTTCCCTTCCATTGTGGGGGCAGGTCTCTGAGGTAAAATCTAATCAGCCAATCGTAGCAGCAGCACAACAGAACTTCCAGGTGATGTGATATACCCATGTTCCCTAGTTCCCTACATACCATGCAGTTCCCTTTCAATTTAAAAAAAAATCAAACATCTTTAATATTTCACTTTTATCAAATAAAGAGAAGTGAATACTGAGACAACATTCAACACTCTTAAAGTAGACAAGTGATAAACAGCAACAACACTTTCAACAGCCCTACGATGCCTACCTGCATGCACAACGCAAATCAAAATGTGCATAAAAATGGAGATTAACAAGCGATTAAAATAATAAATAAGATTAATTCAATTTTAAATTTGTTGCATGACAGTTCTAAATTTGAAAATAATGGTGCTTAAACGATGATGTAAGTAATGAGATTTTTAACATAATGGTAACCAAGCAGACGTACGTTTATTTTTTAAAATTGAGGGGTGATGTGTTCTTGCCCCATAGTCGAGTGTATAAAAATGAAAGCACCGGACACAGTAGTTTGCATTTGAATCCAGATCAATGCCCAGGTGTATGCATGCTGAGACATAAGCTGTAATAATCCCAGTGCTTAAACCCAGTGTCAGAGAATTTTAATTTAAAGAAAAGCTGTTAGAGGTTTTAGTGTCTGCCGTCTTAGAAATGGCATACAAAAAAACATACTGATGTTTTCTAACAATTATTACAACATGATTTATATCTGTCAGATGAATGAGATGGATGCTTACACCAGCCTTCTTCTCTGTAGATTTGTTGCCTCTGGATGAAGGTGGTGGAGGGACAGAAGACAGTGTCCTCACATTGAGAAATACAGAACTTCTGCATGGGAAGGCTACATTCAGCTGAAAAGAAACACAAATGATCATATACCATATCAGGACGTAATAAAAACTGTCATTGTAAATAAGAACTTGTTCTTAATGATTTGCCTGGTTACATTAAAAGGTTATTATTATTATTATTATTATTATTATTATTATTAACAACCAAGTGTAGGATCACACAGTTTCATCTGTAGGGATATGATCACCCACCGGAGTGCAAGTTCTCCTATTCACCAGGTGTGCACATGTCCTGTAGCAGGAGCTGCAGCTGGAATAAAACTTATGGAGGTTTAATGGCCTGGACATCGTACACCTGAGTCCCTGTAAAACCAGCGTAGCCATGACTCTCAGTGCAAAATATCTACTATTATTAGGGCCTTATCAAACCGGAAGCAGCCTCAACTTACACAGACAAGGCTTCCAAAACAAACCTCGAAATGCCATAAAAAAATACAAAATGCTTTTCTCAATCAGCACACCAAAGCACTGTACTGCTTTAAGGTCAGCTCAGCTGCATGACAGGGAGTGAAACTAAAAGCGGATATGAGGTAGATATATGTTGCTTTGGGAGATTACCAAATCGCTTTAGAATCCCTATATAGGTGCACTACTCCTGACACCGAATAATACACACGGCAGGCTATATAGTGCCCTAGTGAAACAACCGGACGCCGTTTGTTATTCAGCACAACGTCTTTAATAACAACTTCTTAGATAACTGAAACAATAGATGTATAAACGAATAAACAAATACATTAAGAAATATTAAACGTTTACGCGTACAATAATTTGAATGACAGAATAAAAATGGGCATTATACGTTTTTTTGTGGGGGTGTGACGTCATATGTGTGCGACGCTGCCCAGTCGGAACACATGTACACAACGCGAGGGAGAAATGTGCTCAGTTGAAGTTGTAATACTATAATTGTTAAGTTAAATACAATTAAATACGCTTCTTCGCAAAAGGTCTGAAAAGGTGTGGCCATGGCAGGCAACACTCTGCGGTTTAAAACTAAGTAAGTTGAATTCCTCTTCAGCAGTTGATCTTTGATATGTATTTGTATGGCAAGCTGTAGTTATGTCACTGGCCTCCTAGCTGGTCAAGGCAGAAAGCTTTTCACAAGCCAGAAGCTGAGCAATCAATCATATGTGCTGCGCTAATTTAACACTAAGATCTATCTGCTTTTAGCTATGCTGTCTCCAGTAAAATCGAGCCTTTCTACAAAGGAGGGAAAGTACAGGTAAATAAGTGTACTAATATCTCTGGTGCAGCTGTGATTAAATGACTGTTGGTCATTTTTTTTTTTTTTGTAACTTTGCTTTTCCCTTCTGACATGAAGATAAGCCATGATGAAAAGCACATCTTTTGCATCTTTGGACCACGAATCAACATTTTACAGATTTCCACTGGCAAAATTGTCCACAGTATTGAACAGGTAAGTTCACAACATTTTAATATAGGTTTCCAGCCCTCTTCCTGAAGACCCCCTTTTTTAGCAACAGGCATTAATAATAAGACTAACATTTACAAGACAGAGGGTACACCAGGATCAAGGTTGGGAACCTGTGGTCTATAGATTGCATTATGGTTCATTATATCTTTTACATATAGGACGACCAAGAGGACATCACCTCGTTCTCTCTCAGCCCTGACGATGAGGTAAATGATTCTCCCTTCTGTCAGTCGCATTTCTTTTTTCTGTAAGTTTCTATTAACAAGCTGTGATTCTCAAGAGGTCAGCAATGAAGTTGCTGTTTTTGAATCTTATTGCAGATATTGGTGACTGCCAGTAGGGCTCTGCTGCTAAAGCAGTGGGACTGGAAGCAAGAGAAGTGCACTCGCTCGTGGAAGGCGATTCACAACGTGCCTGTGGCCAGCATGACGTTCGACTGCACCTCTACTCTTTTGGCAACTGGTAGGACCCGGTATAATCTTGCTGTAAGACATACATATTTGTCGCAGGAAAGGCACAAAGAAACCTCCTATGTGTTTTTATAGGGGGTTGTGACGGCACTATAAAGCTGTGGGATGTGGTCAAGCAGTACTGCACACACAATCTGAAAGGCTCATCCGGCGTTGTTCAGTAAGCAATGAACTACAAAGTCTTCTGACTGTCCAGTATTGAGTAATATATTTGCTAGATGTTCTACTTGTAGGTGCTGTTATAATAACATTACATTTAAAGTCTAATTTAAAGTATCTGAGTACTGTATACATACATGTGAGGTCTGTCCAGAAAATAATGAGAATGAAATTCCCGAGAACAGCACCTCGTCCGGAGAAAGCTCACATGAGCAAATCAAAAATCAAGCTACTGTTCATCGTCTTTTTTGATTCTTAAGGGATCGTCCATAAAGAAATTTTACTTGAAAGCCAAGATTAAAACCCATTTGAAAGGCCAGCACCTTGGTGCAGTAAAGAACATCCATAGACCCGTGACCCATGCAGGGACTCTGAACACCCTCACAGTTGATTTCAAGCAGAGGCGTTGGGAGTGTTGTGTGTTTACAAGGATGATATTTTGAAGGTGATAGTAGTGAGTAGTTAATTTTTTTGGCAAAGAAATGTAAATACAATAATTCTTATTACTTTCCGGACAGACATTGGGGAGGTGTATGTGTATAACATATACAGGGGTTAGACAATGAAACTGAAACACCTGTCATTTTAGTGTGGGAGGTTTCATGGCTAAATTGGAC
>JAOVYV010000024.1:19163492-19175263 GCA_025674545.1 Hassar affinis
GCCACTGGACTCGGGTGTGGGTGTGGCCAGGCGGGAGAACGGAGGGTAAGGCAAAGATTCCTGGCATGCTTCAAACCCTCCACTTTATATAACTAATTTTAATACTGTTGTTTATTGTTAGTTTGTAACGTATGCTATTTAATATTTTAAACGTGTATGTCTTTGTTTAGTTTATCATGTCTTTTTAGTTTGGATAGCATGTCTAGTATAATTTCCCCTCTTCTCTTTCCTGACTAGTTATTGAACAAACCAAATCCGCTGTTGTGGAACTGAAAACTCAGTGTTCCCGAGCTCAGGGGATAGATAGATAGATAGATAGATAGATAGAAAGATAGATAGATAGACAGACAGACAGACAGATAGATACTTTATTAATCCCGAAGGAAATTAGGCAGGAGCTACTGGTAGGGCCGCTGCTCCACACGGCACCGGAAGTTCAAACTCAAAGTCTGTGAACCTAACCTGCTTGCTGGCAGGTTTTCTTTAACAAGAAGTCATTATATTTTGATTTTTGTGTTCATTGTCCTTTAAATGTAAGAAGCAGATATAGCCTAAAGTGTTTCATTTCAAAGTTCACATAACAGCACATGCCTTGTGCACTTAGCATTTATTTTAACAATTTATTGAATTCAAAAATATATATTATTTGTGGTGTTCGCCACTGGACTCGGGTGTGGGTGTGGCCAGGCGGGAGAACGGAGGGTAAGGCAAAGATTCCTGGCATGCTTCAAACCTTCCACTTTATATAACTAATTTTAATACTGTTGTATCAACTCAGACTTTAGGGTTAGGTTCAGGGTTTGTTAATCCTACTTTCCAGAATACCTCCCTACACGTTTCATTATTCCTGTACAACAGCAGTTTGCCAACGATGATCATTTTTGTTGCTTATGAACACAAGGCTTTGTACGTTTGAATCAGTTTATAACTTGGTTGCATTCGTTGTTGCGGAACCACCCATGAAATTCCAGGCATTAATTCCTGTTAACACTTCTATCCTAATAGCTACAGTTGTGGTCAGACGTTTAAATACACTCCTCATGGGCGAGTGTATATTGAGCTTTCACTGATTTCTTTGCATTGTTCTTTTTCTGGGGCAGCATACAATATGCAAAATAACAAGAAATTGGTGCACAAGTTTTAATTTTTGGGGGGTTTCTGAAATCGCACAGGGTCAAAAATACACATGCACCATCATAGAGTATTAATTCAGTGGTGGTGAAAGATCTTCCAGAATATCATTTAACTTGTCAAGGCTTTTTAACTTCCTGTTAGATTTACTACCACTGGTAGTACAGAACTGGTTCTGCAACGTTATTTGACCAGACAGATTCAAGAATTTAGTCTCGGCAGTATAGTGTGGTTCTAAATCCTTTTATAGCACATTTATAGGGTTGTTTAGTGCATTTATGTGATTATCCTTTGTCTTTTAATTGATCCTTATCTGTACATGTGCAGAAGCATAACTCATTTTTTGATACCACATTCTAAAAAGTTCCTCTCAGCCATTTATGTTATGTTGCTCTTGTGTTTTTTTTTTGTTTTTTTTGTTTTTTTTTTAGGATATAAACAGTGTGGCTGTTTCACCCAATGATAAGCTGCTAGCTTCTGGTTCTCAGGACCGAACAGCCAAGCTGTGGTCTCTGACTGACATGAGCCTGCTCGGGGTGTTCCGTGGTCATCGCCGGGGCATCTGGTGTGTGCAGTTTTCCCCTGTGGACCAAGTGCTGGCCAGTGCCTCAGCTGATGGTACAATCAAGCTCTGGGGCCTTCAAGACTTTGGTTGTCTCAAGGTATTTCACATGGGATAAGCACACGAGTCGCACAGGCAGCTCTTTTGCGGGTAATAATTTAACAGATAAAACGAGGGGGAAAAAGTTGGTTTGGAGAGCATGTCTGTAGCTGTTAACGTGCGTCACATAGACAAGTGTAGGTTAAGTTTGATCTGTTCTAATCTTATCTTTGCAGACGTTTGAAGGACACGATGCTTCTGTGCTGAAGATAATATTTGTCAGCCGAGGCACTCAGATAGTCTCTGGGTAAGCCACATGTTTCCACCTCTATTATCTAATAATTGATAATACAAATACACGTGTGCACACACACACACACACACACACACACACACACAGGCAATAGACAAATTCTAAGTGAAAGATTTGACTTCACGACCTGAGTCTGATAAGATCTCATTTGTTTACCACTTTTTGTTGCATGCTCCCTCAGCAGTCATGTACACCCAGCAGCCACTTTAACAGGAACACCTGTATCCTTGCACATTTGCCGATTTTATGGCAGAAGCACAATGCCTAAAATCTTGCAGAAACTGTTCAAGAGCTTTAGTAAATATTAACACAAATGATCAGAATGGGGGGAAAACTTGGTCTACATGACTTTGACCATGATGTATTCAGACAAGCTGCTTTGTCCAGTTTCAGTAAATGTGTAGCCTCTGGGTTCAGATTCCTATTCTTGAATTTTTTGCAAAATCACGAAAGACAGGCATGTTGTTTTCATTGTGCATGTAGTGAAAAAGGGTTTTCTAATTTTCTTTGCCATTATCTCTGTCCTTTGTTGCCCTGTAGAGGTTCTGATGGACTTGTGAAGCTCTGGACCATTAAGACCAATGAGTGTGTGAAGACCTTTGATGCACACCAGGACAAAGTGTGGGCTCTGCACGGCAGCGGCACCGATGACCTGATAGTGACCGGATCTGCAGACTCCAATATCACAGTGTGGAAGGTCTGATCATCCAGGCCTTTTTGTACACGGTGTTGCTATGGTAACCTTTAAAGATGGGCAAAAGACAGAGACATGCATAAACACAGGAACTAGATTACTGACTGACTACTGAAGAAAGTGGTGTTTCATGTCATCTTGGCAAATTTGTTTAGTAACCAAGAAGAAATTGATAGAGTCGCAGCACTTTGGTCTTGGATTAAGACTTTAGGTCTTGACTAGTTAGACTGTGATTTCTCTGTAGGTCATGCAGTTCAAATGGGATTTTAGACATGTAAAAAGTATGATGAGCTAAATACGTACATGGATACAATATGGTGAAAATATGTGATAAGATTTCCCTGAACTGTCTCTCTGCTTCTTTTTCCAGGATGTCACAGAGGAGGAGCTTGCAGAGGAGCAAGCAAAGCAGGAGGATCAGATTCTGAAGTAAGATTCTGTGCTCATGTTACAGTCAGAACAAAATAAGGTTCTGTATCTAAATTTCTAAATTTCCCCCTCATCCATTACTTCCTGGGCTATTCAGATGTCATTTTTCCTTTCATTTCTGAAATAAAAGGGTGTCCTGAGACTTTTGACTCACCCTGTATATTTAGAAAGATACTATAGCTAGCTAGTACGTTGCTAGCTATGCAATTTTAGACTGGCGTTACATTACACACTGCAACCTGAGTCAACAGTTGGCACAGGTTAAACGGGAATGTAGTGTGAGTGGACTCTAAAGTTCTTTGCCAATCAACCAGTCAGTGCCAATCTGAGTCAGTCGAGCAATGGATCTGGGATATAAGATACCTAATTATATTAATTGTAAGTATTTTACCATAACATTTTCTATACCTCTGTTCTCATCAGTGCTTTAAAGGAGTTTTGTAGGAGTTTTGTTATTGTAGGTTTGTACAGATTGTAGATCAGCTTTCCCATAAACAGACATCAGCATTGCTTTAACTGGTTTAACTCTTCATTTCAGGCAGCAGGAGTTGTCCAATCTGCTTCATGAGAAGAACTTTTTGAAAGCTCTGGGCATAGCCATCTCACTGGATCAACCTCATACTGTGCTTCAGGTCATCAAAGGTACAGTCAACAGCCTGCCTAAGACCAGGGTTGTGCTTGTTTTGGTTAGTCACCTTCCATATGTCTGGAAAATTAGTATGACAGACAGGTGCAATTCCTACATGAACAGAAATGTCGACATGAAGCAGCGTGCCAGACCGCGAGAACATTGCAGCTACACTGTCTGTTGTTATTGTTGTAACAATATGGCTTTAAATACCATCCGTGTTAGTGTCCTTAATGATATAGTCCAAACCCTATCATCTTCACTGTTTACCTTGTTGTGCACTTGAGGAACTAGTCAGAGAAGATATTCTAGTGAGGTATGTCCCACCTATTGGGCAGAGCTTTTAGTCCTTAAAAAGAAATAGACACACAGGAGAGTATGAACAATGTTGCCTACGTAACTGTAATGTCCACTATGTGTACGTGCAGGTATGTGTCAAAAAATACCCCAAGGCTACTCTCAAATGGAGTCCATTTGTTGCTTAATAGTGTTCCACTCCTTTTTGGGGAATTGGCATTTTGGGGGAAGTTTCTTAGACCAACTCAACAGGTTTAACTTGCTCATTGAGTCATTCAGTGAGAGGACTGAATGGAAACTGTAAGCTCCTTTTTTGGGTGTCGTATGTACATGCATCTTTGTCTATACCATGTTTTTTTTTTTAAAACATTTTAATGCATTAGTCATCATAGGGAGCACCTTACATACTATACGATTACTTATACATTCATGGAATGTATAAAACATACATGATATCTCAACTGTTATCCGTATGAACGTATTGAGGAAATATTTAGCAATTTAAAAATGATTATAAATTACTATAGATTATTGTTTTAAAATATAAAACTGATTATGAAGTGCATGTTTGAAGCTGTGTTTCCATCAGCCTTGTAACTGTATCTCAAATAACCACTCTTTAGAAGTACACTGAGTGGAAAAGCATAAGCGTGACAAACTTTGAAAGCAGGTTGGGCTAGGGTAGCTGAGAGCGGTTCCAGTTCCAAGGAAACAAGGAAGGTCCATCGACTAATTTGTGCTAGATTAAACATATTATAGATAAAGTCAGATGGATTGCATATTCATTGACATAGTCTGGATTAGTCATATGTCCAGGAATTGTATTCAAACGAGTGTTAATGAATTTTAATGACGCAGGATTAACAAATGCCTTACACAGAAATTCATTGTCCCGATCAAATAAATGGAGAAAAGTGTAATCCTAGTAATTATTCTATAAGAATTAGTTTTATATGAAAGTCCACCTGTAGTCGACAGTGAGAGGAAATGAAAATAAAACTTTGTCTCTCTAGTTCTGGGAAACTGCTGTAGAGCGAGACGGGTGGACTATCAAAAACTGTGGGTGTGACCTAGGGGTTAAGCAACAAATATTTGTCGAACAATGATTTGTTGAATGATGAATTAATAATAGAATAATTTAATAATTAACGTAGTCTTTGTTAGTAATATTAACTCACTATTTACTGTTTACACTGCTTTCAATACCCATCCACGAGGTTTTATTTGGTGGAGATTAATAAAATATTTAAATTAAATCAAAACTATGCATTGTGACGCAAGTACAATGGATATAAAAGGTCTATACAAACCTGGTAAAATGGCAGGGTTGCGTGACGTACAAGAATGACACTGCAATAAATCATGTTAGATATTTTTCCACCTTTAATGTGAAATTGCGAAGTGAGCTTCAGGTCACTCCATAGATACAGCATTTAGTTGGATTCAGGGCTGGGCTCTGGGCAGTCCATTCCAAAACACTGATCTTCTTTTGGTTAAGTCATTCCTTTGTTAATTTGGATCTATGCTTTGGGTCATTGTCGTACTTAAAGGTGAAATTCCTTTTCATCTTCAGTGTACTAGCAGCCACCTGAATGCTTTGCATTAAAAGCAAATGGCCTTCGTAGTTATTCATGATTCCCTCCACTGTAATAAAAGCCCCAGTCCTGGCTGAAGAAAAGCGGATCTAAAGCAAGGTGCTCCCAGCATCGTGTTTCATGTTTCATCGGATGGTATTCCTTTGGTCATGTTCTTTTTTTGTGCCAAACAAACCTTTTGGTATTTTGGAATTATTATACCTTTTGGAATTATCTCATCAGACCTTAACACATTTTACCACATAGTTTGGGGTGATTTGGTTGGGCTTGTCAATGAGAGAAAGTTCTTCTTCGCAGTGATGGCTGTTTTTTTCCACTTGTTGATGATGGTCTTCATGGTGTTCTGTGGTACAGCAAATGTTTTAGAAGATCATTTAAACCCCTCCTTATAAAGTCAGATTCCATACATGCTTTGTGCTCTTTGTGAATCAGGCCATCAGCAGTCAGATTACACCAAGATGATGACCAGAAACAGCTGGTCTTTATTTAGGGGTTAATCAGAATAATTGCAGGTGGTTTTGTGGGTTTTTAATCAAGCAATAGCTCACTGATTAGGTGGACCTGTGATGGTGTGAACAGGCCACATATAGTGTGTCCTATCATGCACTGCTCCGACGTGGACTCTTTTGTACATTCTTTCACTGTTTGTTCAGCCTGTCAATGTAGCAAACTGAATTTTTATCAGCATAATTTTTTAATCTTTCTTTCTTGCACTGAACCTTTTTTCTTTGGCTACCACACCAAAGAAGATAAACAAAAGGCCATTTTTAAGGCACAGCTCAACCCTTGTTACCTGCTGATTACTTTTGAACATGAGTGTGTTCATTCTGATGAAACCAGAGGTTTTATAGCCATTGTAGCCTTTATTTTGGAGTAGCCCTGCACTGCACTTTGGTCTTTCCCTGGGCAAATATGCACACTGTCTCATTAAGGGTTTTAGTAGGTGAGTTAGTTGGATCAGGGTGGATCAGTTTGAAATATTTTTGTCATAAAAGCAGGATTTTAATGAAAACCAGGCATGACTGAGATGTAGGCACAGTATACATGTGTGTTCAGTCTTAAAAGTACAGCAACATGTAGATCTTCACTTCAGGACTTTTTTCTAACCTTGGTTAAAACTAGATCTTGGCTTCTGCTTGACTAAATATGGAAGAAAATGACATTTCTGAGGTCAAACTTGTTGATCCCAGGCTTTGTCACAGGCTGATAACTTTACAATGAGCAGGTTGACAGTGAGGAAAAACCCATGATGGCTAACTATACCTTTCAGTCAGAAATTCCGGAGTGATGGCTTGGAATTCAGTCAACACCTTTGTTGGAGTTAGAGCAGTTTGCAGTTTCATCACAGACTTCAGCTCAAATTACAGCAAGATGTCGATCTTCTGGACCTTATTTAAACAGTGATCTTGACTTCTTCTTGACTAGGGGTCAAATTCTTCCTCATTTGTCACACTGGTTGAGCTCTTGCATTGTCACAGGCTGGTAACTTTACAATGCACATTGTATGGCTGCATATACCTTTCAGTCAGAAATTCAAGCCAACACCTTTGTTAGAGTTGGAGCAGTTTCATAACAGATTTCTGCGTTTTCAATCAAATCTATTTAGCCTTAACAGTCACAGTCTGTACACTTGTTCTTCCCTTGGTAAGAGCTGTTATTTATATTTGGGTTGGCAGAAATCCAGCAAGAAGACCAGGCTGGTCAGCATCTGGAGAAGACCATCCTTAGGCTACGCCAGGACCAGAAGGGTGAGCTCACGCCACCAATCACTGTATTCCAGTGAACAACATCCTTAAAGTCAATATCATCATTAGTAATAATAGTAATTATTATTTTAATGAGTTTATTTATGAGTCATTATGAGTTTAATTATTGGAGTCACAGTGAAATAGTTTAACCCTTGTGTAAAAAAAAAAAAATCAGAATAATTCCAATAAAAAATAATTTCAGGTTTTTATATTTTTGTCTGATGGAATTTTGGTATTCTTAATGGCAGGTAATTGTTATAAGAAGTAAGAGATTGTGATACTCTGACGGGGACTGAAAATAAAATTCACGTTAGGGAAAACGATCTATAACCCCAATTCCAATGAAATTGGGACGCTGTGTAAAACACGAATACGAATACGAAAAACAGAATACGATGATTTGCAAATTCTTTTCAACCCATAATCAATTGAATACACTACAAAGACAAGATATTTAATGATAAAACGGATAAACTTTTTGTTTTTTTTGCAAATATTCACTCATTTTGAATTTGATGCCTGCAACACGTTCCAAAACATGTTGGGACAGGGGCAACATAAAACTGGGAAAGTTGAGGAATGTTCAAAAAACACCTTTTTAGAACATTCCACAGGTGAACAGGTTAATTGGAAACATGTGAGTGTCATGATTGGATATAATGGAAGCATCCCCGAAAGGCTCAGTCATTCACAAGCAAGGATAGGGTGAGGTTCACCACTTTGAACAACTGCATGAGCAAATAGTCCAACAACGTTTCCCAACTTGCAGTTGCAAGGAATGTAGGAATTTCATCATCTACAGTCCATAATATCAACAAAAGATTCAGAGAATCTAGAGTTAAAACTCTACCATGTTAAACGCTACCATTCAAAGCAAAAGCCATATATCAACAACACCCAGAAACGATGCCGGCTTATCTGGGCTGAAATTCATCTGAGATGGACCTGACGCAAAGTGGAAAAGTGTCCTGTGGTCTGGTGAGTCCACATTTCACAAATCATGGACGTCGTGTCCTCCGGGCCAAAAAGGAAAAGGACAGTCCTGATTATCATCAGCGCAAAGTTCAAAAGCCAGCATCTCTGATGGTATGGGGGTGTGTTAGTGCCCATAGCATGGGTAACTTGCACATCTGTAAAAGAACCATTAATGCTGAAAGGTACATACATGTTTTGGAGCAATATATGCTGCCATCCAAGCAACATCTTTTTCAGGGACGTCCCTGCTTATTTCATCAAGACAATGCCAAGACACATTCTGCACGTGTTACAACAGCGTGGCTTCGTAGGAAAAGAGTGCGGGTACTAGACTGGCCTGCCTGCAGTCCAGACCTGTCTCCCACTGAAAATGTGTGGCGCAAAATACAACAATGGACGAAGTTGTACATCAAGCAAGAATGGGAAAGAATTCCACCTACAAAGCTTCAACAATTAGTGTCCTCACTTCCCAAACACTTATTGAGTGTTGTTAAAAGGAAAGGTGATGTAACACAGTGGTAAACACGCCCCTGTCCAAACTGTTTTGGAATGTGTTGCAGGCATCAAATACAAAGTGAGTGAATATTTGCAAAAAACAATAAAGTCTATCCGTTTGAACATTAAATATCTTGTCTTTGTAGTGTATTCAATTGAATATGGGTTAAAAAGGAATTGCAAATCATTGTATTCTGTTTATGTTTTACACAACGTCCCAACTTCATTGGATTTGGGGTTGTATATTATTTTTGCTTATACAAATTTCTCTTCAGGTTAGGGTTCAGTTTTTTTTTTTTGAAATCATCCAGTTGTGTGCTTGTACATTCAGAGTCTCTGCTGCGATACTGTGTGGTGTGGAACACGAATGCACGGAGCTGTCTGAGTGCCCAGGCAGTGTTACAGGTGCTACTGACTCACGTGAGTCCAGACGAGTTGCTGCAGTTCCAGGGAGCACGCACTCATCTAGAGGGCCTCGTCCCTTACACTGGTTAGTATAATGACTGAATGTGGTCTCTCTTTACATGCTGTTCAATTTGTCCTGTTTAATTTACTTTGTCATGGTTTCAGTAATGTAATACTGTATATAGTAATTTGCTATAGTAATTAATCTGTTTTGGTAAAATAATTAATATTTGATGCTGATGTGATACAGCAATGACTTTACCTTTGCAGAGAGGCATATGCAGAGGATCGGCCGTCTGCTCCAGGCCTCCATGTTCTTGGATTATATGTGGCAAAAGATGCGAGTGACGGGAAGCAAAGACAGGTGAGCAGAGCATGAATTTTCCGGTCTGGTACAAGAAGGTCTTCTGTACCAAGACAGGTCATTGTTACCTGTATGTAGGCTTTTTATTTATTTGTTTGTTATTTTTATTCAATGTTTTGTATAAAATAGATTTGCACTACAGTATTACACAAGAAAGAGTGCTTTTGTATGAAAACTAAGCACAAGATATTGTCATTGGGCTGTAGACACGACAACCACATGACCACAGTGGAGAAACAGAAATCATGTATGTTATAAACATTCTGCATTCCACACTGCATTGCACAAAAGGTCACACAGACATACAAAAGCTCCTGTCTATCAGTATCTTGTACTCATCATCATACACATGATCAGTTACACTAAGGAGCACACTTGCATAATATGTGGTTTCCACTTCTTGTTACTAGAAAGCATGATGCCAACCAGAGGGAAGAAAACATGCAATATGAGAAAGGCAGAAACTTTGTTTAATTTTAGTTTTTCAGTTTTGTAACACCTGAGGTTTGCCACAGACTTGCCCGACCCGAGGTATCTGTGTCATCCATGCATGACGAAACTGAATGCCTCCTCAAGAGTTTCCATAAAGTACAGGATATGATGAAATATTTACACGTCTATTCACACAGGATTAGTATAACCAAAGGTTCATTCTATGGCTTGTTTTATGGGAATCTTGACTGACACAGGAGTGGGCAGTCTGTAAAAATGACTGTTGTCCTGTCTGAATGTGCTGAGAAACTCTGATAATAATTACGTTACCCCACATCCCTATGTAACACTAGTCCATTCCACATAGAGCTAGTTATTTAGTGGTTAGAATAAAGATGCCTTTTCTTTGCATTTGATTACAAGTCTAATACAAGAAGGTATTTCGTCCCAAGACAGATCAGTGTTACCTGTATGTAGGCTTTTTATTAATTGATTATTTTTCTTTAATGTTTTGTATAAAATAGATTTACATTGCAGTATTTTTTGGCTCCTGTAATGTCTCTAATGTAGGGGTGTTGTGCTCATTGTGTTTCGCTGTTGTATATCACTTCGTTTCATTCATAGAGCATTTTGTACTGGTTGGCTGCAGCAAAACTCTGGTTTCCATTATTATCTGAGTGCTCCCTCATTATAGGCTTAAGTTGCTTTGCTGCCACGCATGGAATGAGGAACAAGTGTTCATTTTCCTATTGCAGCATATTCATCAGTGTCTATCTGCTATTAAAAATGAAACGCTGTATTCCCTAAAAACTGCTATACCACACTGCTCGAACCTTACTGGTCAGAAGGTGTGGGTTATTTTCATATAACAGCCCGGCTCAGACAGTAGTTCCAGGCATAACATGAACCATAGGTTAATATTCATGTTCGAATACTTGTTCAAAAGGGACTCGTATGGCAGACACATAATCTAAGACTAATTATAAATAGATTAAAAAATATGTTGTTGGTTAAAGTACATTGAGTAATCATTGATGTGGTGGCATATTTGTTTGGACACATTTATTTCACAATTTAACAGGCTCAGGACAGGGGGGGTGGTTTATGGTTCGGGGGTGCTGGGAAATGAATGACTGTCCCACTGGTTTTATATTTACATATGCACTCACTGACCAGGGCAATGGTGTTCAAGTCACAGCATCGGGGCTTTCCTCGAGCGACCCTTGGCCCTTGACCATCTCTTAATCCACTGGGCAACCCAGCCACAAAAATCTGCACCAGATTAAGATATGGCTACCCCAAGGAATGGGAGCAAGCCATTAACACATTAAGCCATGATTACTATATATGTTATATAAATGTATATACACTCATTGACCACTATATGAAGAACTTCGGTACATTCATGCAGATATACAGTAGGTTAGGAAATTGCGTATGCGTATATTTATTTTCAACAGTATTGTGGTATTCACTGAGAAGGTCATTTTGAAATTTTACATAAATCATTTGAATGTCCTTTATGGCCTTATGAATTCACATGAATTCTTTTTAACACATGTTGTTTTTGCTAAATCTGTTCTTCAACTGGGCGACACGGTGGCTCGGTGGGTAGCACTGTCGCCTCACAGCAAGAAGGTCCCGGGTTCGATCCCCGGGTGGGG
>JAOVYV010000024.1:19276669-19296081 GCA_025674545.1 Hassar affinis
CCACCACCAGCATCACGTAGTGACCTGGCCACTATCCTGCAAGAAGAAATCCCTCTGACCACTGTGCAGGACTTGTATACGTCATTCCCAAGACGAATTGATGCTGTATTGGCCACAAAAGGAGGCCCTACACCATACTAATAAATGATTGTGGTCTAAAATTGTCTAACCCCTGTACAATAAAAGATTACATTGCCTCTATGCTTACTGTGAGTGTCGATTCCTCTGCGGCTTCCTTCAGTCCGTAAAGTTTGCCTGCGATTAGGATCACACCACTGGTCCAGACAGCGCAGGACTCGTGTGCCCAGTGCTCATTAACCTCAGCCTCCAGCTGTAACCTCTGCAGAACAGCATAAGAGCCCTCCTCTCCAGCAGGGGGAACTCCTCCACCAGCTCTCCCCTGCAACAGCTGCAGTCTTTTGAACCTTGCCCGCAAGCCAAGACGACTTCTAAGTTGTGCCCTTCTTTCTCTCATCACCTGCCTGCAATCTCCTTCACTTGTCCCCTCTTGAAGTAAGTCTTTTTCTTCCTCTCTCTTCATATCATTGATTTGCTCAGAACTGCTCATGGGCACCTTGTCTTGCTCTCTGTCTCTGTTTTGCCTGAAGTCTTCATGGTACGTTAAAGACAGTGTCTTCCGTGGTATGGTGTTCTCATGGTAGTACGGGCCACACAAATCCCCAAGCTCTCTGTAATTTGCTGGCTTTCCACACAGGCAGCACATTAGACACCTGTCAGGTAGGCTTCTGTTAACTAGGGGGCCCTGGAGCATTACTGATGAGTTTGGTATTGTCTTTTTTCTTGTCTGGATGAGCAGATGCTCTTCCTCAGGTTTGTTTATGATTGTGCAAAGGGAAGCAAGCTTTTTAGAGCCATCGATGTGTACGTATGGTTTGAAAGAACACTTGCCTTCGCTTTCTTGTGTTTTTAAAAAATCTGTCAATATCCCTTTCACAGTAGGAATACATTCCTTTTTGCATTTTATCTTGGGTTTGAGTCCCTTTACAGTGACCTTGATGGTACTGTTGTTATTCTGTTGGATCTTTTTTTTAGGTCCAGGCTTTTTTTTGTCCCTTTGCCCTTCATTTCCTATTTGCTGGCCGTCTTCCTGTTTCTTTTTTAGTGATGGTCGCCTGCCTCTCTTCGGTTTAATTACCGTTGAGCCTATTTCTATTGAAAGCGGCTCACCCTGTGTCTTCTCTTCTGGGGTTGGAAAGTGAGAGGAAGTTGGTGGCGATGACGGCGGAGGTGGAGGAGAGATGAACACATCAGTCTGCTCATGTGTTTCCACAATTGGCACACTCTTTGCAAGCTCAGTGCCTTTTCTTCTCTTCTTCCGTTGCTTCAGATGCATCTCGTGGTTATTTTTAATGGCTCTCTGTTTGGCTAGCCTTGGTGTGTTGATAATGAGGCTCCCAGCCTCCAGTTCTATATCTGGCGTGTCAGTGCTTTCCACTGTGGCCCACTTTCTGCGCTTCTTTCGAGGAGTTTGGATACATGCTGTGTCTGGAGTCTCCTCATTGCTTATTGTACTCTCACCCTCCTCTAGTGTTACCATTGTAGCGTTTACTGTTTTTCTTTTTTCTGTTACCAGTAGGTCTGGTGATGGCTTTGCTGTTAATTCTTCTAGCACAACATCTGGTTGGATGTTTAGAGGCTGTTTTTTTGATGCTGGGGATGTGATTTTCTGAACCATTGCTTCATATTTAAGTCCTCTGCCTTTTCTAGGTGGCAGATATTTTGTTTTAGTAGGACACTGAGGAGGCACACAAGGTGTGTCACTGATCTCTTCCAAGGGGAGGTTCTCTTTGGTGAGAGTGCTGCAAGTAGATGGTTCTAATTTAATGCCTCGCTTTTGCCTTCCCTTTGAACCTTCCACTAATATCTCCTGCTGCTGTGGTTCCTGTGTTTTTGTTTGACTAACTTTCAGACCTTTCTTTTTCTTGACAGGGTCTGGGGCTTGCAAACTAGATTTTCGCTTGATTGAAACGGACACAATCTGCTCATTAAGTTGACTAAGTGAATCTGTGCAGATATCATCATGGTTGGGTGATTTTAAGGTTGATGTTAGGTTCTCACAGGGCTGAGCAGCAGCCACTTTCTGTATATGTGACTCGGTGGGTTTTATTGCTGATTGCTCAGTTGACGTGTCTCTTTCTTTCTCCTGGTCATCCGTTACCTTTTCCCGTGGTTGCTTCCGAGACCTTAAGACCATGGACTTTTGATCTTTTGCTACAGAATTTACAAACGAAACATCCAAAGTAGTGTCCAAAGTGGAACCTATTGTGCTGTCTATTGATGTGTGCAAAGCACTACCAACAACAGTTTCCAGACTGATGCCAGATTTTTCCTGTTCAGGGGTTTCACTTATGCAGCTTTTATCTTCAATATGTTCTTTGATAGCATCCACATTATTTTCATATTTCATTGATTTGACTCTGGAGGTAAGGCCTTTTGGTCGACCAGGGCCCTTGGGTGTTATTCCTTCTGTAGGCTTTAAACCAGGTTTTGGACTAGCCTTCAAAGCAGGCATAGCAGCAGGCTTTGGGCCAGGTTTGGAACCAGGTTTTAGGCTTGGCACAGCCCCAGATTTTGAACATGGTTTTGGCCCAGGTTTTGAGTTCTGTTTTGGACCAGGCTTTAAAGAAAGCTTTGCACCAGGTTTGGGACTTGGTTTTGGTCCTGGTTTTGGTCCAGGTTTTGAACCTGGTTTTACAACAGGCTTTGAACTAGGTTTTGGGCTAGGCTTTGTGCCAGGTTTTGGTCCTGGTTTTGTACCAGGCTTTGAACTGGACTTTGGACCTGGTTTTCTTCTCTCTTGAGAACAAACCTTTGTGGTACTTTGTGACCCTAAAGAGCGAGTACACATACGGGATGGTAAACCTTCTGTCAAAAGTTTTGGTGTTTGACTACTAATGTCAAGCTGAGCAGCCTCCATCTGATCAGAGAAAATAGCACTGTTACTTGAGAGCATGCTGGACTTCTGAGGAGATGGTGGAGCCCCATCCATTTCCACACTCCTTATCCCTACATTTGAATGAATTAATCTTCTCCTACCCCGTGCATGCTTTCTGCCCAATAATCTTGGATGTGCAGAAGGGGCCATGGGCTCTGGTTTTGTTGCACTGGGACAGCTTATACCTGGTTCTACATCCTCATCACCTTTCTGAGGAGAGGGTGGAGTATCAGCCCAAGATGGTGCAGAAGATATTATAGACTTGCCTGGCAACTGAGGGGAGTCAGGCTCTAGCACCTTTGCATCACTGTGATCAATGTGATCCCTCGCCTGACTCTGAGGTGTTGTTTTCTCATTGAGAGCTGAAAAGCCACTCCTGACAAGGTGAGACTGAGGTGCAATGTCACATGTGACTGATGTCCTTTCATTGTTTCTGTGGGCTATGTCTTGGGCAGGGGTCTCAGCTATTTCAGTGTTGACCCCACAAAGTGGCCCACTTGCTGTCTCCCCTTGATTATTACAGGCCTCTGTAGAGGACTCTTCTAATTTTGCTTTATTATTAATTGCATCTTCATTGGATGTCAGATTTCCTTTCTCTCTTAATTCAGAGGCTGAATAGGATTGGGCAGACTGTTGCTCATCAACAATGTCAATCTGTCTCTCAGAGGTTAACAGCCTTTCCTCTGAAGATTCACACTCAGAGGTGAGATGAGGTGTCTCTGAGCTTTCCTCTTTCCTAACCAAATATAGATTGGACTCAGGCACATCTTTTGAAGTAGCTGGTGATGCTATTATCGGGTCCTCACCGTTATTCTGTGATTCCGATTTGAACATTTCAGATTTCACTTCTAAAACTTCATTTCCTTTGCTGTTAGTGTCACAAAGCTTCCCAGCAAAGTCTCCTTCCTCTGTCTCATATTTGTTTTTCAGTTTCTGATAGATGTTGTCTTCTGTTTCATAAGAATAGCTTTCATTTGACACGTCTTTATTTAACTTATGAAAAAAGGAGGGGCACTTCTCATCCTCTATCCACTCCTGTCGTTTCACATTTGCCTCAAAAACGTCTTCTTTGCACTTATGTTCTCTGGGCAGCTTCATTTTCCCAGTTTCGTTTTCATCAATTAACCTCTCAGTCCAGGCAGATTCCTCAAAATTCTCCTTCTGAGTACTTTCAGACTGCTTTACGCCTATTGGAGAATTGCTATCCGGCTTCATAGGGCTTGGGGCTGTTACTTCAACAGGGGACCTTTCATTTCTAATACTTCTGAGAGAACTGTGCTGCTCCTCTCCAAATGGCACTCTCTGCACCCTAGGGTCACCGCTAAGATTATCTTCAGAGGCTGCACTCTGTAAACTCCGATCTGAGTCACCTGACCTGACAGACATGTCATCTGCTGAGTTCATGGAGCAGGTAGAAACTGTGTCCAGACTCAGTTGAGAATGTGCCGAACCATGTGTTGGACCTTTTCCCTGACCAAAGTAGTAGTAGTTGCGTTCCATCTGATCTTCAGTGCTGCTGGAGTATCCTACTTCTAGTAGATCAGCTGGCATAGATCTTGGGGTGCTGTAAGTATCACTGGGGAGAGGACCGTGTTGGCTATCAGGACATGAAGAGTCCTCCATTGCCTTTAAGTGGCCCCTGTATTCCTCTCCCTTTTTTGGCGGATTTCGCTTGTTACCTTTTTTGTTGGCCATAAGAGCTTCTGAGAGCAATAATTGCTGGACATTGTTGGAGATGTTCTCTACCTGAGATGTCAGAGCATTAAGGCTCCACAAGCTCGGGTTAGAAAAAAGCTTCTCGGAAAAACGATCCTTCATAGAACTGGAGTAGCTCTGAGATTGGTGATTAACACTTGGGGATGGGTGGGTGTGTGGCGGCATTAACATGTTTGGATCTTGCAGATTTGCAGAAGAGGAGGAAGGGTTGATTGGTTGGCCATACTGGAATGTGTCAGGATTGGGCATTAAGGGAGAAGGTGTGGAGCTATATGAGGGTGACCTGCCCACAGACCTTGCAGGTGAGTGGCTGGAGCTTGGACTGCAGTTCTGGTAATACTGTTCAGGTGACCTCACAGAAATATCTGTTATACAGTAGTTTTGTTGGGGTTGATTATAATGTGGGAATTTTTGAAGACTCTCTGGTGTACCTGACATCCCCTGCAAGGAAGCCTGCTGTTCAAATCCAGCTCTTGAAGGAGTTTGTTGGTAGCCATAATTATTCTGCGGCCGATAGCCGCTCTGCTTCAGACTACTGTGGTTACCCATCTGCCTTGAATACTGGGCATTAGGTGGCATTCCGTAGCCACTTTTGTAGCCATGAGGAATTGGATTACATTTCTCCATGTAAGACGATGAGGTGGAGGAGGGTGGTTGGGAGTGTTGAGAGAAATGAATGTGGCTTTGTGGGTACATTAACGGAGATGGAGTAGGATTGGGAGGATGACCTTGCTGATGAGGGCTCGTATATACAGGGGCAGAGGGTTGGGAGGGGAGATGGCACTGGCTTTGAGAAATGGCTAGCATGTTCTGCTCAAGGTACTGGGATGAGCCACTAGCCCCAGGCTCAAGATGACCCACAATGTCCTGTTCATACTGAGATATCTGACCAGACTCATCCCATTTCTGTTGCAAGTGTCCCTCACTCATGTACTGGGATGAATATCCAGAATTCATGTGGCTACTGTAGCCAGGCTGCAGGTGCTGGCTAGGAGCTTTTCCTCTGTATGGTTTCTTGCTCTGAGCTGAACTGCTGCCATAGCCTGGGTAGGTCTGCTGCCCGTAACAGTCCTTAGAGCTTGTTCCTGCTGTTGGCATCCCTGCAGCAGATAGAGAGTGCACCTCATAGCCCTGTCCGGTCTGGCTGTGATGTCTGTAATTCTCAAGGCGAGATAATTCATGAGGTTCCTGCTGGTAGCAGCGCTGGTTGCCCTGGAAACCACCCCGCTCTCTGAAGGACTGCATGGCTTCAGCTAGGGCACTCCTTTGGAAAGAGAGAGAGACGGAAAATGAGAGAGAATTCTTGCTGGCTTGCTTTATCTTTTCTAGCAGATAGTAACCAGTTACACATTGCAATAAGTCACTGTTTTTCAATTTCTCATTTTTATCATATGACAAATTTAACAGTAACAAACATAGCTTAGTCAGTCATTCAGAAAATCAAAACATTAATCTCCATTTAAGCAAAACAAAATGTCATTTTCTTACAGCAGCTGTACTCAATTATCAAAGCACTTAATTACATCTGGAAATTTCAACACTAATACTTTGAATCAATAATAAATAATTGATTAACATATTTGAAACATCACATGCGGTGCACTTTAAACATCATGGCATTGACAAAATCTCTATGAGCGAAGAGTATGAGGAGTAGTAGACCTGAGAACATGCTAGACTCTGGATCCCAGTGTTCATCTACAGTAGGGTATAGTTTGAGAACTGCTGCTAAGAACTGTTTTAAAAGGATCATCTATTAATTATACATCTGCCAAGCCTTCTAACCAATGCACCTCCCACTGAGGTTATCACTAAAGACATGCTACATAATCTGAATTGTTGGGCAGCTTTTGTGTAGTACACAGGTCATCACAAAGGCTTTTGTCCTGAATAACATGGCCTGTCCACTAGATAGCCAGGAACAAGTGCTTGTTTTATGTAGGGACTGAGGTAAAAAGGGAACCTTGTCACCTAGAGACAGGGCAGTAGAAACTCTTCAGCTGCTGTACTTCAGCACTGGGAACCTATCAAGGGACAACCACCTGGTCCCATCGGATGTTCACATTACTCATCTCACTAGCACTCAGCCTGAAGTTACCAGGCCCCTGAGCTTGCCGTTCCCCTTCAGCAATGGCATAGCGGCTTCCCAGGAGGCTGCCAGCCATCTATTACTGGATCAGTGATGTTGCTGTACTTATTTACACAATGACCCAAATAACATCACTTGCGATCCAAGCTCCACAGGACCTCAAAGATGCACATGAAGTGCAGTGAAATGTACAAGTGGTGCATTTTTGCTGCGTATTTAAACCAGCACACCTAATAAGACCTTCCCTAAAAAGTGACTGGCATAGTCTTTGCTAGGTAATCTAAGATAAGATCCTAACAAACCTCAAGAGCACAATATTAGTACAGAACAGTGAGGATAGCAATTTTGGATAACATGCTACTTCCTAAGAAAATAATTGAAAGTAATTCCTGTTCAAAGAAAAATCATATTTTGCTTGATTTTGCTTTGCACTTGTCAGCGTTTCACAATGTTACCTTTTAAGTGCGTTCATTTAATAATAAAATGATCACTAAATAATTAAATTACTACTAATACAACTAAAATATGGTAATATTATTATTAGTTGTAACTAACTCTAGTCAGCAGAGAGTTAGTAAGCAATTCTTGTATGAGAAAAGCGATTATGGGAGTTTTTCCACTGTGCTGAAATCAGATCTTTTGTATTCACCATTCTCTTATACAACAAATGGGGTTATGTAATAAGTGAATAAACACAACTTGCAGGAAATGCAACTAACAACATTTACTGCTGAAAGAATACCTGTACTGACCATCAAATATGAAACGCCATAGCACACAAACTTGTTAAAAAAAAAAGAAATTGGTCGCGATAAAGGAGTACAGATGATTCTGAACCACGCTAAATGTGGTTTCAGCACCATGGTCAGCAACTGAACTTCACACAGCAGGCAAAAGAAAAACAACTGGGATTCCACCAAGAGCAATATCCATTATGAAGTCAGTTCATGGGCAACTGGAAACAATGCACTAAATGGCTTGTTATACTTCATCCGAACTGTTGAGAGAAAGCCCTTTCACAGTATTTCAGAACAGTAAGACGGGCATAGCTAGGTGTGATATTTATAAGTGATACTTTGACACAATGATAAGGATGTCACCATTTTGGCTCTGGTGGCCTAATCCAAGGAAGATGCAGTGAGTCAAAAGGCAGAATGAATTAATATATCTGCACTGAAATATTTGGGTTCATTTGTAGTTCATTTCATGAATTAGCCAAATTTAATGAACTGATCTCAGGCCTATTACTGCAGAAAGCTTCTATAGTTGTGGAATGAAAGTGGAGAAGATTCAAATGAGATTGGACACTTTCAATTGGCTGCTCTGTCTTGGCCAAGTGCAAGGTCTGATTCCCAAATTTTTTGGAAATTATTTTGACTGACAGAGCTGAAGCTTTCAATCGGACCTATACAACAATTACTGATCTAAATCTACACACACCGGACATGTGGAATGTTCTGGAACAGTCTATTCTGACTTAGCTTATTTCAAATCCTGTTGGGCAGTTCTAGGATTAATCCATGTTATATGGATGTTCTTTATTCAATAGAGTCTATTACTGGATAATAGCAGGAAAATTCTATTTTTGGTTTTCTTGTATTAAAATATGCCTTGCCGTTTTAAAAAAATGAATCACTGCTGCAGAGTAAAAGTGGGCAGAAATAAATTAGATTCTCTAGAACTCTTGGGATGTTACATCAGCAGATCAGTAGTTAATTGTTGTATGTATAATTGATTGCTACAAAAATAAAGTGTTGACAAGAATACATGCAGCATCAAAAAGCCATGCAGCCATGCCCTCCCAGTGATCGCACTGACTGACCAAAATTATTAGTCATCCCAAGAATATGACAGTGAGACTAAAGACAACTTCCTCTATTAGAGGGCTATGCAGAGTGGCCTTTGAATGTCGAGCCTTGGTATCGTTGGCATGGTGACACTGTGTGGAGTGATTGTGCTTACTTTCTGTGCCTGCCGAGGGAAGCCTGCTGCTGTTTCATTAGTACCAGCAGTGCCTATGGCATCGCACCTCAACAGAAGGAATGAGATAGACCTATGGTGGTTTAAGCTTTCTCTGTACCAGCCATTGTTACTCCCCTGCTTTAATGTCTGGGCATGCAAGTGTGCAGAGTGAAAAAAGAGAGATAGTGAAGAAAGAGTGCATGTCGGTGCTAAAAGAGCAATGGAAAGAGAAAGACATATTTATAAGTATGTACTGAAAAAGTCAAATCTCCAGGTGCATCCATACTGACCTAATAATTAAATAAGTGCATGTTTGAAGCAGGTAGTGAGCGGCTTTGTGGGACAGTGCTGTAGACAAAGCAGAAATAATGACAGATCGTTGATGGCATGCAGCAACCCATTTTCACCATACAACTGCACTGCCCTGACATGGGAGCTGACTTTACGTATGTAACCAAGAACTCAGCAATTATCTTGGGAATGTGTGAGAGAGAGAGAGAGAGAGAGAGAGAGATGCTTTAGATATGGGCAACAGGCTGACTGATATACATTCTGGGGCACAAGAGGAGAAAGGAAGGAGGTAAAGAGAGACAGAAAAAGGAAGAGGGTGGGATCCTGGCAGGTAAGGCTGCTATGCTTGTTTCTTGGTCCTGCACTCTGCTGAGCCCCACTTTCTCTGCAGGGCAGTTCCAGCTGGGCCCATGCACTCCCACATTGCACCTTGTAATACTGCTGCATTTTCCATGCCAGAGATTGCTTACATTGATCTCTCAGGTGGAATGAGAAGTCTCAAATGCTGGCTGTGCTGAGGGATTATTTTCTTTGAGACAGACTTCATCAATAATACCGGTACAAAGGCACAATGACATTACTGGCCTGAAATGCTATATGCCTTGCTGCGTTCAATAAGGGCACAGTCATTTATTTCTTCCTGTGAGGCTCAGTGCTCGCTGCCTCTCCCCACCACTTCAACTCACCTAATTGATGATGCAGAACGATTGCAGTGTCACTCACACTAGCTGTTTCTTCCTCACCATCGTTCTCCCCCCTCATTTTCACCCCATTCATTTCAGTTCTCTTTTGTTCACTGTCTCTACCTATCTGTTCCTAACACATATTTCTCATACAATTTCTTCCCCCTTTTATGGTCTACTTTAAGTACAGGTTAAACTATAACCCCCCGGCAGAGGACTTGCTGGTGGTGACCTTGGAATGTGGCTGCTGCTGTCACCTATGATGTGCTGTACGCAAACTTCCTTGAAAGACAAAGGTATACTGGTGATTGCTTCTCCCTGCCAACCGTGCACATCATTCCAAACCCACTGGTGCTTGCAGCAGAGATTCTACTACTCCATTCTACTTAATGCAGTGCTACCAGTTCCAAGCCAATTCATATCTGAGATTACAATTTCCATGATCCCAGACTGTCACAGTGTTGGGTCTGCGAAAACCAAGGCCAGATCTGAACATATTTATCAGAGGGCCTTGCCAACTTCACTCCTTCCTCTTGTGTATGACGCTTGGTCAGAAATAAGTCTGAATAATGGAATTGGCTAAGATTCAATCCTGGTGCATAGAGAATGTGAGTTACAGGGAGGAGAGACAGTGGGACGGGTTTGATTGTTACCCGAGGACAAGACTTGGGAATATTTGTTCTGAAAACCCATTTCTGCCAAGCCTAGCCAATGCTAAAAGCCCTTGTGCCACAGATACACTGTGTATGTGAAATCAGAGCAGGGCCTAGATATACCACAGGGAACAGGTGAGAAACAGAGGGGGACAAAGAGGAGGGGGTAGGTAAGAAGGAAGAATGAGGATTGTTGATTGTTGTAGAGCAATTTTTTTGCATGACTTTTTTGTTCTCTTTTTTCCCTTCCTGTACAGAAGAAATACCAGCTTGTCAAAGCTTCCTATGCACTTAGCAAATGCCATTTAAGGGTAGACCACCACTGGTACAAAGAAATTCTATACAGCTCCAGCATTCTGGGTGCATTATATGCTAAACGTAAAAAACAGGCAGGATAGCAAAGAAAAATGCTGTTTCTGAAAGGAGTAGCAGAGGGTGGAAAGCGGCCGATTGAGAGCATAATTTTTTTTAAAGGATCCGCTGATGTGATTGCACTGTCAGAAATGCTTTCTCTGATGCCCAGGAGAGTCAGCAGTTTGGAGGGAGAGGCTTAAGACAACAGGATTCCAAAGCTTTGGCTTATTTATTCCCTTCCTTCTCTCTCACATACTCCCTCTATCCCTCCCTACCTTCTGTCTGTTGTGTTGACTAGCTGGGGACAGCGTCTGGACAGGGATGGGTGAGTGTGAATGTGCTGGTGGAGCACAGCCAAGCCAGCAGAGGGAGATGAGGATGACAGAAGTCTTTGTTCTCTGTTGATGAAAAGCCATACTGGATCCCTGCTTCTGCACAGACAGACATTAGGGCACATCACAGGCAACCAGTGCGGCATGATTAGATTAAACCTGGGCCAAAATTACTCCACTCGCCCTAATTAAACTTTAATCTCCAATACCACACAGATTACCTGCATCATAATTGAGTGTAGGAGTGGAGGGCAGAGATTTTTGAAGAAGGCTTTTTTGAGAGAGAGAGAGAGAGAGAGAGAGAGAGAGAGAGAGAGAGAGAGAGAGGATTTAATGTTGGCTGAAGGTCATGTCCTCCTGCAGGGAAAATATCTTTCTCCTTTTCCCATTTTTTTCCCCTTTGTGGATAGAGGACAGTCAGCTGCACCTATGGCTGCTGTCAGACTGAATGTCCCGTATATTTGGGCAAAGTCTATACAATAGCACTGCAGTCCTTTTACCTCCTGCCATCCCACCGTCCTGCAGGACTCATGCCCTTATTCTTCTCCATTTAATAAAAGCATTCAGCATATTTCCTAAGTAGAAGTGTGTGTGTGAGTGTGTGTGCGCGAGTGTCGGTGTGCACACGACCGCATGCAGAACTGTGACTGATGGAGCCGATTCATAGAAAGGACAGCAGGTGTCTACTCCCTCCCCCATTTCATGCCACAGTCCAGAAGGTGATGGGCGATATGAGAGGTGCAATTTTCTATCTCAGAGCCTGCCGATGTCCTTTATGTCCACAAAGGCCCTGTTGCCACAGAGATGGGCTGCGGTTGGTTGAACACAGGCTCTGAAAAACACAACGGATTAACCTTGCCAAATCTGGCCTTTCTGTCTAAGGGCTTCACAAAGCTCTGATTACACTTCGTCTGGCTTGCCTATAGGTTCTCATTAGACACTTAATGTTTTCACACGTGCCTTGGTCCAGTGCGTTAACATGGGTACAGGCAAATGTGAACTGGTGTGCATTACACATTCTTGTTTTCAAAATAAAAGCATCAGTTTGTGGGAGCAGAACGTGTCTGTGTGTTTGTCTGTGTATTTTGTATGTTAGGCTGTGCAGAGAAAGCTGCCTGGGGGTCTGCATGCCCTTCAGGATCCTGTCTGGCTATCGTTTGGATGGCTGAGCAAGAGGACTAGGCCAGCTGAGCCTTGCTGGAGTCAGCAGCATGTGGCCAGACTCCATGTCCACCAGAGCTCATCACATCACTCACACGGCTCCAAAGCACAGCTTTGCTAAGATAAAACTGGAAAGACATCTGTTGCACCCTACTAATTTCCATGAAGGGAAAAGGATGATGCAGTACCAATAAAAAGATACACTAAAATGTATTTTGGTACACATGAATCTTTGATCCCTGGATGATGGTCTCGCGCTCAATAAAGATTACCTACAACCACCACTTTCATTCCAAATCTGGCAAATGCATGAGGATCTTTTGAAATTATGCTTTGCAAGAGGCAGCAGTGGCAAATTGTGTGCTGTGTTGCTTTAACGGTGAGCATCAGCTCAGCCACGCATAAACACACCTAGTCTGACAGCTCAGGGCTTTGAGGCAGGGGAGAGCCTTTCCCCCTTGCATGAGAGGTGGCGTAAGACGAAAGACACAGAGAGAAGGAAACAAGTGAGAGGGAAGAGAAGGAAAAAATGGAGAAGAAAGAAAAGATCGTAGGGAAAAGGAATGAGCAGAAGGAGGTGGTGTGGAAGGGGTGATTTGTGGCTCTGAAGCATGAAAGCAAATGATGCTGTTGCCCCGCTAAGTCTCAGAGCAGAAGGCACACGCAGGCGCGAGGGAAGAAAGCGGCTCAGCGGCGCACGAGAAAGTTCAGGGCTGTAAAGCGGTTCTGCCTCTGATCGGCTCACCAAACATGCCATTGGCCAGTCCCAGCTATAACAGTGAGTGCCAGTGCTTTGAAGAGAGTGGCATATAACACCTGCTGTGGAGGTGCGGCACAATCTCCGTAAGCCTGAGGAGTCAGGTGCACACCAAGCCGTGTCAAGAATTACTGATTGGAGCCTGATACGAACAGCGCACAACCCCCCATTTGCATCAGATGCCTGATTTGCATGCATATGGGGTGAAAGAAAGGACTGGTGCGCGATATACACGCTGTCCACAATTGAAAGGAGAGAACGAACATCTTTTCAGCCGGTGTCATTCAAACCTTCCTTTCTGCCTCAGTCCTGTTCTCGCTTGGTTTTGATCTCTTTCGTGACCACAGGCAGCACTTCAGAGAGCTGCTCTGAGACCTCCATTAAAATTCTCTCACCCTGCTCTCTGCATAAGGAAGAGGTGATGACAGGGAAGTGTGTGTGCGTGCGAGTGTGTGTGTCTGTGTGTAAGTACTTGCTCCAGCTGGCTTTTGCAGGATTGTTCGACTGCAATCCCTCAGTTGAAATGCATTAATTTCCTCTGAAACCTCCATTCTCCATAATACCTCTTTAGTTCCCTATCTCTAAGGAATATACTCTACATACAAACACAAAAACATACCGAGGGGTATGTATGTAAATGAATAGGCTGAATGCATAGACACTGCGATTTCTCAAATCACCCAGTCTATCTCGTGCTTATTTGGGTTTATAAATACACCTTCCGGTTGTGTTTTCCTTCGGTTCTCTTTGTTTGAACACTTCGTCCAGCTGATAGCCCACATCAGACAGAGAATAATAATCCTACAATTGGACACACACACACACACAATATAAACCCACTCTCTTCTCACCCCTACCATGCACAAAAATATATACAGAGACCTCCCCCACTGCCTGGAAGCTCGTTCACCCTGGCTGGAGAAAACAATATTTGCGTGTGTGTCCGTGTGCAGAACTCCATCAGTCTCCATTGGGGGCTGTTTTCTGGCTGTAAGAGGCAGGATCTCTCCCTCTCCCCCACACTTAAAGCTCATTGATTCTCTCTCCCACCTCCAGCCTGCGTTTATTAACGTGCCCCATCACCGCCAAATCGCTCCTCATCTGTGCTGGCGCAGCTCGTGCAATTAGCCGCCCGCTGCCTCGGGGCCGGGCTGAGCGAGCATGTAATACTGATGCCCTTCTCACACCGTAATGACACGGACTGGACACAGAGGCATGAGGTGGAGGCCATGAGAGCTAGCCAGGGTTCCAGTTGGTTGGTTGGACAAGAGTATTCTGTTCAAGTCAGGTGCTGCTGAAAAAGGAACCGGGCTTGACATCAGCCTCGTTACCTCGGAGATTCATGGCGGTGGGGTGGGGTGGGTGGGGGGTTCGGGTGGGGGTGGGGTGTTGATGCATGTTCGCTAATGAGCTGTGACGGATTGATCTCGGCGAAGATTCTAGAAAATGGAGAGAAATGAGACAATACAGTCTGTTCATGCCAAAGATAGGGGAGTGTGTGTGTGCAAAATAGGGCAGCAGTGAGGAGCCAGAGCTGAACAGGATAGGTTTAAAGCTCCTAGGGAGGGACATGCTGTGGGACAAACCTGTCATTTTTAGGGGGTGACTCAAAGTACGTGCTTGCCAGAGAGAGACGGTTATACCGTTCCTTTTTTCGTTAGAGAAGGCGCTGACAATACGGTCACTACATCTACCTTCTCCCTTACCTGACTTCTTCTCAAAGGATTCAAATATTGCTGCCTTTCATCTTTATCCTTCTGGCCCACACAACGAGCACTGGGGGACCAAATGCGCGCCTATCAACTGGAACAGAAAAGCACAAAGAGCATGTGGGCTGCGGTCAGAATGTGTACGTCAGAATGCGTTCACCTGTGAGGTCATACTGTTTAGTGCGCGTGCAAATTCGGCGCCTGAGACTCAGACCAACATGTACATGTACATGCCACACACAGCTCCGCTCGCCTGCAGAAGCTCGACTGCGGTCAGCTCGCCTCTCCGTTTTATACGGCGCTTATTTTTGGCTGCTTACGTCATCGCCCGGGAGTGTGTGTGTATAAGTGTGTGTGTGTGTGTGTATATGTGTGTGTGTGTGTGTGTGCACACACACACATCAGTGCCGCCGTCTGACAGAACGCCTCGGGGTGCTATAGCGAGTTAGCTGAGGTGTTTCTTTCGTCGCGTTGCCGTTTTCGTCTCTGTCAGAAGAACTGTCGCGCTTACGTCGCTATCAAACCCGTAAGTAGGCTAGGTGGGTCGGTTTTTTTGTGACCTGAGGGCGACATTAACGGCGGCATTAAAGAGCGTCTGCTTTACCGCTTCCGCCTGCCTCGACCAGAGATAAACAAGCGTGCTCGCGACCGAGGGAGGGGAGAGGGAGAGGGAGGGGGAGAGGGAGGGGGGGTGTAACCATGGCAACCGGTGAGCTAATTTTTTTTTTTTTTCCTGAGCTGCCTGTCCTCGAGGCGGCACAATAACAGGTTTCAAGGCCAATGTCACCCACTCCCTTATTTTCAAAGAAAGCCAGAACGACACATAATGCTAAAACCAAGCGAACTCGTTCTGTACAGAAAAGTGATGACACTGGAAAGAGGATGTGGAGAGGGTCTGTGTCTCTCAATGCACTTGGTATCACTGGTGTGTGCTATGAAGGGCTATGAGGCATTAGGGGGCAAGAGCAAACTAATCCTATTATTACTATTATTATGAATATTAATAATAATTATAATCATTCATTTATTCATTGCTTTATTTATTTATTTATTTATTTATTTATTAATTTAGAGCAGGTTTATTCCCTGGTGCAATACGAACACCTGCTTTACAGTTCCTAATAATGAAGGGATTTGTCAGAATTGACAGCCACCGCTATATCTGTGTGGCCTGCACCCATGTTTACATCAGATCTAATCAAGGCAATGGTTGAAAATTAATCAAATAAAACATCTCTTCTTTATGCCCCCGGATTGAGCAGCGCTTGGGCGCCCTCTCTGCACCATCAATCTCAGAAGGCAAAATGGACCCGGTTTTTGCTCTAAAGAGACCCGTCTGGTTGGTGGTCTGACCAGACATCAGAAACATTGAAGAGCACTCCATCCTCATCAGCAGGAAAATTAAGAGGCAAGACATATAGGAAAGAAGAGACTGAAAGATGAGGGTAGAACAGGGCTTAGAAAAAAGGGGAAGGCAGAGAGAAACAAAAGAAATGAGGTGCATGTATAGAGGGAGAGCAATTGTGAATTCAAGGCAGGTAGCGTGGAACCTGCAAGCCTTATCAATGCATCTGCCGTCCATCTAGCCGAGCGGCACAGTCTCATCTCCGCTGTGATCGTGCCCGATCTGTCCTATCCCTCTCTCTTTCTGTAATGTCTTGAGTAAGAGGGGAGGGAGCGGATGACAGGGTGCACATCACTAATACAGCAGGCAGCTCTGAGGGAGGCCGAGTCAGAGGCGAAGCAATAAAGCATCAGACTGCTTTTCCAGTGCGGAATCCATATACGTGCCTCTGAACCCTGGCCATGATGAAAGCCGGCGCAGCAGGACCACTCTCATTAAAACACACCGACGTTAACGCTACCATTATTAGCCTGCTTGAGTCACTCATGCTTTTCACGTGCTTTTTTTTTTTTACTGCCTCCCACAATAAAGCTTTAGTTGATTTAAAGGGATGCTGGCACAGGAGAAGCGTAAATGTCCTATTTAGGATCCGATGTAATGTGTTTGTCATGGATGGGGGTTCATATGCACGGATGCTAAGCATCAGCGAGGAACCACCCTCTTTTCTCTGGCACTGATAGTCGATCCAGAAGTTAGCAGGCGGGGGTGTTTATTGACATCGCTCATGTTGCTAGAAACTGACACATTGCCAGGTGTGAGGAGTGCAATAGGGAGCAGCAGTGGGGATGAGTAATTAACCTCTCCTCGATAGAGAGGAAACACAAAGGTGAGGGTAATACACTTCAAACCACCCCCACAACACACCATCGCATCATTATTCACTGATGAGGCATACATATGAGGAATACTAAACAACTGGGATTTATATGGTGTATGCGATGGGGTGTTGCTGATTTGAGATCAGTTGTCAAGTCTATTTCGCAAATGTTACACTTTGAAGGTGCAATATCTTCTCGGGTGGTGACCTGGAGCGCCCTCTTACTGCTCAGGAAGAAAAAACAATGGCACAGTGAGCTGACGGATGACTCATAAATAGTCTGTGTGAACACGCACACTCCTCTGTGTGATGTTTGTGTGTGTGATGATGATGATGATGATGATGAGGATGTGAATGGCAGGAATCTGTGGAATGGAAGTTCAGGTGCCATAGATGACGAAATCTGTAAATATATGAAATATAAAGCTCAGCCTGACTGAGAGCAGCTCTACCGCCCCTGTTTTGGGATCTTAGGAACAGACCTCTGCCAGTCTTTCTTTCTCGTTTCCACAAGAGAGCTGAGGTCATCTAGATCCTCAAGCTGTGGAAGAGGAGTACATATCCCAAATGCACCAGTCTAAGGTAAACATCCCCCACCTCTCATTTGTCCTCTCTCCGGGGGCTCGTTTTTGAGTCGAGGAGGCGGTACTGTGGACAACTTCGTTACCTCATCTCCATATTCAAGTGCAGCCAGTGTCATTGTGCAGTGCCATAAAAAATCAAGAGATTTAATCAATGGAATGGCCCAGGAGAGGGAGAGAGAGAAAGAGAGAGAGAGAGAGAGAGAGAGAGAGAAACCGGATTGAGATATGGATGATGATGATGCGGATGATGTAATGCACCATGCGTTCATACGTTCATATTTCTGCTCATCCCTTCTCGATAGCTCGCTTTTTATTAAATAGGTGACGAGAAGCAATAAAGGGAAATGGGGACAAAAGCCCCAAACATCACGTTTCACACTTGAGAGGCAATCAGGCACAGAAATCCTGGGTGATAACAACATCTCCAGTGGACTGACAAAGCGTGTGCGAGAGAGAGGAAGAGATGGCAGGGAGTGCAATAAAAAGAGAAGTAGCAAGTGAGTGCAAGGAGGGAGGGGGGCTGAACAGTAACACAACAGCCACTCTGACAGCACTTCCAGGCTTCCAACAGAGCAGCACGAGGTCTACGTTTCTATAGTCTCATTCTGTTTTTTTTTTTTTTTTTTTTTTTTTTTTTTTTTTTTTTTTTGGTAACTGATCTTATGAAAATCTTTTGGTGGCATAATCTGAAGCTTGGGAACTTATACATAAAATTAGGCATCATGCAAATTTTAAAACTGTACTGTACTTTTTAAATATTGGGGTGATTTTTTTTCCTGTATACCCTGGAAACATACCATATAAAGACACCAAGATCTACATGAAAGGGACCATCCCTATTCCCCATATTCCCCTTATTTTGCAATGAGCAGGGAATATAACAGATCTCAGACAGTGTTATTATCCCAGCATCACAGGGATTGAAACAGTGGGAGGATGGACTATGTGTGTGTGTGTGTGTGTGTTGTGGGGGTGTTCAGTGTTGACTGATGAAAATGGGTGGAGGAGAGGGCATTAGTGGTTTAAGCGAGATGCAGCTGGCTGCAGACACTGAAGGACAGAGATGTGACACACAGAGAAAGTGAAACAAGGTGATCTTCTTATTTTTTTGCACCTTTTAATAGATGCCTTCATTCTTGGACTGCCCCAGAAAGTAGCTCATGCTGGCAACCCTGTGTGTCAGTGTAAGACCTCTGCAGAGGAGAACGCTGCCACATTACGCCTCTTAAATGACATAATTAAAGCGAAAGTCAGAGTATAACGAAGCGTGAAATCCTCAAATCCTAATGAGAGCACTGAGATTGAGCTGTCTCAAGCACACGCACGCACACACACACGCATGCACACATGAACACGCATACGCACGCGCACCCTACTAATAACAAAGGGCTCGAAACAAATACGAATATTCTGTAGAAAACCAAAGTGAACTGTATATCTTAATGAGATTATTCATACACTCCAAGATTAGATGCCATTCATAGACTAATGAGTGTCTACAGTGTCTAAATAGCGTAATGCATTCTCGGCTGCACTAGCACTGTTGTGCTCATAAGTTCCTAATGGTTTTATCTGATAGATGTAGAAATACAAATAGCTATTATTTACATGAATCACTTAATGACCCGCAGTTCACCATGAAGCCAGATAAACCCTTTCAGCCCTCTTCAGCTACAACGTACAGCCGATGCGAGTTATAAACGTATATGAAGACGTAGAAATCGTAAAACCAACCGTGAAGCAGCAACACTGACGAATGCACTCGATTACAGTGACTTTCAACACTCAGCCTTGATTCCTACTTACAGTCTTCTCCAATTTATGCAGAATACTATCGTGACATTAATATAGCTGACATACAGGGGTTAGACAATGAAACTGAAACACCTGTCATTTTAGTGTGGGAGGTTTCATGGCTAAATCGGACCAGCCTGGTGGCCAAT
>JAOVYV010000024.1:19340089-19351740 GCA_025674545.1 Hassar affinis
CGCGGACACGGGGAGGACATGCAGACTCCACACAGAAAGGACCCAGACCGCCCCACCTGGGGATCGAACCCGGGACCACCTTGTTGTGAGGCGACGGTGCTACCCACCAAGCCACCGTGTCACCCCTACAATATTCAATATTTTAAGTATATTGCTGTTTCAGTAACTGATACCTAAAGTGCTTGGATGTCTGATTTAGTCATTTTGCCTACTCGGCTAAGCCAGCTAGCCACAAAAGAACATTTTGTAATGTGGCTGTTTTGTGTCTTTCCCCACCACATGGATTAATCAAAATATTGCCATGTAAAGCTTCAAAGAGAATTAAAGGATGTGAACCAAACCACAGACTAAATGCCATACCTAAATAAAAATGACACCATTGGTGCGCTGACATTCTAATTGTTAGAGTAGCGTGCAGTTATGTGTTCTGTTCCTGTAGGACACATTTGGGCCTGCCTTTTAGATAACTAGCCAACATTACTCCTAACATAACTGCGTGAATCTCTTGTGTCATGATGACATACAGTATGTTGACAGCACTGACTACGACAACCCTGCCAGAATGACTCAAGCAGCTCAAAAACACCATATTTTGTACCGTTTATCCTGTTTTTCCCTCCGCTGACTCACTAATGATATTTTTCAACTTTTAACAAGGCTATCTGTCCTTGTAATAAACCTAAAAGCCACTGACATGTTGAAATAGGGCTCCTCAGGGCTGTATGCTGTGTACTGCAATAAATTTGCATTCCATCCAATTTGAATCTTAACAATATTTACCTGATCTCGTGATTTTATCTCATGTTCCTTGTAAACAACTCACATTGTCTTGTACTGTTATGTTCTTTACTGTTACTGTTGTACCTTATGGTATATCATCTTCACTAATTCTGGGTTGGCATAGAGAGAAATCAGAAGTAGTTAATCCCAAAGTAGCTTTTTATGTGCAGTTCCAGATGGTTGCACTGCATTATGGCTCAAATGAACTTGGTCAGACAATAAGACCAAAGCAAAGCTCGGATCAATATACAAATTTGTTGAGCGTGGTTTTGTACTGCAATGGCTGTCCCTACTGGCATGAGAAAGGAGTGAGTTAAGAGTGATTTCTGGTCAGTGTGGTGTTCAAAATTCCATTGGTCACAAACATTGTCATACTGTTATTACTTGCAAGCCCACATTTTCTAAAATCCTTCCAGCTAGAGCGATTTGCTGTGGACTGTGAACCAAATCCAGGTGGTTTCACCCAACCACAGCTTTCTTCAACATGATCTATATAACCCTTTCCTCTGGTCATTCTCTCTGTTACAAAACTTGCTAAACTTTGTCTGTCTTTGATGCATGGCTGTTTCCATAGACCTTTCTACATGGATGAACCCAGCGACCCATAGAATGATTGAGACGCCAGACGAGACTGCAGACCTGAGTTCACCCCTGTTAACAACACCTGAAACCTCTATTTGCAAATTCTCCAGGAGCACTTAAATATACGGTGTTGCACTGGGCAACCTTGAAACTGCATCCCTCTGTATTTCTGCAGACAGAGCTCGGAGAGACAGAATGAGCTCTATAATCTTTGTGTAATCCTGGCTGGGTTTATGGTCCTGACAGCAGGGCTATTCATCTGTGCTCTCATATACACAGATCTTGGAGAAGACAATGTTACATGAGTGAAGAAGGACAAAAACACAGGAAAGAGTCAAAGCTGGCAAATTAGAGAAACGTGGGGTGAAATGGAGAAGCATAATGGAAGAGATATAAATTGAACAGCCATTGGGGAAATTCTATTTTTTATATTCTATTTTTTATTCTATTTTTTATCTCTTGCTGGAGATAAAATATGGACAGCAGCCACAACCACAGACTGCAGCTCACCAGCTACAGATTGACAGCAGAAAATGGATAAAAACAAAACAGACAAAGAATCAGAAAGAAATCATCAGAAAATAGTTCCCAACTGGCATGAAATTTCTGAGGATGAGCAGAGCCAGAGCCAGATGTTGGGGCCTCAGTGGTGCTTACATAAGCTTGTGTAAAGAATATTATACACTTTTTTTTTAGCTGCTTATACAATTCCCAAACTCACTTAGTTTACCAGATATTTCTCAAATCACATTCCTGAGCTTATTTTCTGTTCTCATTTAGTCTTGGAGAAGCTCTTTAATAGCTACTATATCACCACTTTTCTGTCCCTAATGGATCCAATTAAATAAATGAATGGACTACTTATATCAAGCCTTGTCATTGTTATAGAACTAAAGTGTAACATTTAATGAAAAAAAAAAGGTTTAAGATAAAATAGGTTTTTAAAGCTGGTTTTCAAAAGCCCTCTGGTTGTACATGTTTTATAATAACACTTTCCTCCTTTGTAAAGAAGAAGAGAATCCGAGTTAGACATTAGTCATCATTGTTCTGTTTTTTTTTTTTTTTAAATAACGCATTAAATAGCATCCCACCAAACACTGTCTAGGGATTCATCCTTCTCAATAATGAATTACACAGTGAGTAGCATAAAATGACTTAGACCATTATTTGATCAGTTTTAAAAGCAAAATGCACAATATAGCCAAGCTGTACTTTTAAGCCTTTATTCATAGGTGGCATGATAATTAAGCATAAAAACCCCCCACTGGTCCAGACATAATGTTCTTTCTTCACTCTAAAATCTTTCCTAGGGTTTGTAGTTACCTAATAATAATTCTGGTATGGCCATAAGCTGTGACATGTTTTCACATTTAACCAATGGCATGTTTTTTTTAATTATATTGATCTTAATTTATTTTGACAAGTGATTTGAAATGAAATGAACCGAACCTAATGGTTCTTATGTGTTACGGAATAAGATGAGAGTTTAAGAGGTTATATATTTGAGTCTAAATTAAAAAAAAAAAAAAACAACTCAGGACATTTTGTTTAACATATCCACCACACTATGTTGAAACTCTCACATATATTAAGACGTTGGGTAATTGGAAACAGTGCAATTCACTGCGGTAATTATATTGCAGAGTAAAGAGAATTAAGGGTCATTGTGATTTTTAATTAGAATTGCCCCAGGGCACAGAGGGGAAGATTACAGTGCATTGATTTAATCCCTCTTCCTTGCTGTGCTGCACCCTTCACTCTCTGACTACAATTGACATTGTTCCCAGGCTGTAGCTTTCTGCCTGCTGTGCAGATGCAAGCGTTTGCTGCACACTACCAACTCCAATGACACTTCTCGCTGTTGTCACTTTTCTTAAAGTCTAGTCTGAGGATGTATAATACTGCCTAGGAGCTGTTCTTCTAGCTGTATCAGGAGCATCGTACTGAAACTTTGACTCTAGTCTAGACAGAGAAAGAACCTGCCTCAGATGAGCGAAAAGCAAAAGACTGAGTCATACCTATTAGCTGGTTACACATTTTAAATGTCACCTTTCCGCCCACCGTGACTAGCAGGCTGCTGGTTAGACCTCTGAGACACTTTGTCAGCTTCTTGCTGTTGGATCTGACCAGAGGATAAGCTGGGGAAGATGCCAGAGCCTTCACAGTAGGAACTGCTGTGAAAGCACAAATGGAAGATGTGCCTCTCAGGGCTACCTTAATTAATAAGGACATGATATACGCTAAGTTAAGAATCAAGGGGAAAATCCCTGTGCTGTTCAGACAGCGCCAGACCTCAGCATTTGAGGTTCAGAACACTAATTAATTGGAACTCATGGTTAATTCGGGAAATACCAAAGGACATGCAAAATTCACAATATATCTGTCTTCCATGTCTTTTTTTGTATTCATGATACTATTAAAATTCTTGCTTATGCCTACCTTCAAAAACAAACTTGTTTTTAATTTCCTCTGCAAGGTTTCTCAGGAGGATCTGATGATGTAATGTTTCCTGAATGCCAGACTGAATTATATTTACCAGCTCTAAGGAGTTGCCTCGTAGATCTTCACTATGCATCTTACATAATTCATACACTCCTTATGGATAAATGGATTTACTGAAAGGCAATTCTAGCAGTCCATGTGGAATTAGGAAAGTAGTCTGAACAAAGTCCTGTTTCATCCTTACAAAAAAAGCTCGTTCAATTTCAAAGTGGATATTAAACTAGCTCCATTCAAATTCTTATTAACTTAAGTATGGAATTTCAGCAGAGATTGTGTTTGTAAATGTGCTATAAATAAATGTGATTTGACTCATGAAACTAACCAGTGCCCACAAGCCACAACAAATTATTTTAAATGTCAGAACTTATATAAAACCGGTCACAGACTCCCGAGTGTTGCAGCAGTAAAGTGCTGTGGATGGGATATTGTGTTTCTGAATTCCAAAGGTGGCTTTCCTTTCTCTCTTGTCAATCAGAGCATTCAGGTGTGCTATGAAGTTATATGAGCAGCAGCCATGTGTAGAGATTCTGTGGCTTTAAATCATTCAAAGTGTCCTTCTAAATGATCTTCAAGTCAAATCAAGTAAATATATGTTGAGTCTGATTGGTCAGAAGGTGGCGTTTAGTTTTCTATAACAGCGGCTCTGACTGTAGTTCCAGCTGCAATATAAATCACAAGTTTTTATTAATGCACTCTTTCCAATGTTATTATTTCTCTAGAAACAACTTATGCAGGGACTTTATTCATTTGGTGAGGTTTTCTTTGAAATGATTTATATTTAGCGTTTTTTTAAGGAGTCTCCAGTGTCAGAGCTTTGTAACCGTCAGACTGTAAGACTGTTTATTTTTTCAACATGAATAAGCTTTCAAAACCAATGGCTTTGCGGTTTTTCAATAACAAGACAAATTTCTTGTCTTATTATCTCAGAGAGGTTGGTGAGTGAATGACTGTTTATAGCTGTGATAACATAAGGAATTACACATCCTAACTTATTTGTTTATACTTCTTTAAATGTAATTATGCATGGAAAAAATGTAGGATGTCATTCTTTAACAAACTAAAAAATAATAAATACACCATCACATGTGCTGTTATTGAAAAAGAATCAAATTTCAGGCATTGCACCAGCTTATTGTAGATTACAATGAAGTACCAGAAAAACTTTATGCAAAATTCATAGCAATAACAAAATACATAGCAATACTTCTACAGCAGTTTCTGCCATGAGAATGGCAAGTGACCACAATTTTCAATGCAGTTTAATAGTTGGAGCTTGTGAGATGGGTCATAGCATTTCAGAGATAGAAGCAAAGTTTGGATTTCCATGTATGAGCATTTCAAGGGTGTACCGTGACTACAAGAATTCTGGCAAAACCTTAAACTTATGAAAGTAGTGTGGCTGAAAGACTTATGAAAACTTATGAAAGACCAGTGTCGGGTTGTAAGAATCATTTCACGTGATGGGCGTGCAACACTGCATCAAGTAACATTGGAATTCAATGCTGGGGCCTCAACAAACATCAGTGTGAGGACAGTGCATCGTTCCCTCCAAGATCCTCTGGGGAGCCTCCCAAATATTAACTGGTATGCCAGTTTTTCTGGTACTTCAGTGTATTGCCTATAACAGTTTGATCCCACTGATCCAACAGAATCATTATTACATCCGATTGAGGTACACTGTGTGGCCAAAAGTAATCACATCTATATGTGCTTGTTAAACATTCCGTTCCAGATTTTGTCCTCCATTACTGTTATAATAATCTCTACTCCTCTGGGAAGGCTTTCCATTAAATTTTGGAGCATGG
The DNA here is from genome assembly GCA_025674545.1 of Hassar affinis. Taxonomy (NCBI): domain Eukaryota; kingdom Metazoa; phylum Chordata; class Actinopteri; order Siluriformes; family Doradidae; genus Hassar; species Hassar affinis. Next base: position 19,345,759 of record JAOVYV010000024.1, read on the forward strand.
CTGTTGGGATTTGTGATCATTATTGAGGTCAGGCACTGATATTGTGTGTGGAGTCCTGGGGCACAGTGAAAGTTCGAATAACTAGACTTTTGTGTGCTTCCGACTTTGCGGCAACTGTTTTTTCAAAATGCCCACACATGAGTGTGATGGTCAGGTGTCCACATATTTTTGGACATGTAGTGTATCAGGCTGTTTAACCTGACATTAATATTCTGAAGGGGTGAACACTCTGATGAGCTTTATATCTTGTTTTTCCTGTATGAGTGATTGGCACTGTCAGGTTCATTTTGAAGAAAAAATAAGAAAAGTACAACAAAGAAGTGATTAAAGTGTACCTTTGAAGCATAGAGCTTAACAATAAGCAGATTAACTGCCAGCTCCAAAAGATTACCTAAACTCTTTCTGTGTCTAGGGGATTGTATTTGAATTAGATTTAAAATTTTCTATACAAACATCCTTTAAGTCACACGCCAGTCAAAATATGAAGAGTACAAACAACAATTATTTGTACATTCCTCTGGCTGTTATCATTAGATAGTGTTTCCTTTCAAAGAAGTCTGCTGTTTCTTCTCACTTCGACAACCGAGTCAGGCTGCACAGTGCAGCACTGAAACGACAAGCTATATAGCAAAGTTAATGGATGAGCTTTGCTGGCTGGTCTGGGAAAGGCTTTCCATTCAGGAGACACATGAACAGAACATTACAAAAGCCCAGATAATGAAGCCACAGTTGAGATGTTAAAGTGCCTTTGGCTAGTCAGTCTTCCTCTTCTCAAAGCTTCCTCCTCTCATGGCACAGATTGACTTCAGGAATGAACAGCTCAGATCCACAGGAATTCATTCCAAATCAAAATCATTCACATGTTCCAATCCTGCAGCATTCGAGTGGAAATCAGATGGAGGAACTGACAGATGTATGCATGGCTGAAGACAGGAATCCTTTAGCCTCAGAGTTTGGGGGAACAAACCTTGATTTACACGGTCATTTTTGCACAGGATATATTACATCATAAATGGTTTGAATACAAAATATTCAGAATTTATACAGTTACAAAACCACTATTAGATATAAGACAAATAAACATATTGCACTAGCATCCAACATCTGTTCACAATAATTATGCAGCAGCATCATGTAATAATTGGCAGAATTAATTTTACTGACATTATCCTAAGCTTTTGTATAAAACATTTTACCATGGAGATTTACATATCATTAAATCTACTACTTTTGTTCTAATCATTTGTATTTGTAAGGATCTTGCTTAAAATTCATAGCTTTGTGTACAACAGAGGAAAGAGTGAAAATTGTGCCAGATCCACTCTAACATGACGCATGATGCAACCTCTCTGTTTCAATGGAAATAGCTGTGTGGTTAAAGCGTAAGGGTGTGTGCGAAGGTGGGGCCTTCGATGTACCTTTTCAAATTGCGAGATAAGAATGTCATTGTTAAGAATACTAAATATGTACATGCTTCTCTGATGTTTACTGGTCCATACAGTATTTATTCCCTCTCCTTGTCTCATTCCTCAAACCATTCCTGAACAATTTCTGCAGTGTGTCAGGGTGTATCATCTTGCTGAAAGAGGTCATTGCCATTAGGGAATACTGTTGCCATGAAAGGGTATAATTTGTCTGCCACAATGTTTAGGTAGGTGTTATATGTCAAAGTAACACCCAATAAATGCCAGGACTCAAGGTTTCCCAGCAGAACATTGCCTAGAGCACCACACTGCTTCCACCTTCCAACCTTCCCATAGTGCATCCTGGTGCCATCTCTTCCACAGGTTAGGGACACACATGTACCATGTTATCCATGGCTATCCATGTTATGCAAAATAAACCATGATTCATCAGACCAGGCCACCTTCTTCCATTGCTCCATGGTCCACTTCTGATGCTCACATGCCCTTTGTGGACACTTTCAGCAGTGGACACGGCACTCGGACCGGTCTGCAGCTACACAGCCCCATACACTGCAAAGTGTGAGGCACTGTGCTTTCTGACATCTTTTTAGCATAGCCAGCATTAACTTTTTCCACAATTTGTGCTATAGCAGCTGCTCTGTTGGTTTGGACCAGATGGGCCTTCATTCACCAGGCGTATCAGTGAGCCTTGGGTGCTCAAAATCCTGTTGCCGGTTCACCGGTTATCCTTCCTTGGGCCAATTTTGGTAGCTCTAACCACTGCATATTGGGAACAGCCCACAAGACCTGCTGTTTTTCAGATGCTCTGACCCAGTCATGTAGAAATTTTTAATTGTTTAAAAAAATTTCAAATTATGTGTTTATAAATCTTGACCCTAGGAAGTTAAAGACAAAAAAAAGCAGTGGCAAAAATATCTGCCTATCTATGCCTATGACTAGGATTAAAGCAAGATTTATTATTACTCAATCATTCAATTGCACAGCTGGTCACCAGCACAATGCACAATACTATTCATCCATTATCTTAACCGCTTATTCCTATTTCAGGGTCACGGGAGAGCCAGGGCCTAGCAATCAATCAACCTAACGTGCATGTCTTTGGACTGTGGGAGGAAACCGGAGTACCCGGAGTAAACCCACTTGGACACGGGGAGGACATGCAGACTCCACACAGAAAGGACCCAGACCGCCCCACCTGGGGATCAAACCCAGGACCTTCTTGCTGTGAGCCGACGGTGCTACCCACTGAGCCAGCGTGTCACCCTACAATGCATACTAGTTGGAAGCAAAGTTGCCAAAATTATCTGCCACCAGTCAGGGAAACCATCACAAATCAATTTAGACCAGCATTTGATTTCTGCTGGTTAAATGTTTTTTTTCCCCAAAGGGGTGTCTGGACTTGACCATGGAAGTTAAAAAAAGAAGACAGCAGAGAGCAGTGAACAGGATTAATAATGAAGTCTAGACATTTGCAACCGTTGAACTCCGATAGGGATCTTAAGCACTTTTCCTGCGACTTTTCCATCACACAAAATCAATTTGTGTTTATCAAGTTCTCATCCCTCAATAATTTTGTGTATTGAGCAGCACCTTTTAGAACGTGCCACAAGCGGAGCCGGCCAGCAACAGAAAAGTGATCTGTAAAACAGCACAACTTGCAACACGACTCTGAAATCATGATAAAAGTGTAAAAAAAAAAAAAAAAAAAAAAAAAAAAACCAAACAGAACCGCTGTGTCTGAGAACTGAGCTGCTTTTATGCTCTAATCCTTCTCAGATCTTCCTCGAAAGAGGAAAAACAGTACATTAGTTAAGCAAAAACAAAACAAAACAAAAACCAGTTCCATTTCGGTACAAATCTGTCTCCACTGTCTGGATCATGTGCCTCTTTCATTTGGCAGAAAGCAGTGTTGAAGGTGTTGAGACGCTCTTCAGATTTGTGCTGTTCCACACTCGGATATCTAGACGCTTTGGCTTACATATTAAACGTGTGTAATCGCCTCATAAATAGGCTCATTATACAGTCATGAAACAGTAGCTGAAGGCAAATCATTGACAGCCAGATAATATTTGGATATTTTAAGAATGTGATATAGTGGAATTATATGTACAAAGTGAGTGGAGAAATACACATTTTTTTGAATAATGATCAAGGATCTTCAAGGATTACAAAGCTTTTACACCTGATGTGTCACATGACCCCTATACACTTCTCAGTCATTGACTGACTACAATACAAACTACAAATCTTGAATCATCACCATCAATCATTGAAGTATCACTCCTAGCTAATTACTAGTGACATTCCCAAGCTTTTACTTCGGTAAAAGCTGTTTTACAGTCTTTAGTTTATGAAGTTTGCATTTGCTATTAATGTCTTACGTATTGCCTTTTATACTCTGACTCTCTTTGCTCTTTGTATTTGTCTGCTTTGTCATTTAAAATAAACCTGCACTTGCACCCAAACTCCTGTCCATGCCAGACAAAATTAATTGGACATTGAATTAAAGTTCATTTAAGAATACTGATTCAGTAGAAAATAAATCAGCACAATGCTAGAAGTTTTAATCATTGGTATTTAATTATTAATAAGTTATTTAATGGCCATGACAGTGGATCCTCCTGGGAATTTGACTTGCTGTACCTGTTGTAAACCCTTTTACCATTTACCTTGATCTGCAGAACACTAGACTTGCTATAAATATAACTGGGAGAGAAGGAATCTAATTGGTCTTGGACGTGACAGCACTCTAGGGTGTTGTTGCCATGGGCCCTGGGTCTGGCTCATAGGCCACAGTGGGTAGGGCCATTAACGTGGCTTTGCTCGCTGTGCTGCGTGGCCACCCACCCCTCCTTTTTAATTACACTATAGATATTACGATTCATGACACATCACTATACACATAAGACACTGGAGGACAGGTATGTTATCCAGGAGCTGGGCGGTGGGACTGCTGAGGTGGCCCCACTCACCTTTTCTCTGCTGCCTGCCCCCCCCAGCAAAGGTGTTTGGTACAACAGAGCATGCAGACCATAATTTTGCCTGATCTAGCTGCCAGACAAGACCAGTTAAAAAGAATATATATATTAAATAAATTTAAAAAACAAATCGCATGATCAATACTGCCTCTGTACTGAGTCTGAGAATACCTTCCCTAAATAAGTAATGGTTGCATAATCATATAGTCAGATTTACTACTAATAATAACATTTAAGTAAATGAACAGCCTACCAACAATAAAGATTTAATGTAACTCATGCTATATGTGTAATTAGTTGTGTAATTTATTGAGATATGTGTCATAGCTGTTAAATTTAGATTCTAAATTTAGAACTCAAAATTTGGGGTGAAAGCTACCCAAACAAACAGCACAAACTGTTACCTCACATTTACTGAGCATTTGATTTTTTTTTACAGTGCAACAGTAATTAATTTAACAAAAGTAATTAAACAGATTTCAAATGTTTTGTTCCTAGCAAAATACTGTTAAATTAGAGTAAAAAGAAAACTAATTACAAACCTATAATTTTGTGTTCTATTGAATGTTAATTAGTTTGCTTATGATAGACCAAAAAGTAGTTTCCAGAAATTCATTAATAATTAAACACATTTCAAACCTCACACTTTCGAGCACTGCATGAACACTGTTTACTGTTAACTTTATTTAATAGGCCTCTTCTAAAAGAAAGTGACCATGCTGTCAGGGAGTCTGATGGAAGTGCAGGTGGCTTATTAAAGCAACACAAATGAAGTTTAAATTAAAGCCAGTGTTGCAAGCAAGAGCTAGGAAACTGGCATGAAACACACAAATACTTCACAAGATAACATGACCAAAGCTTGACAAAGAAATGCACAGAAGCTGGAAGAAAAACAGTGATAGCAATTAGAGAGACACGAGACAAGTGAGAGTAATCAGTGAGGCATATCACAAGAGCTGCAGTCGAAATGTCCAAAAAATATGTACAATGCAATCCTTTCCTAAGCATTTTCTTGATGGGAAAAATGGCATGAGGTCAAGAAATGATGTGAAGGAAAATTCATAAGGACTTAGGAAAAGATAAGTGTGGTGTTAAGAAAATCTGACTGCACTTACACAAGGCTATGTAATTATGTGAAGGTGGATGTCTGTGATGTGGGTCTGCCATGCACGGTGAAACTATGGTGTTCACGAAGACTACAAAAAAAACATCTTAGATACTTCGCCCCTTGTATTTTACTGTGTTGTTTCATGCAGGCTATATAAATGTGTGCACCTTGGTGAATAATATTACTTCATTACCCAGGCTGGAATTGAAATAAAAAAAGGCTAGTAGGGTACTAGTCACAAAGTGAAATGAAATAGTTGTGACATTGAGAATGGTTGCTCACTCTCACTTTGCTGTCCACTCATATTTATGAAGATGAATCCCAATTAGTATGAGTGTGTGAAAATAACTTATATTTATAGCAAGATAGGCATAAAATGATAGGTCTATAAATATGTCAGTCAGTCAGTCATTTTCTGTACCGCTTATTCCCAGTTACGGGGTCACGGGGGAGCCGGTGCCCAGCCGGC